>KZ111273.1:0-87245 GCA_002120335.1 Hypoxylon sp. EC38
TATTATTATTATTTATAAATTTTTTTTAATTTTTTAAATATTTAATATGTAAAAAAATCACAAACCCCGTTAAGCACATACTAGCCTTTTATATACATAGCTATATCCCATATGATAATATATTTAAGTGCATATCCTTATACCGAAAGTGGCGTATATGGTATATATGAATAATCAAAATGATTTGGCAGTTTGGCGGATTCTTTGATTTCGTCCATGGTAAGATTCCCGACGTCCCATCGAAGCCTCATTATAATAGCCGGTTCAGGAGGGAAGTGGGCATTCTCATCAGATAGAATGAGAATGGTAGAATTGTGTTTTCTCCGCAAACCGTTGATAGCATTGAAGGCTTCATTAGGACAATTAGGACCTTCCTCTGGTCTCTCGAGTTCTAGTCCATAGACTCTATCTAAACTCCTACCATCATGCCTAAGTCTGCATTGAACGCAACTTTGCCGAGCCTTGCATGTCACTTGAGATGCTCACTTTACGTGCACCTCGCATGGGTCGGGTGTGTTACGATTTTCTCTTGGCCGGTTTATCAGGTACATATATGTACCTACTCATTAGAATAGTCAGTTCTCCGTCAAACAGGCAAGAGCCTCTAGCTGTGTTGATGGGAGCTATCTTGGCAATATTCTTGATGTATTTAATGCCGTCAGCAGTGCGGGATTATTAGCCGCGGTCGACTAAAGCGACCATAACATTGCCTCCTATATGTCAAGCCAGCTGAGCCTCTTTTGCGAGATTCGGGCATATAGAGTGCCATCAATTCAAGTCAGGAGCCCGATGTAATTTTAATGTCCCTGAAGCTGGCGCTAGCTGACTAGCTACCTAGTAGATAGATGAAACTGAAGAGGGTATGAAGTTGCAAGCGCTAGGTAGACTTCGCAATGGGAAGACTTGGAGCTTCAGAGATTAAGATGAGTACTTTAGTCTCTACTATGTCTTTTAGGTGCCCGAAGATACACTGGCACAGGCGCGGGCATAATACGTCTATGTCCATATGTGGCTACGGCGGAATATCCACTAACTTCTACCACTGTATTCAACTACAAGGGAAATAGGCTCTGAGTATGATCAGGTATGTACCTCTTTACTATCATAACTACATATCCTCTTGGGAATACCAACGATCTCACTACTATCTCCAGATAACGGATGCATCTACCGACTTCGATCGTCAGGTAAGATAGGAGTGACCACCTTTAATTCATCGGTATGCTCCGTGATCATCACAACAAGTGTTAAAAAGATAGGAGATCATCAATTCGAAGTAATTAACATGAAACTATTTATTTTAGTATCTTAAAACTTTACTGGTCAATATCAGGTAGGTATTCATATCGCAATATCTCTATTAGCCCAACACCACGAAATCATCAGCATATCCGATTCCAATAGCTAATGACCAAAGTCCAGAGACTTTCAATATTGTGTAACTCTTGCAATATTCAGCACAGAGCCCCACGGGCCGATCACGAACCATTAATATAATGCAACATATACTGCGGCCTTCGAGGCAACCATGTCTCGCACAATCACATATAATTACGAAGCCCGGCATCTAGCTGCTTGCAGCCACACTCAAAGCTAGCCGAAATTAACACTGGCAAACTGGTCTCAGCACGTGTCCCCGTCGGTGCCCGCCCCGTCGATCATTCTCAACCTATAGCAAGGCCCAAATCCTAATTCCATCGAGTGCCAAGCCGGATTCGTGCTGGATCGATCCAGCTGCCTCACAAATTTTCCGAGATCTTAATATTAAATACATTAGGTAAGGATTAATGTCAGCTGTGAAGTTGAAAAGCGCCGCCCATTTCCGTGGATCTACGACGGAAGCAAGCGTTTGCAATTCGGGACAATCCGGAACCAAAGCTTTGGGAGCGTTTCACAGCCATCGTGGGGAAGCGCGGCGTGCTTTTTAGGGTAGGACCGTGGGGGAGCGATGAATAGGGTCAATATTCCCACCTCCTCTCCAGAGGTGAAGCCTCGCACTCTCTAGCCCTGAAAATCTAGCGGTGGACGTTCTAGGCCTGCCCCTTCTAACCCAATAACAGTCGAGTATAGGAACAAGCAGGGATGTGACTTTAGAAACTAATTCTTCTTACCAGTAAAACCAACCATCACGAATCCCGTTTTGGTGCTTACCGCACCCAACCTCGCCGGAAGTGGTCTGTTCTTCGTATTACTCAGTCTGCACCTCGGTAAGCACATGTCAATCAAAACATTGAGACCGGTAGAACAATATGCCCAATCGGAGTTTTGTGGCTGCTTATAATCCCTTCCCGGTGTGGAAGCCACTAAATATTTAGGCAAGCAGTCGTCCCAGCCCCAAAATAAGTCTTAAAGTGATGAAACAAAAACACCTGAGGCTGCATTTGAACAGTGGCAATCAACAGAACATATCATCCACCATGTATAAACAAAAGGACAAGGCCGAAAAGGTATACATCACGTACATAGGTAGGTAGGCTATTATTTGCACCCCGCTGAGCTTAGTAAGCCGATAATTATCGCGTTTCATAGTACCTGTTTTGAATCCAACCCCCCTTTTCGGAAAGGAACGGAAATATCAACTTCTACCAAGATGATCGAATGCATATCTCGATTTGAATCCCTTTCATATTCTCTAGCCGTCTGATGCTGAAGTTCATAAGTAAGTAGAACTGATTTCTTGTGCTGGGCTTTACTAGTACCCGCAATACGGGTGTGCCATGGGTATTTGTGTAGCTCAAGCCTACCTACATTTAGCCCATGCAACGCGGAAATATATGGCAGACACGATTAGTAGATGTAATCACATCAACTTAATTAGCAGTTAAGTAGCATAGCTTCGATATACTACCTTATCGATTTCGTATTAATGGTTCATATAAAAGTTGAGGCAAATGTGCTAGTGAGTGAAAATATATCAACTAAGACTTTAGATTCAAAAATTTCAACTCATTTCTAAAGTAAAGGTAGAGATGACGAGGGAAGATGATATCAATACCAACTCTGTTAAGATTTTGTGTCTATTGAATCTAGATCACATGAAAGAAACGCTTAGGTACTATTCTTTCTTAATGTTACTAGCTAGTTCAACCTTCTTCAACTTCCTTCTAAAATCCCACACTAAAGTTTCAATCATTATGAGCCCCTAATACTTGAAACACATAGAACGGTTGAGTAATCCACCAGTATTCTAAGAAGTAAGGTCTTTCATCGTAACCATGTAAAGAACCTAATTATATGTAACACTACTCACAATAGAATTTCTACTTCCCGAAGAGAACTCGCGATATCTAGCTTTCAAACCGCCCGAATATTAGTCGTGGCCGAGACAGTGGGTATGGACGTTAGTACAAAGTCGATTCGAAGGTATAGATCGGAAAGCATGGTGGAACTACACCTACAGAGTACTTGCGATACGACATATGAGGGTTCAAGAAACTTTTAATTATATGACCAACCACTAATGTTTATCCTAATTTGATCGCTCTGAAGTTCTTCTGATTAGAATGACTAAGGTTCATTTCAATCCATTGAAGTTCGGGAAGCCCTGAGTCTCGATGATCTCTTATCGTGGCAATTGAACCCGTGTTTCCTTTTTTATTCTCGGAAAATCTATCTCGACTTTGTATCGAGGTGGGTTTCTTGCCGGTCTACTAAATGGGGCCAAAAGGGGCAAAATTCAAGTTACGACGGGAATCTAACGAATCGTTTAGGATATCTTCAGGGCACAATGAGCAAGGCTCTAGCCTAGTTTTACTCTATTAGCAGTAACGATAGCTTGGTAAATTTTGCATAGTTTCAAATTCAGAGGCAACAGCCAACTGAGAGGATACTCGTACAACTAGTAATAAATGTGCGGTCTCTGGCACAAATATGCCACTCTCTTAACAGCACCGGCCTAATCAAATTCTTCATTGGAAATTCACCAAGAAGAGCTACGGAATTATTCAAAGAGGCTCACAATTAACCTAGGCTCACGATAATTCTTGCGGCGGACTTCGGAGTTATTCGTACTAGTTATATCATAATGAGTCGATCTAGGTAGAATATCAAAGATCTACTGCTCAAGTGATAACCCTGTTAATACGCGATATATGTGAAATATGTAGATCCAAAGATTCAGCTAAGATGCGGTGATAGTATCTATGTCTGTGGATGTTTACAAGGACAAGACATCATCCACGTTCCCCACCGGCAGCAGCTTCGTGCTTCATCCGATTGAAGCATACCTAGCTAGACAAGGCCCGTTAAATGGAGAGCTACTGGTGAATATACAGAACTTTCAAGAATTCTCTATAAGTGAAAATGCAAGCATATCAGTCATGGGAAATGACACGCTCTACAACGACTTAAGCGAGAAGTTGCAAGCATTATGCCGGCTTCATATACCTCACCGACTAAGGTTCACAATCGGTGTCGGCAGACAGGCGCCTGTTGGAGGGGTCGGAACTGCTAGCCAGTCGGCAAGCTTGGCTACCTAGGTACTGTTCACATCATTAAAAATGGTGTCTCTTGCAGATTCCTCTATAACAAGGGTCTCCTGGTCTGAGAATCTGAGTATTTCTTTGGTGCCGGAGGAGAAGTGACGTTATTCTTAATTGTAAAAGAATCCCGAGCCATCTTCTGTGGTAAGTGTGTATAATGGCATGAGACCAACCTGTGGCAGTTTTGACCCCTGAGAATCTTGATGTTGAAGACCGGGGCCCACTGGGATGCTGGGAACTAAGACAACGTAGAAAAAGCATCGCTGCTCGTTGGTATACCGCGACCTTTACAGATAGATTTTTAAATCTCCTCGTGTGATAACGTGGTCATTGTCCACTATAAAAGGTCTGCATCGTGACACCTACTCCTATACCTCCTCAGCTGATCATTAGAGTGGAATACCCTTGTAGCCCAGCCAACTTAATTCAAAAATAGAGTTACCTTTGGAATCATCGTTTACAATATTCTTTCAACAATGACAATGAGCAGGAAAACAGAGCTACGTTTGATGTTAAGATGAGGTAGGTATCCTTATTTCATCATGTTACATAGCGTACCTAGGAGGTAAGTAGCAAAACCCAGAAGTCTAGTGTAGCAACTCCAGCCTACATTCATGTTATGCCCCTTTTCCCGTCAAAAGGACCCTCGCAGAGGGTGACATCGCTAATGGGGCCCTATGGTGTCCTACTACAGCCCAGCAATAAGGGATACCTCGATCCTAAGTAGGAGAATCAGGCGACACAATATGGACAGTCCCACGACAAGGTTATGCAGTTTCAATGTCTCCCACACCTTACAGAGTACTTTCTCCTTAGAATGTTAAATGTGGTTAACTTCAGATGTGAGCATCTATAAGCGAGTGAAAAGCACTTCGGGATTAAACGTTTATAGATGCGAGGTTCTAATTTTATACATACATTTAACTCGTACCACGATAGTCATGGCGAGATACTTATTCTTTACTTTGAGTGGTAAAATGACAACACTTGAGCAGTTGTTCTGAGAAGCCTGGCTTATCTAGTCCGAGAGGCGTCCAATCAGTGATCAAGAGAAAGGAAAGCCACCAATGCAACCTCGGTGTGGAATATTTATCTCCGATTTGTTTGCGGTACAGCTGGCGCCATGATTCTACTGAGGCTGAGGCTGACGTATCGAACCCCTCCGCGATCCCCCTCATCTCAATATTGTGCCATAAGCCGACGACCTTATGTTCTGCTCCTAGCAAAACAACATATCTTGAAGATTTTGATGGAATGGTAATAAGCTAAGCGACCGACTATTTCGTTCGCTTATAAAACATAATGGAGGCCGTAGCGGTTATCGGGCTAGCCTCCAATATACTTCAACTCATAGAATGCGGGAATAAAGTTATTATGATAGCGAAAGAACTACATGGATCCGGCCAAGACGCGACCCAGGCTAATGAGAACGCCACTTTTGTGGCGCAAGAGATGCGGGAGCTCAGCTTGAGGATCATAAATGACTTACCAAAATCTAATCTAACCGACGACGAGGAGGCTATGTGCCGGCTTGCCCAGCAGTGCAGCCAGCTTTCCAATAAGCTCCTAGTACTACTAGACAGTCTGAAAGTCGGGAATCCGAAAAGGAAACGCGATATGGTGACAGCGGTTTTCCGGAACATGAGAAAAAGGAGCGAACGAGACCAACTTCAGGCAGATCTTGACAACCATAGAAAACAGCTACATGTGCAGATAAATGCAATGTCTCGGTAAGAGTCCTAATATAACATGTCTAGAAGTTTGGGTTCTAATTAGTATTTAGTTCCGATCTAACACGAAGACTGGAACATGCACTTAATACACTATCAATGTCTCGACAAGACATCCTGTACTTGAGAGACCACGTGCAGAAGCTTCAACAGAAGTCAATGATTGACTCAGCCAACATGATGGCATTCCTCCGTCAACTTCAGGAGGTAGTTGAGGTCCCATTACGGCAGCTTGTTATCTTGCAAAGCATACGGGATCCTCGAATGCACGATCGGTTTGAAAATATTGACCCAGCACATCGTAAGACCTTCGAGTGGCTTCTCCATGGCCCGGAAAATTTACAGGATGATGGAGACCAGGAGTGTACAGAAGACAACGGTCAGAATCAAACCCCAGATGTCGGCGAGGAGACAACGTATATTCAAGCAAAACGTCGACAACATAAGGAATTTGTGGCTTGGTTACAGGCGGCCAACGTTTCACTGCCTGACGAGGTTCCTAGCCTTGATACAAGCTCGAATGAGCCCCGCTTTGTGAGTTCGTGTAGAGGGAGCATTTTCCGTATAACGGGAAAGCCTGGCGCGGGCAAGTCGACTCTAATGAAATTTCTATGCGAAAGCGATACCACGTTGGATTATCTCAAGACTTGGTCCGGTGACAAGCATCTCATTTGCGCCAAGGCCTTTTTCTGGAGATTAGGAATCGACGAGCAGAAAAACCTTTCAGGACTCATAAATTGTTTACTTTACCAGATCCTGAAAGCAGCGCCGGAATTGATTCCAATCGCATTCCCCTCTGCCTGGAGGTCGGACCTCATGAGCCATTTTCCCTTTGAGCCCAATGGTACACAGGCGTTCGACATTCTACTCCGAAGTGGCAGAGTTTTTGAAAAGCACAAGGCGATCTTCTTCATAGACGGGCTTGACGAATTCAAGGGACCTCCTCTGGATTTAGTACGCAAAATCATCGACTGGGCAACTAGCAATCCTACTGATCTCAAAATATGCGTTTCCAGCCGGCAATGGAACGAATTCGAAGTTGGGTTCGATGGGTATCCAAGCCTCCGAATACATGAATGGACGCGAGATGATATCAAGATTTTCGTCACGGACAGATTTGGTGAAATATGTGACTTGTCTACCTCAGTTAATAAGCTCGATCTCAACACCCTAGCCGACATTGTTGTTGATAAAGCTGAAGGGGTATTTCTCTGGGTTCGTGTGGTACTGGCGGCTATCGAGCAAGGCGTGCTTAATGACGACGACTTTCAAGATCTCCGAGAAAAGGTCACCGCCTTTCCATCGGAGTTGAATGATCTATACCAGTACCTGTTTGATTCGATTCAAGAGCGTGATCGCCAGAGAGCATTCGAGATTTTGATGCTTACCTATTACGGAGGTACGAGCGAGCCACAGGCTTTGCTACGCTACAAGTTCCTCAGCGACATATCCAAAGACCCAGATTTTGCGACGAAGTTGTCCATGAGACCATTACAAGAGGAAGAGCTCAAAAGGTCCTTAACTATTGCCGGTCGTCAAATAAACGGGAAGTGCAAAGGCTTTCTTGAAATTAGCCCTACGAAGCGAGAATACCATAGAGGCGATGAAGATGTGAAATTCATGCACAGTACTGTCACTGAATTTCTCAGCCGACCAAATATCAGGAAAGTCATCGACGAGCGTCTTATCAATATCAACATATTTGATCTGATATGCCAGTCTTTTGTTGCTTTTGCAAAGTCTATAGATACAGACGAATTCTATTCTCAACCCATACACGAAAACGAGAGATTCCCGTGGGATGATGGAGATGAAGGCTGCCCATTTATAGTTCAACTCAACAACATCATCGGGACTTGCATCCGAGGTTCGGGGCCAATTACCTGTCGAATTTTCACCTTTTTAGGCCAAATAGAGCAAATCATAGGTCAAAGGCTCCAGAAAAGACTAGATAATAGTCAGAGAATTACATTGGAAAACGACATCATGTATAGGCACAGACCTGATTATTGCTCTTCCACTCCATTTATATTTTGGATACTACCAACTCAACTCTGTAAGGTGCTAGCCGCACGGCACCTTCTATTTGAGTATTTTGACAATGATGGGCAATGCGATATCCGGACACTCTATCAAGATGACCCAGTGTCCATGAAACAAATAGTGAACTCCGTTATTAGTGGTCTTTCCGAGAAGGTGTACAGTTTAAGAGCATTCAGAATGCTGGAAATACTTTTTCGAAATGGTCAATCGCCAACTGTGCAGATTGAACTGTATCACCTGGATGGCGAGACAAATAGTGAGTGGTATCTATGGGATTGGATCCTTAGACGTTTGATTTTTATAGGATCGCCTATAGAAAAGTTGGTTTATAGGGGCTCCGATTATGAGAAAGGATTTGGATACAGGTTGATTGAGCTCTGTCTCCGATATGGCGCTGGAGAAAACTTTACCCTGACGTTTGGTCCTTGCTACGAAGTAATAGGAGCCGATCGACTCGTTGTCCAGGTCCATGGTGGCGATTCCAACGGTCGACGTACAGATATCGATGTTCGTCAATTTAGAGACATATGCGTCGACTACCATTTGGACATCGTTCGATACGCAAGGAAGAAGGACGGAGTTCTCACTTTGAGGGATCTACTTGCCTATTGCTTTCCTCACGATTTCCATCGCCTCTATGAACTCCTTGACAAACACCCGGTTTCGCTTACAACGGAGCGAGCAGATGAATCCCTAAACTCCGATTTGAGCGTCATGCCGATACTCTTCCCCGAAGAAAACCGATACTTCGACGAAGAACCTGATGAATTGAAAAGGGGATACTACGGTGATGAGAAGAAACCAAGGCATTGTAGGCAATGTCTTGTACATTCCGAGAAATGTTTTGAGGATTTCGAGGCTCGGCTCAGAGATAAAGAATCAGGGAGTATACCTGATAAACCAAGATGTGAACCTACTATGAACGACACGGTTTGAATCCGATCAAATGTATCTTATTGGATCTTTAAAGGCTGAGACCTGGTCCGAGGATGGAAGGCATATATTATAACCAGTCCGTTATACCACACTCGCGCCCGTCTAATTAGTCCCAATCAGACACCTGATACATACCTATATGTTGGACTACCATACACGGCTTCGGGAACTGGAGCGGCATTTGGATCTTCACAAAGTTGCCCCCAAGTCAGATAGAAACGGTTCGATACCCCTCTACGCCTGGAACGTCGCTTACTATGATAAATATGGTTTCATGCGAATGTTATCGAGGATGAATGACATAGGTGTTAGCTCGCTCGAACTGTCTTTGTAATTTTATTGGTTTTACGCTAACATGACTAGTGCTACGGTCCGCGCCGCCTATAACTCTTGCGGGCCGACCTACCTAACCTACTACCGGCGCCTTAGTTGTGTAGGCTGGAGATCAATTATTAGCAGAGGCAGCCCAGATCTGAGGTAGGGATATAATAACTGTATCAACGACAAGAACAGGACCACAATGATGTTATGTAAGGTATGTATTAGTAGACGTCCCAAAATCTGGGATCCAAAGCCTATCCTAGCCTTTAGATATATACTATTGATTCCCAGTTGTTCCCAGCCTTGCAGATTGCGACCCATCCTACCAGTCTATGATCTAAAGTACAACCGTCCGTCCCAATGGGTCATTAAAAGAATCGTAAAGTCTAAGCTGAGGTGTGGTGCCTCCTAGCATGTTTCGAAACGAACTTGGGAGGTCTTACAGCGCCAAAGCCGCCAGAGCGGCGGCTCCGATTAGACCCATTCCGATCTCCGGTCTGGCAGCGGCATCGGGGCTTGCGGTTGGAGTAGCAGTGCCGATGGCCGAGCTGATGATGTTCGAAGCCGACGCGACGGCGGACGGGTCTGGGTTGTTGGTCGCGGCGGTGCAGATTTCAGGGGCAAGAGTACTGAGCGCTGGTAGACCGTTAGTCGCATTGAATATTACAGGTTCTCTGCCAGTGGAACTTACTGCTAATATCGTCTGAAGAGCATTTACCCGAAAGGCCGATACATCCGGTAATGCTTGAGATGAACGACTCCCTGTTATCACCACAGAGACATGCGAAGTCCTCAGCCGAACACCCGGCGGTCTGCGCGGAACTAGCCAGACAACTCGAAGCGCATTGCGGTAACTGGGAGACGAGATCGGGGAGCGAAGTAGAGTTCTGAGCCGCAGCGAAAGCGACGAAGAGAGACAGGGAAACAGCGGCGAATTGCATCTTTGCGGTGGATAAAGTTGGATGTTTCGGATTTAGTGTGAGACTTTTGGTATCAATTGATTTATTCTTCCCTGGCCAGCCAAGAAAAGAGCGAGAATGTAGATGGCAGCGAACCGAGCGATTGTTCCGTATGAGTTATGGGATTGTTGGTTGAAAAGCGAAAGGACCTAGTAAAGAAAACCGACCTGAAATGACGAGATACGAGATGATGGATAGCACGAGAGGATACTATGAAATGCTGAAAGAAGACGATTTAAAAACTCAACTCAACCTTTACTACAGTACAACACGGAAGAATGTGAATTTCAGACAGTGTCTGGCCAGGCGTATATGAAGGCGGCTGTGTAGCGCTGAATAATAGTAGGCTGTGTTAGCTGTACCCATTATTCCCAAATAGAACAAGCAAAGATGTGCAGGTTTGGGACAAGGTGAGTGGAGGAGTGCTCTCGTTCAGTGGGGTTTGAAACGGCCTTGGCGCTCGTATTGAAACGTCTATCGATTCTTGTCAGATTTGGCGGGGACTTGGAAGGCCTTGTACACTGCCTGACTGCCTTGGACTGTGAGCTGCCTAGAACTTGGAAATGAGATCCCTGTGACGTCAAAACACGGCAACTTCGTATAGTATCGGAAGAATTAACCGGATCCGTCCATTGCCCACCCCTATTTCTCCGGTCACCTGGATTTGTGGCGTAACACTTTGTGGCATCCGTGGCTAGTGAGTGTTTAGGTAGTCAGATGGCAGTTGTTTCTAACAAATCTGAATCCAAGCAGCCCAGATGGTGAAATTTGTACCACAATCACCAAATCGCAGATCTTGCGTTATCATTCGTTCAGCCTCAAAATACCCCTGTAATCTTGTGATGGCTGCATCAAAACACGCAGGCACTTATCACCTCAAATCCCTGATTAGGATGAGCGGGATGGGGATTCTGCTGCTCAAAACACATTTCCATCCAAGTCTGCATATCTCCCATGTGGTATTCTTGATATAGACACATTGTGGATGGCAACCAATATTCTCAGCGGATCAGCATTTTCGCCTGTTGGGGAAAGTCGGCCTCCATTCGAGACACTTAAAAGCCCGCGTGAGCAGCGGCTAGGTAGCACGTCATCCATCCCACCTATTCTCACATATTTCTACTTATTATCGCAATATGAATCGCTTCCGCTGTTAAATACCATGCCCCCAGGGGCCGTGGCCCTACCGCCATGTCTCCTGCCAGACACACGGCGAACTTGGGAAGGAACTCGGTTGGTCGGGTCATTTCTAACTCGCTTAGCAACTACACTGTCGAGGAAGGCGATAGCCTGGGCTTTGAATTATCAGACTTGCATGCTGTAGAGTGCGCACTTCCTACGCTACCTCGACTTTCGACCAAGATGTCTTATCAACCACTCGCATCAGATGACCCGGATGAACAGAAGACCTATGGATCCTTAGATACATCACCTACTCAGAGCCCCACGCCTCTGCTTGGCGAGAGCCTTCTAGTCGAAGATTCCGTGCCAGATATAGAAAACCCTTTTCTAGACACAGAGACTGCGGAGTACTGGCGACACGTTTACGATAATTGTCAATATGAGTGTAGACATGTCTTCAACCCGAAGCTCGAGTGGTCGGCCAAGGAGGAAAAGGAACTCGTTCGGAAACTTGACTGGAAAGTCTGTTTATGGGCGGTACGCAACCGCCCGCATGCTGTCCTAGTAGCTACTGACATCTTGATATGGTCCAGTGTGTGATGTTCTTCGGCTTGCAAGTAGACCGCGGTAATCTCTCACAGGCTGTCTCCGACAATATGTTGGATGACCTAGGTCTAGATACTAATGGTATGGTTCTATGTGTTCAAGCTTCACCTCTTCAGTGCCTGTGAAAATGGGTATGAGTGTCTACTCGCGTCGGAACTCAAAGAATAATCGATCTTCCTACCTCCAGATGCAACATCTACGGAGAGGCTAGCCCTGTTGACTGACAGTGTATAGACTACAATTACGGGCATTCCATTTTCTTGGTTTCCTTTTTACTGGCAGAGTTACCTTCGCAGCTCGTATCGAAGGCCGTCGGCCCAGATCGTTGGATTCCCACGCAGATGGTTTTATGGTCATTCGTCGCTATCTCCCAGTGTAGCTTGACTGGCCGAGGCTCATTCTTACTGACTAGAAGCCTCCTTGGATTCCTCGAGGTAAGGTACCCTAGTTGGGGTTTCCCGAGTACTTGATTTAATCCGTTTTCAGGGGGGATTCATTCCTGATTTAGTACTCTGGCTCTCCTATTTCTACACGTCACGCGAACTGCCCATACGGCTTAGCTACTTCTGGACGACGCTCTCGGTGACAGGTATCATCACATCCTTGTTAGCCTTTGCGCTACTACACCTCAGAGGCGTTTTCGGTTGGGAAGGCTGGCGGTGGCTTTTCCTAGTTGAGGGGTCTATTACTTTATGTGTTGGCATTGCGTCATTTTTTATGATGCCCGCATCTGCAGTACAGACCAAGACGTGGTTTCGCCCGAAGGGTTGGTTCACAGAGCGAGAGGAGGCGATCGTGGTTAACCGGGTACTTCGCGATGACCCTTCTAAAGGGGACATGCACAATCGCCAAGCGTTGACACCCAAACGGCTATGGGAGGCCTTGAAAGATTACGACTTGTGGCCACTATACGCCATCGGCTTCTGTGCCTACGTGCCGCAGTCACCTCCGAAGAATTATCTCACTCTCACGCTTCGGTCCCTGGGATTTAGCACATTTAATACTAACCTCCTAACAATTCCAGCAGTAAGCATAAATACGCCAAAGCCTCAGTTAACCTTACCTAACTTATAATAGGACGTAATACATATCGTTAACCTCATCCTACTTACCAGATTGTCTGAATGGTTGAACGAGCGGTCTCTAATAGCTATCATCCAGCCCCTTTGGACCCTTCCATGTATTTTTGCCTTGAGATTCTGGGGAGGGGTGGTTGAAGATAGATGGGGTACCTACGCAATCCTTATAACCTTACTATCCTACCCCTATTGCCGTGTGTACTCCCTACTTCACTATGTCTGATATCCCTTGAACTGACGTTCTACTAGATGCGATCCTCGTCGGCTGGTGCTCCAAGAACTCCAATAACGTCGGTACGAGGACTGTTTCTGCAGCCCTATATAACGTAGGTCAAGTCTGCAACTCTCCATAGGAGCGGTGTAACTGACATCTTATCAGATGAGCGTCCAAGCCGGGAATGTGTACGCTTCCTACATTTACCGCGACGACGATAAGCCATTATACCGCCGGGGAAACACGACACTCCTGGTGATCAACTTAGTTTCCATCCTCGTATTCTTGCTGACGAAGCTTTACTACGTCTGGAGAAACAGGCAAAAGGAGCGCCTATGGAATGCGTTAACCGAGGAACAGCAGATCGAGTACAGGAAGACGACCAAGCTTCAAGGTTCCAGAAGGCTTGACTTTAGATTTGCTCACTGATAAGAAAGGAGCTATCTTGAGATGCACCCCCTTTACCCTCAAATACCGCATCTCTTGCGCATTATCATAATCACATGACTCAAAAAAAACCTGCAGTTTAAAAACCGGGGTACACATCGTCATATGTGCACTTTAGGCAACACCTCCGCAAGAAATCATTCACACTTTAGGTATTCAACCACTTCAATTAAATCGCCAACCACATCATCATCACCCATCTGCATAACGTCTATAGATTACGTCCAGTCGGTAGCCGAACATGAATAAATTTCCTACAGAGACACTGAGCCGCATTTGCTCATTCCTATCTAAAACGGACATGCAGCGGTTTCGCCTTGTTTGTAGACGTTTCTCGGAAGTCGGTGCGGAGTACGTCTGCTCGAGTATGTCTATCTTCATGATTAAAAAAGACCTTAGTAAGCTCTACAGCTTCTCAACCAATACTCAGCTCGCCCGAGGGCTTCGGGAGTTAGAGTATACCACAGTCACTATGCTGCCTCCCTCAGAGCTTCATCGCCGCATCCCTGCAAGATATCGCCAGTACAAAAGTCTTGCCCAAGAGCAGGACGATATTCTAACAACACATTACGACTATATGTGCTTTCTAAGCACATTTCCCCGCTTTCCACGACTTCGAGAAATTACTCTATACATGGACCATAGGTGGTGGTATCATCTTGATGACCTATCGAAAAAATACAAGGACCGTCGTGGAATGTTTCCGATCGGCACCCTTCTTACAGCGCGTGCTGGGAGCCACCATCTTCAGATGTTGTTGAGCGTGTTAGCAGAGACAAGACTCAAGATAAATTGCCTAACTATTAATGGCCTTGACTGGCACTTCTTCGATCAAAATGATACGAAACTCAAGGCTCTATTCCAACCCCTGGTCAATCTCAAGTACCTTGATCTCAAATTTGACAACAACTATAGACCTGACCTTAATTATGAACAAAGCGAGAGCGAGAGTGTTATAGAGAACGACAATGCGGTTCAAGATTACAATAGCTGCCGAGAGCTTATGTCTACTGGTGTTCTCGGAAGGTGTCTCCAAACCCTCCCGAACCTAGATACATTAAAGCTCAGCTTCAAAGAATTCTGGTGTTACGATTCACGAAACTTCCGGGGCGCGCCGCTCAACGCGATTGTCCCACCCGGCTTCACCTGGACATACCTCAACACCCTCGAACTAATGTGTATCGATTGTGAACGGCAGGATTTGATGGAGCTGCTTCTACGCCACAAAGAAACCCTCAGAGAGCTTTGTTTGGTGGAAATCGTTCTTCGAAACACTTCATGGATTATCCTGCTAGATGACATCCGAAGGGAGCTGTACCTAACCTTCGCATACATCAAAGGGCCTATTCGAGGCCATTTTGAGAGCCACGAGGAGGGACATGGAGCCCAAAATTGGGTATTGAGACATAACCTACTTGATCTAGTCCCTCCTTATATTATAGCGGGTGGGGAGATGTATCCGGACCTCCAAACTTGTCCCCTCTCAGCTGCTAATTCCCAACCTATAGTAGGGTACTGGGATTAGACGAGGAAGTTTGCAACGTTGGGGTCCTTTCGCTACGAAATGATGAACGATAAATATTGTCTCTTTCAATATTGCTTGCTGGACTTTGCCCTACGCAGATATATTTCATAGTGCCTAGGCAGCTAACGTGGTCTCTTTATGCGTTAAGTCTGCTTCGTGACATCACTCCCAATCATGGTTTATGATTAATCACATTTGCGACATCCATGACTAGGTATGATCTGGAATTTTCTTGTAATTACCTAGTGAGCACTCTATACTTCGTAAGAGAAGACCGAAATGGGTGAGATATAGTTTATTGTCTTAATAAACGCTAGCAACATTTGCGAACACTTGCAATAAACCCTCGCCAAAGCCCCTTGCCTCTCTCAATTGAAATCTCGACCGTATCATCGACCTCGGACGCCTTGAACCCCCTCTTCAAGCTTATTTGTCACTTCATTTCAGAACAGCTGACATGTTCGCTATCCCTCAGTACCAAGAAACGAGAGGATTCCGGACTGTAACATAACTGGGGTGATCATCCCTCACCCACGATCGATAAGTCCCGTACATTGGTACACGCGCAACCTTAGCTAGTGAAAGAGACTCAAGACCCGAAGGCTGACATTGCGATTAGTTCCTGTTATCATGTTAGCTTGGTCTTGAACATATTGAAATCAGGGGGAAATCTCTTACTAATTGGATTCGGGCTAGCGCGGGTAGCGTTGTAACCCTGAGAGTTAGATGCAGAATGCACTGAAAGATCATTCGGCATATCGTCATGAAGAAGCATGAGCGTAAAACTTCCGTGCGCCGTAGGATCTTGTACATAGAATGAACCCATCAGAATGTTACTTTCAGCAGCTCGTGCTTTAGAGATTGAGCTCAGTACAAGACTTCGGACAGTGGAAAAAAGATCATACTCGATGAGACGATCGCACCTTATACCTTACCGCAAAACAGTGCTGAAGGATCATTGAGTTACATTGTACGTACTAAGTGTTCATCATGAAGACTGCGAATCGCGCTTGTCGAATAATCTATATACTCCATAATAGTCTATTGGAACCGAAATGTCTGTTGCTTTACTTTCCGGGTTTGGAAATAACGCTTTACCTGTAGGGTTAACGTTTAGAGCGAAGGTTCCCCCTTGTCTTATAGGTACCAGATTCGATGAGGTATTGCAGAAAACTCTGGATAGCTCCGTATACCGGTGCGAAGAGAAAGCGGTTATGTCGTGAAGTGATTGATGTAAAAGCATTTATATGTAAGTACACTAAAGTTGTTAAGTGTAACCATGCTCCGTGTCCAAGTATCTTAGGTGTCTTCATTATAATGTGGTACATTATTAGAGGTCGAGCTTTAACGACATGTCAAGTTATGAGGTCATTTCCCAGGAGCCAAGGACGTTCTGTAGCTTTAAGATTATACAGAAACAATCCTAGAGCTAACAATTTCTCTAAGCGAGAAGGCCTCTATCACCATCATACGCATGTCGTAAGGCCAACCCCTGAGACCATATGCAGGATTTTGCTGCCGGCATCGTATAGTACTCATGCATGCACAAAAGGACCCTAAATTGTATCATACCCAAGAACAGCCATTCTGAAATTTATGTAGTCTAATCCCGCAGGATTCCTGTTGCGTTGTCGGGAATACCGAACGCATTCACGGATAGATCTCCAATCCATCCGTTACTACATTCTAGGCCCTGACTCCCGATAGCCTGCTATCCACTCCTTGAACGTTCTCTTGAGATCAAATGAAGGAAATATATCACTTTGAGTTCATAATTAACCTAAACACCTGTGACATGCATGGATACTCGCAGTTCGGGGTGACCAAGTAAGTCACAGTCTATCACTCATTAGCCATAGAAACAAGGGATAAGTGATGATCATGCGGAAATCGCAATGCATATGTGTAGATCTTCATCAGGTAATCACCTGAATGACGAGACCACGCCAGCGCCCAGGGTATTGGCGAAGTCCAGACGTACCTAGGGAAGGAAAGGGTGTACTGCAAGGGGATATAAAGTCGGAGTCCTCTAGAGATATCTACCTACGAAGCCTGGAAGCTTTAAAGAAAACATCATCCGTCCATTGAGAACTAAGTCTTTCTATATTGAAGAATTCTTATCCAAGAGTCCCAAGTACTATTCGCCATGCCAAGTGCAACAAAGGAAGAAGTTATCAGCTACGACATCAATGTCCCGTACAAGATCACGGATGACACGAGGAACAAAGTCAAATACCCCGAGTATATACCAACCTGGGACAAAGTTTGGTTTGAGCCCCTCCAGTCTTTTGAATTTCAAGACCCAGCTCTCAGAGTAAAAGATACTTCACTTCCCGAACTTCACAATGCCGGGATCAAGATCCAGCACATCACGCCAAAATTAGGAAGCTACGTCTCGGGCATCCAGCTTAACCAGCTCAGCGACGCCGCGAAAGATGAACTCGCTTGGCTTGTCGCCCAGCGGAAGGTGTTGGCCTTCCACGATCAAGACCTTATCGACGATGGGCCGGCCGTCCAACAGGAGTTCATGAATTACTTTGGAAAGCCGAACTACCAGCCCGTCTCCGGCAGCATCAAGGGCCATCCTGGTTTCCACATCATTCAGCGAGACGGGAACAAGGATGAACTCGACAGGTTCCTCGACCAGAAATCCACCACCACACTTTGGCATCAGGACGTTAGTTACGAGATCCAGCCTCCGGGCTATGTTATGCTTGGTTTTCTCCAAGGCCCGGATAATGGGGGCGATACTGTCTTTGCCTCGACAGACACTGCGTATAAGTAATTGCACCCCTAATCCTTATCTCGGGGAAGAAGTCGAGCTGACATGATCTGCTTACTTTGAAGGCGACTTTCGCCAATTATGCAGGAGCTTGTGGACAACCTGCAAGCCGTGCACACATCATCCAATATGATTAATCACACGCGCTTAGCCGGCGGCCTGGTTCGCAAAGATCCCGTCGATACAGTACACCCTCTCGTCAGAGTGCATCCCGTGACGGGCGAAAAGTGCCTCTTTGTCAACGCTGAGTTCATCTCCAAGATCATCGGGCTCAAGGAATCGGAGCAGAAGATGTTACTTGAGTTTCTCATGCAACATATCATCACGGGACATGACTTCCAGGCCCGTGTCAGCTGGGCCCCTAGGTCAATCGTTATCTTTGACAATCGCTCTACTTGCCGTATGTAGCTATTTCCTGCTTCGGTAAGGCTTACTCTTATTCGAGGCCAAAGCTGACTACCTGTGTTAGACACCGCTGTGGTGGACTACGTGGATGACGGGGAGAACTCTAAGGTGCGACATCTATTCAGACTCGCTGCGATGGCAGAGAAACCTATTCCGGTCTCAAAAGATGTCAAGTCGCACCAGGACTAAGAGTGGAAAGAAACTCCCTTAGTGATGAAGTTCCATAGGTGTTAGATCTCGACCACACAAAGAGGTACATTAGCTCCTCGTTTTATCAAGTCCCTCAAGCGTTGCTCATTGATCGGCGGATGCGCTTCTCGTATATTCCTAGTAATGTTCACTACTGCACCTAGTCTAATGATTCCTCTGTTCATCTTGAGCCTCTCAAACATCCCAAAATTGCCAAATCCTCTTTTAGACCTAGCTGGAGGTACTTTATTTACAGGGGTACGCTATACTTATTGGGCATATAGCGCCGGAGCCCATTGTAGCTATAGCGCGAATGCCCTATGATTATAGTGACTAAATACTCTTACGGGAAATATATGGGGGGTCTAAACCGTTCCGGGGCGGTTCCTCCCTGTGGAGCGGTTCCCTGATTGGAATGGTCGCCACTCCATTCCATACAGGGAATCGCTCCAACGCGCCACATAATTATTCTTAAAAAGATATTTTTTATTTGCATATTTCTTTTAGTTATTTATTCTATATTTTTTACTTATATATTTATTTAATTATTTAATTTTATTTATTTATTTATTTATTTTATTTTATTTTAATCTTTTTTATTTTTTATTTTTTTTTTATTTTTTTTTTTTTATTTTTTATTTTTTTTTTTACTTTACGTGGGATTCGAACTAATGGTTACGTGTTACGTGCTATATCATTTACCATTACGCCATTAGGCGGCTACGTTACGCGTGTAATAATTAAAATGTTTTATATATTTAAAATTTATAAGGTTTATTTTAATAAGATAAAAAAGATATAATATATAAAAACGTTTAAAATACGTTAAAATGCGTTTAAAATAGTTAATACAATGTTAAAGTATTAAAGTAATATTTTTAAAATGTATTAATTTTTAAGCTTAAAGCGTAATATTTAGCTTATAATAGCTTTATATTTAAAACCGTTCCCGCCGTAAGGAACCGTTTTACCACTATCCCCTTATAATTATTACCTCTTATACCTTTTTCCTAAGGTCTTTACTAATTAAATCGTAAGTAAAAATTTTCCATTATAACTTATAACGTTAAAACTTATTATAAATATATTATATAAGGGAAATATATATAAGGTTTAAATTATTTTTTAATTATAACGAAACGGTTTTAATATTAAAATTATTTCATTAATAAAATTACTTTATAACATTTAAAACTGTTTTAAATAAGTTAAAATCGCTTTAACTTAATTATATAATGCTAAGCGTAATATTAGTAATAAAAATACTTTATAATTTAATATATGGGTTATAATAACCTATTATTTTAATTAAATTTCCTATATATTTTATATATTTTATATACGTTTTACGTATATTTTAAATAATTATAACCATTTTAAAAATATTTTAAAATTTAAATATTTTATAACTTTTCAACTTATAATAAAAAATTTATAAATTGTTAAGGTTTAAAATAAATAACAAAAATATAATTAATAGTTTTAATTTTATTTAATAAAAAATATTGTTAAAATTAATTATATTAATAAAGTAACTTAAGAATATATAAGTTTAATAATTTCATTTATTTATAACCTTATTATTATTATTAATAATTTATTATAACCTTAATAGTATATTCCTTATAACCTTTTTAAGTATATTTTAAAGCAGTTTATATTAAGTTTTATTTATTATTATTTTAATATCTTTTATACTTATACTAGGATTATTAATATTATAAATATTGTAAAAATATATTCTTATTTAATCTTATATATTCTATATAAAATTTAAATTAAAACTATTCGAAAGAAATTTTAAAATTATAAACATTTTAAATATATTTAAATATCCTTTACTTTATTTAACTATTTAAATTTTAATCCTATTAACCTATATATTAATATTTGAATACTTTTTTATATATAATTTAATTTTAAATAGGATATAATTAATAAACTTTTTAAGCATTATATTACCATTTTTAACTTTTTAAATGTAATAATGGTTTATTACTTTTTTAGAAAAGTAACCCTAAATTATAAATTAACCTTTACTTTGTTCTTATATACATTTTTATTTTAATATGTTCTTATATTAATAAAAGGTTATTTAAAAATTCCATTTCTTATAATCATTAATTAATACCATGCCATTAAATAGGAAATATTATATATTATTTTCTATTTAATTATCTTCTCATAGTTATTTCTTTAAACATTTTTAAGCAAATTTAATTTGTTTGTTATATTTTATATATGTTAACTTAATATTATAATATTATATTTTACATTTATAATTAAAATCTCTTATATTTTGTTTAATAATAGTTAATTTATAATTATTAAATTACTAAGTGGTAATTGGTTATAATTTTTCTTATAAAATTTTACAATTTTTAATATATTTGTTAAAAAATGTTTTTACTTAAAATTTAATCTTTTCGGGTAAATAACATTGTTACTTTAAAAAATCTTTATATATATTTTAAATTTATATAGATGAATAATTTAATTTCTTTGTTATATTATTAATTATCCATTTAATAATTTAAAATAATGTTTAAATTTATATATACTTTTCTTTATGTAATTTATATATATTAGCTTTTTATGGTTAACTTATAACTATATTAATAAGAAAATAACCACTTTATAAATTGTTTAATAATTATTTAATAATATTAGGTTTACTTATTATAAAATTAAAATTATAAAATTAATTTACCCATTTTATACATGGAAAATATAAGTAAAGTAAAAAGATATTTATATACCTAATTATTTAAAAATAGGTTTAGTTAGAAATAATAAAAATTTTTATCCATAATATAATAAACTAATTACTATAATATATATAAGTTAAATTTATATATAAATATAAACTTATAAAAAAATTAATTTAATTATATACTTATATAATAATATACTATTAAAATATTAAATTAATTTATATTAAATATTAATTGTCATTTAAGGATTTATTTTCCCTATTAAATAATTATAATATAAATATTTTATAATCACATATACAATTATAAAAAGAAAATTATTAATTAATTTATAAATAAAATAATTATATTAAGTTATAAACTCCTACATTTATATAATAAAGTAAAAAAATTATTTAAAATTATACTTAAAGTATAAATTATAACGTTATAATTAAAAATATATATAATAATTAATAAACATATTAATATAATAATATCTTCTTTTTTAACTTTCTAATGAAAATATATATAAATATTTACCTTATTTAAAGAATTTCCTTATCTTATAATAATCCCATTCCTTTTCTTTCTTATTTTAATATATTAATCCTCGCTTAAATATATTAAAGTTATTTTAATAAGATTTTAAAACATTATATGCTAATATTATAATATCTTTATAAATGTATATATAGTTTTAATCTTAATTTTACCATTAACCCTTATATTAAATAGTTATAATTTATAAGGTGTATAAATGGGAAAAGAAAGGAAAAGGAAAAGGGAAAGGTAACTTAAACTTACGAAATTATTATGGGCCATATCTATATTAACAATATTACAAGTATTAGTTTTTATCACCTTATTAAAATGAGCGAAAAAATTAATGTTAGTATATATAAAATCCTTTATAAAATCTTAATTAATGAAAGATTCCTTAATCTCCTTATAATAATTATAATTAAATTTCCATCCTATTTTCTTATCTTTAAGCTTTATAAACAACTTTTCCTTTAATTTATAATTATTAATTTTAATTTAATTTATATCTTCCTTTTTCCTAATTAACTTAATTATTATTACTATTAAAAATATATAAATTATTTTAATAAAATAAATATTATAATTATCTCTTTTCTTTATAATATTATAATTTATAATATCTCTAATATATATAAAAATAAATTTAAATAAGTTAATATTAAATTATTCTAAAAGAAAAGCCTAAAAATCTCCAATATTACATTAATTTTAAATTAAATTTAATAAATTCCAATTACTTAAAATAAACTTTATAATCCAAGGCTATATATTATATTTATTAATATTAATAAGTAATATAATTAAATAAAATTAAACTCACATAAATATTATGTTAAAGAAAATAATTTTTATAATTACAAAACTTATTAAATATTTAATCTCTAATTTTAAAAAATGTTTTAAAGTTTATAATAGCGGTTAACATAATCTTCTTTATATAAAAACCTATGAAATAATTGTTATACTATGCAAATAATATTATTTAACCCTAATAATCTACTAAATTTACTTATTCTTAAATAATATTATTAAATAATAAATCCTTAAATTTACTTTTATCTTAATTAAAATCCTTATTATCTTTTGTATTAATTATTATTATAACTTTTCTAATTATAACATTTTATTTTAACTTTAAAAATAATTATATTTATATTTTAATAAGATTTTTATAAATATCCTCCTATAAAATTTAAAAATATTTATCCTTTATATGTTTATTAATAGATTAAATATTATTAATAGTTTAATTATTTTTACTATTATTAGTGGAAATTTAAAATTATAGAAATCTAGTATTAATATTAAATTAGATTTATTAACTAAATATATTAACTTATTTAATGTTATTTTAAAAATATCTAATATTTTATGTAATAAAAAGTAAATTAACTAAGATATATTATATATATAAAATTATTATTATTATATAATATATAAAGTAAATTATATATTAATTATAATAATACCCATTTATATATGTTATATTAGAAGTAATATAAAATATAATATAAAAAAGATTTATATATATATAAATGGAAAGGATAATACCTTATAATAAGATATAATAGCAATAATAATTAATATTAGAATAATTTACCTCTTAAAAATACTTTAATATATTATCTTAAATTTTATTATTTATTCTAAGGCTAAGAGTTATAAAATTCCTCTTATTACCTACTTAACTTTTATAACCATTACCTCTTTTATTTCTATCTTAAGCCATAATAAAATTAAAAATATAATAATATTAGCTTAGTATAATAATATTTTAATAAGTATATATTAAAAGTAAAAATTTAAATAATATTTTAATTAAATAATAAGATTATAAAACTTAATATATAATATAATTAAAATTAAAAAAAAAGGGTAGGTTAATATTATATATAAAAAAAAATTTAAAAAAAAATATTTAAAGGTAAGAATAAAAAATAAATTATTTCTAACTTTTATATACTTATTATACTTTCCAAAATCAAATTTCTTCTTAATTTAATAATATAAAATTAAAGTTTTAAATAAAATAAATTTATTGAAAAAGTTACAAAAATTAAGGTAATCTTAATAATAATACAAAAATTGTATTAAATATTTAATTACCTAAATATATACATAATCACTTTTATCTAATATAATATTATAAAATAATAAAAATAAAGTTATTCTTTATATATATATCTTATAATATTAAATATATTAATATTATTCTTTTTACATTTATAATATTAATGTTAAAGGAAATAATTAAATTGTTTTTATTATTATATTTATTATTACCTTTAAAAAGTATTATCTTATAATAATAATTTTTTAATTAATAAGATATGTTATTTATAGTAAATCTTTACTTTATAATATAAATTTTATTTATAAAAGTTATTTTATCCTTTAAACTTAAATAAAAATTAAACCTATACTTTAAAGCCACCTATATAAACTTGGATTAATTATTCATTTATAAATTTTAACTAAATTTAAATATTATCACTTATATATAATGGTAATTTAAAAATATTATTTTATTACTAAGATATATTAAGCTTATTTATTATGGTTTTAAAAAATAAATAAGGAAGAATATTAAGTAATTATTAAGCTTAAAGGATAATTTACGAAAACTTAATTATTACCTTTTTTAATAAATAAGATAAAATTAACCTATTAACTTAATTAGATTACTATATAAATAATTATAACAAATATGGTAATAACGCTATAATAAATAACATTAATAATAAATATAACTAACAATATTATATTAAAAATAAATGGTAAGATAATAATACATATTTTAATGATTTAAATAATAGCATTATTAAAGTTATTATAAGTAAATTAAAAAATTTTTAATTAAATATTGTTAATATTAAAAAAGGCTAAGTCCTTTTAGCTAGGTTAAATTATACGCTTTTACTTATAAATTTTAATAAAAAAAAATATATTAAAACAGCTAAATATAATAACTATATGTATGAGAAATCTAATAATAATAAGTCGGTTTAATATAACAATCCTAATAATAATATCTTTAATAATGCTAACAATACTTAATCATTGGAAATAATTATATTTATATTATTTATTTTAATGTTACCTCCTTTTATTCCTAGTATATAAGCCGCTATTAAATAAGTTATAAAGGATAAATTTATTTTTATCTAATATAAGCTTAATCACTTATTTGTAATATTAAACTTTAAAATAATATTAAGCCTTATAATATATTTCCTTAAAACCAATAAGCTTAAATTTAATATTACTAAAAAGGCTTTTTAACTATTAAAAGGTTAAAATAGGTAAATTATCCCTAAGGTTACATTACTTCTATAAAACTTAAAAACATTTAAAAATTTAATTATAAATTAACTCCCTTTTTTTAATATATGCATTATAAACATGCCATTAATAGTAGATAATATTATAAAATTACCTATTATTACCACATTAAATAAAGATAATAAATGGAAAATATAAAATACTATATAAAGAATAAGCCTAATTTTTACAAATTTATATTATTTTAACCCTATTACCTTATTCACTAAATTACTCTTATCTAACATTATAAATTTCTTATATCTTAATATAATATATTTTATTAATAAGCTAATAAAGTTATATTATTCCTATAACTAATTTAAGTTAGTTAAAACAACATTTAATTAATTTACCCATTTTATTATTAATAGCGAGATAAATAACCCTATATTTTCTTTAATTTATATACTATACTTATATAATAAAGATAATTACATACTTTATTATATAAAAAATAACACTTTAAATAATAAACTTTATATTAGTTAAGTTTATAAGGTAAGGAAGGATTATTAATTTAAGCATAATAAGAATATTAAAAAAGGTTATATTATACTTTAAATATAAAAAGTTTTATATCTTAATAATTATAAATTAAACAATTTGTTTTATTATATCCTAAATATTAATAAACTTATTTTACTATTATATAAATAACTAATGTATATTTTAAAGGAATATATTATTAATATTTGTAATATCACTTAAAATTATTAGTATAACAAAACCATAAAAAACCCAAGTTTCTTAAACCCTTTATTAAACTAGTTAATAAGGTAAAAAAAAAGGTAAAGAAAAAGCTAAAAAAAAGGGGGTACATTAATTATTTCTTAAAATACATTACCCTTTTATTTATAAAAAGTGTTATTTAAATAACAATTAAATCATCTATATTATTTAATTAATTAATAATAATAATTATATCCCTTTATATCATACCTATTTAATTTAAGTAAAATTTAAAATGTAAATATATAAGCATTAATATTTTTAAGAATAAAACTAATAAGTTAGTTATTTATTTATCCCTATAACATTTATACTATTATTTATATTTATTAATGGTTTCAAATTATATTATAATATATATAAAATTTTTGTTAATTTTTATATAATATTAGCTAGATTTAATAGGATAAATTAATGAAAAAAGGCTAATATATTCCCACTTTTTATAAATTTATATAAGATTATTTTTAACAATATTATTAACTTTTTAAGAATATTTATCCCTTTAAATAAAGGTATAAAAATCATAATTTAAGGTTAGTGTATTATTTTATATACATTTATATTTGTATATATAAATAATATACCATAATAAAATTATAACTTAAGCTATTTTAAACCTAACATTAAAAAATTATATTAATTTTATATAATAGGCTAAAAAATGTTATATAATATATTTAAAAATAATAATTTAAATGAAATCTTATACTTTAATATTAAAAAATATAATTATTTTTATTTCCAAACCAAAGATATACAATGGATAATAAATAACCTTAAAATATTAAAAAAGAAGTAAAAATATATATTTTAATAAAACTTAATATTAAGAAAACTTACTTTTATATAAATTTTACCTATTTTAAATATTATCCTATTATAGTTATTTAATGTAATATATTTTAAATATAATGGAATATTTAATTTAATATATACCTTATTTATTAAACATATTTTTAAATTAAAGATAACTTATAAATACTATTATATATTATATATATAAAAATTTTTCACAAAATGATATTATTTTTAAAATCTTATCTACTATCTTTTATAATATAATTTATTAGCCTATGTAAAGTAATTTGTTATTATACCAAGGCTATTTAATTTTTAACTTAAAAAATAATATATTTAGGTTAAGTTTTAAAATATTACCATCTTATATTTAATACTTAAAAACGATAATATGGTTGAATATATTATCCATATATATACTATATATATTAAAAATAATAATATCCTTATAAATTTATAACTATTATCCAAGGATAAAAAATCAATAATAATTATTATTATATAAACTTATAAAATATACTAATAAATAATAGTATTTACCAACTTTACTCCTAATATAATAAGGTAATATAAAAACTCTATTATATTAAAAATATCTTAAATATTCATATCTTCTTAACTTTTAATATTTATAATAACCTTATAAATAAAATTTTAAAACCTTAAGGCCATAAATTAAAAATTATAAGATAAATTAAATTAAGCATTTAATAAACATCTAAAAAAGATTTTAAAATGTAAGATATTATTAAATATTAAAGACCCTAATAAAAAATTAATTAAGAAGTTTAGAAAGTATTATAACCTTTTATAACTAGAAAAAAATAAGAATACTTTAATAATAAATGATATATTTTAATCAAATATTTACATAAGAATATATTATAAAGATATAATTAAGGAATATATATTTAAAATTAATATAAATATATTAATTAGTAAAGATATATATAAATAAAAGAATTTTACTATTAATAAAACTTAATCCATTTAATATTATTTATGATATTTGGGGTATTATTAATTAAAATTAATATTTAAATAAATTTTAAAAATATTTAAATCTTATAATTATATGATATATATAAATTATATTATTTGTATATCTTATTTATTTTACTTAAATTATATAGAATTTCTTATTTTGTAAACTTTATACAATTTTAACCAGATTTTTAACTTTTATTCAAATTACCTTTAAACTTTTATAAATTATATCATTTATATGAAAGATTTTATAAACTTTAATTTAAATTTTTATAGGTTTTTCAAAGCTAAAATATACAAAATAAACTTTTATTATTCAAAATTAATCCTTCTTAGCAAAATTAATATATAAATTATAATATATTTCCTTTTCTAAAATGGTTTTAAGGATAAAGAACTATCCAATTAATTAATACACATTAATATCAAATATCCCATATTATTTAAAAAGATTCTAATATAAATAAATTAAAATATAATTAATAAAAGCAAAGAAAATTTAAAAAATAAATTAAAAAATAAGCTTAATATTAATTTATATATAATTAAATTATATGTTAATATTATTCTTATAAATAAACTTATAATAAATAAGGTTAAAGCTATTATATATTTAGTAAATAAAGATTAATATTTCCCCATTTTCTTAAAAGATTTTATATTAATATTTATTAATATACTTTAATAAATTTATAAGATTAATTATAAAATACCTAATATTTATACTTTAACATATTAAAATATAAATCTTTAATAAAATAAGAAAATTTTATTTATAAGCCAATAAATTTATATCTTTTATTATCCCCCTTTATATAATTGTAATATTATTATTAAAATTTTTAATATACTTTTTTAAATAAATTAAATCACATTTTAATTACTAGCAATACTATTATCATTATTTATATAAATATACCATATTAAAATTTAATATTTATAAATTAATCAAAAATATCCATTAATTAATTTATCTTTTAATATAGTTTTGTAAATATTTTAATGATTTATATTAATAAAGATAAAGTTAAAATAAATTAGTATAAAAAGGATTAAATGATATAATTATTTATAATAATTATTAATTAAAATTATATTTATTACTTAATTTATACATAGATTAGATATTTCCAGTTAGGTAATGTTTAATAAAATAACACCTTTTACATATTAAACTTTTATTACCTTTATATAAATAAATGTTATAAACTTCTTATATAATAAACATATAAAAGGATTAATATTTCTTAATATAGTTATAATATTAAATTTAATGTTTAAAAATTTCTATCCTTATTATTAACCCTTATTTCTAATTAATTATTAATTTAATAATTATATATTACCTAACTAATAATACTTTAATATCATTTGGTAATATAGCTAACATTAAATCTTTAAATTTATAACAAGTTTTACTTAACTAATCTTAAATAAATATATTTATAAGTATTATATTACAAAATTATATAATAATAACCTATAAATAAATGGTTAATTATTTAAATATAATAAGGATTTAATTAAGTAATTATTTAAAATAAATAACTATATCAAATATTATAATAAAGATTATTAAAATCTTAATACCAAACTTAAATGAATTAATGGCATCTTTATTTATAATTTAAATAAGGAAAAATAAGTATTTATTCTTTTAATAAAATCATTTATATCCAATAATTATTATAAATTATTTAATTTTTATTTTATAAGTGAAAATAAATTAATGATTATTAACATAATAGTTTTATTATCTTAGTTATTATATATTATAAATATTAAAAATATTAATTAAAAGGTATAAGTTAATTAAGAAATAAATTAAATATAACCAAATAGGTATAATATATAATCTACTTATTTATTATTATAAACTTAATTTTTAAATACTAATATAATTTAAGGATATTAAATATTTATATAATTTATTTATAAATTATAAAAATTAAATTAAATATATTCAATATATATATACTTTTAACCATTTTAATTTTTATAAACATTTTCTTAAATATATTTATATTAATATAAATAATTATTTCTATAATATAACAAATATTAAAAGCTTAAGGTTATTTATAACAAATAATAAATCTTAATAAATATTAAGTTTAAAATATATTATATAACTTATATATTTAATATAATTAAATCCTTATAAATAAAAGTTATTAAATAATTAATTTAATATAAGGACTATTTTATACATTTAATATTAAAAGATAAATTAAAAGGTTATAAAATATTATTCTTTTTTAATTAAAATAATATATATATATTAATAAAAATTATTTATCCTTAGTATTAATTAGTTTATATAATAATTTATTAACCTTAAATTATTTCAATTTTAAATATTAAATATTAACAAATTATTATATATATATTTTATTTTTTAATAATAACAAGTTATTAAATATATTTATAAAAATAATCTTATATATTTATTTATTAAAAATATTAAATTTATTTTTTAAATAAATAATAAATAAATTTAAATATTTAATATATATTTATAACTTTAAAAATTAAAAGATATAAATTAAATAAAATATCTACTTAAATATTTAATATAATAAGTTTTTAAAATAAATAAAATAATTAAAATAATTTATAATATTTATTTTAAATAAATATAAGTAATAAACTAATATAAGCATAATAAATTAATTTATATTATATATAATAAATAATTAATTAAATATATAAACCTTAATATTTTAATATATAACATATTAATAGCTAAATATTTTATAATATAATATAAAAAAAATAAGATATTATATTATAGTAAGAATATATAAAACAATAAAGCAATGAAGTAATTCCTTTAATAAAATAGAGTAACAATTATTTTAATAAGGGAACCGCTCCATATATAGAACTACTCCCACCATTACGGGACCATCCTGCTACGGTATCAGCCCCACATATTCCTCCCGTAATAGGTAAGGCCTATAACGTAAAATGCCCTATAATTTACAACGTTACCAGGCTGAGGTGATCGCTATAAATTACCTATAAGAGATTACTTATACGCTGGAAATCCGGCTAATTGCAGTGTTCTTCAGCAGCGTACTCCCGTAAGAAGTGCAATCCAGAAGCGTCGGCCCAAAAGAAGATCTTCAATCTATGGATAGCTACCTACCTACATATAATACATGCCTCTAATCTTGCTGCAACGCGTCTGTCGAGTTCTGCCATATCGAGCTGTTCCGGGAGCAACTTGCGATCCCACCACCACCAGTTTTCTTGGGAATCTTCCAGGAAAGGGTTAAGCAGTGAATGTATCCCCAGCGCGAACTGCAATGTTCTTATCGCCCCTGCACCCACCCATTTCTTAAAGATGTTCCGATCGACCCACTCGAAGCTTCTCGGGCTCAGGTCATCAAGGTTCCCGTCCCGCTCCTCAATCCAACCGAGTTTCTTGGCCTCCACCCGATGCCAGTCCCACCAGTGCAATTTGGCAACGTCGGGCTGAAGGATACCGCCGGATGCGGCGATTTCGCGCTGTTCGAGACCCATGATAAAGCGGACAGCAGCTCCCAGGCTAGTCTTGATAGCCGTAGCTCCCGGGTGATAGGACCCATCCAAAGCATCGTCTCGCAGCTCCTCTAAAGAGATGGGTGCGCTCAGTCCTTCCGTAATGCCGGTCAAAACGAGTTGGACTTCCACTTCAGGGATCTCCTCCGGCATCCGAAGATCGTGGATATTCTTTTGTGGACAGAACAGCGCTATGAATAACGCTCGGTATAGAGGCTGTATGGTAGAAGAAGCTAACCGTCGATGCCCGTCGAAGTCGGACTGATGCACTGGCCAGGGTTGTGATCTCAAGGGTCCGTGAACCGCCGGCGTAGATGCGTCTTTCTCTTCTTCGGGGATAACGGTATCTTTCACCCTCTGCGCCTGTTCGTAGGTATTGCAATGGAAGGCCGCTAGTTTCTCGGGGCGGAACTCGCGGTCGGCAAGGTTCACGTCGTACTCGACGGCAAAAATGGAGGAAAAGTAATGAAGGGCTATGTTGGACTCATATGGTTTGAACCATTGCCGCCACAGCCAGGCTTCGATGTCCATAGCTGGAACATAAGGGAAGTTCTGCCGTTTATCGAAGATGTATAGCGCTGTAGTAGTGTTCAAACTTGCCCACAAGCATTTCGTTGCGACAGTAGAGTACAACGGAGAAGTACCAAAGTGGTAGGGGAGAGTCGCCGGCACGTAGGCGGAACGATGATATTCAGAGAAGCGACGCGAGGATTCCTCATTAGCTCTCATCTGGAGGAGTATCTTATCTCGAGGAGTGATGGACTGGTCCTGCAGGATACGATTCAAGGATTCCTCGAGCAAATATGTTTGTTGCTTCTTGACTACTTCTTGGGCCGCGTGTATCTTCCGATCTACCTCTCTAGATTCAGCTGGGGGCATTGACCTATCTAGGATTGGCAGGTTTTTTCTCTTTGACTCCATTGATGAAGTGTTTTGTGGGATCGACAGGGTTTGTGAAAAGTAGGTATGTATGTGTCGAGGAACTGTATTCCTTGAAAAGTAAATCTCTTATATATGATAGAAGCAGTAGAAGCAGTAGAAGACATTGTGCGTGGTGTAATAGGTGGGGTCGGCGAAGGTTGATTAGGTACATTATATACCTAGGTAAATGGTAATAGTATATTACTCTCTGCTTTGGTACATAGGTAAGGTACCTAGGTAAAGAATAGACTTTATTTAGGTAGTTAAGACAAAGTATCACAATGGTTTAAGTTAAATTTTGGCTTGTGCGTAGATCGAAAAAGAGTTCAGCACAGAGATGCGAGTATAAGAAGAGCCTTCATAGAGGGAGCTTAGGACGTCCAACAAGCTTCCCATTCACAGTGGCACGGCCGATGGGGTTTAACTACCTACCTCTAAGGTGAGTGCGTGATGCCCTATCTTTTCCCAGGTTAGAAGATTGCCATAGCCTATATTCCTTTAAGAGGTATGTACAGGCGAAGCTTAAAAAACGATATGAGGTTCCATAACTTCAAAACATATCTCCCCTAATGGATTACCACAATAATCATGAACTTATAGTACTGGTATTGGCATACCTGCCGAGGTACCTACCTATTAAATGCACCGCCACATTTAGCCACAACCTGTCACAACATGATAAACTTCCTAATTAGGAAATCTCACTATCCCATGTTTTGCCTGACAGCTACCCTGTGAGAACTCGGGGCAATCCATCCATGGTAGTTAGCAGTAGGGGGCAGGCCGCATGTACGCTATACTATCTATTTTATCGTGCACCGTAAGAATGGTGAAATTTGCAACCCAGCGTAGAACAACATCGGAGTGAATGTAATTGCGACCGCATTGTTAAGACATCTGATGCCTACCTCGACAGCTTACTTGAAGTTGGTCGCGGACTCATCGTATGCCTACCTGCCAAGACAACAGCGTCGGTGACCGTGAGCGGTGAATCCCAGCATGATCTGGTTCCCACCGCCACGTTGCTGCACAGACCGTTGTATGAGACCCCCCCAACCAGTTCTTCAAACCGCTCTACTGATATCCACTTCTCATCAGACATAGGCCGATGATATTTGAATATATCACTTTAAAACCGGAAACCCGAGGAGTTAATGACTCTATTAGGTAATTTAACACGTTTTTATCCCTTTAAGGAAAGAGTTGTGCTTTGCTCCATATCAATCATCTCGTAGAAGAAGAAGTAGTGCTGAATTGGTGAAGCGAGAAACAGTGTCAATAAGTATGAAACGTAGATACGCCCGTGAGTAGAAGGACTCCCTTCCTTGGCGCTCTTCGTGTTTAATAGAACCAATTCAGCCGAGACGGACTGACTCGATAGCTACCTATAGCAATCTGAAATTCGAATTTGAATTTCAATATGTTGACAAAAGTACATACCCGTGAAGTTTATCGGAGTCTGTTAGGTACGGGCCACCAAGGCCGTGCGAACTCAGACCATGAAGTAGTGGGGTAAAATATGTATATAGACGAGTGATACCAACGTGCATGTGTAGAGGCGTGTCTTGAGGCAAACTTTGATTTGAGTCGACTGAACTACGTATTGAAGAAGTTCAAAATTTCAATAATGGAATAGTATCAAGGCAGCAAGGGTTAATGTGCAAGTAGGCTATCTTAGGCGACTTCAGCTCCCTCACCAACTCGTCCATATTCGAGATCTCTATCGTGTATCGAATCTCGTCAGAATAATAGATATTTCATCTAGGGGTTCAAACGCTTAGATTGATATTAGATCACGATAGCATAATCGGGACACGACGTAGGTATGTAGGTAGAGAGAGTATCGATGATCACTATTGCTATGAGCGGGTAAAGCGTAGTGTTTTGATTGACCCTGTGCTCGCCCTCGATTCGGCCGCTTCCGTAGTCAAAACACAGGTACCTAACTACATGCATCTGGAGTTGTTGCAAATATCCCATGTCTTAGAAGTAGTCATGTAAGAATGTCCTAGGAAATGGGCAATGGCGAAACTTGAATTGAGGACAAATACTATGACGTTACGAGAAGAAATGCAGAATCGAAGATCGAGTTCAATTTTTGCAAGTCTAATCCCGATTAGTAATGAAACAATGTTGCTCCTGCACAAAGCCGCTGAGCGCTAGACTAAGCCTGTGCGGGCCGCTAACGCTACTAACCTAAATAAGGTTATGCATCATACGATGATTGGTTGGCGTCAGATCTTGTAAGCTTCAGAAAGCCTATCTTCATTGGCCAATGGTTGGCACTTACCTTGTCACTGTAGCAACCAGTTGCAGCTTCCAGTCAACAACAGCTACAACTACCCCGGTGATTTTTACCTGGGACTTAGAAGCTGCATTCAATACTATCTACAATTTCTCTTCCGCATACATTCCCTACCTCTACCTTATCTTGCATAGCAAGATCATCCATCCCAGAAATATTATCCACACTCAATTATTGTAGGAGACAACAAGCTTCTCTAGAGGATCTCTAATCCATCAAGAGAAAAGAGAGAAATCGTCTCACTTAATCCTCTTCTATCTGCCTGAATAAGGCAGCGCTTACACTCTTCTAGTTCTCGTCTGCCAAGTTCGCCTGCTGCTGCTGAAGACAACTTAAGAACCCCATTGCCCGGCCAGACTGGCTTGCGCTGCGTGAGGTAAGCTAAAATTGAATCCGAATTCATTTCCACATATGCCTTGGAAAGATGATCCTAGAACCCGACAACTGACGGATAGGTGCAGTTTCGGAATCAACTGATAGCCCATTCGGCAACCAGGATCTATCGACAATGGCCCCCCATCCGAACTCGACTCCAACCACGATGCTGTCACATCCGCCCCAAGGCGGTCTTCAGGCCCGAATTCGACAACACCGACGACAGAACTCGACACCGACAGGCTTTGAAATGGCGAAGATCGCATCCAACCTGCCGAACATGCATCTACATCAACACCAACAACAGCGATCACGAATGTCCCATCGCCGGGGCATGAGTCTGGATACTCGAAGACAACAACATCAGATGCAGTCCCCGACCATACCAACACGGCAGGAATTCCAAACGGTAAGTAACGCTACTAACAATACAGGATCAATACAACAATCACAGCATGTGCTGCGAGAAGCGCAGAGGCAACGCATAGCTCGCCCGGGCCCCCAGCAAGCATACGCGAACTTGGCAAGCGACGAGAATTATTTAATATCCCCCCACGGAACACCACGAACACAAAGCTTTGAAGGACAAGGTTTTGGTAATCTTCCACCCCAGCAAGGGATGCAAGTGAACCTTGATATGTATGATGGACAGATGAATGCAATCATCAAGAACCAGGAGAGTTTCTCCAGTAACATGACAACGTCTCAGGATTTCGACCAGTTCCCCTCCAGCGCAATGTCCACCCCCACATTTATGAGCTTCCAGGACAGCCCAACAGGGGGTCCTGGTTGGATCTCGGAGGGAGAGACTTCTAGTACTAGAAGGGGCTCGCGTCGCATTAGCAATGGTATTATGGACAGGGTAAACAAATTCGAGACTTTGGGACTTGAAGTCCAAAGACCCTTGACGCCTCCTCGTCAGAATGCTCCAGGTAATCACTCTCCTTCACCAAGATCTAACACTAAACTGACAGGGATTAGACTACTTCCCACTAACCCCTATAGATACTCCTCATGACAGAACCATCAAGCATGCTCAACAACCCCAGAGGTTCTCGGAAGGTTATGATGAGTCGATGGAGGAAACCGTCAAGCCGACAAGGCAATCCTCAAATCGACAAACACGCACAACCTTCGACGAGATGCGGCAAGCAGCTGAATCTCAACAAGCCCCGATGCCCATGTCGAATCGAGCCAACACGATGCCTCTGCTAGAGACATTCAACCCACCATCGGACCCAATGGCGGACTTCCTGAACATGGGCCACATGGGCGGTCAAGGCCTTAGGATCGACACTTCCTTCGACGGGCTCCCTGCAGTTCCGCATTCTCTTAGTGCAGCATCGGATCTTTCCGAGCACACGACTCCCATCACACCGCACATGAGCGAATTCAACGGCTCCTTTGACTACAAACCTGATCTAGGACCCCACAATGAAGAATGCGATTCAATTGCAAGTCAAGGGTCGCCTTCAGACGAAAAGGCTTCGCGTCGGGGTTCTCCGCATCATCGTCGGAACGAATCCATGGCAAGCATTGCCAGTGCCGCAAGCATCGCGAGTATTGACATTGAGAAGACCAAGACATCAACAGGAATCACCCTAGAGGACATCCACCAGTACATTTCAGGACCTGATCCGAGGGACAACAAGTGGACTTGTACCTTCGAAGACTGCAACAAAAAGTTCGGTCGCAAGGAAAACATCAAGTCCCACGTACAGACACATCTCAACGATCGCCAGTACAAGTGCCCCACCTGTCATAAGTGCTTCGTCCGACAGCATGACCTCAAACGGCATGCGAAGATACATACGGGTATAAAACCCTACCCTTGCGAATGTGGTAACAGCTTCGCCCGCCACGATGCACTTACTCGACACAAGCAACGTGGGATGTGTATTGGCGCGTTCGATGGGGTGGTAAGGAAAGTGGTGAAGCGCGGACGCCCTCGGAAGCACAGACCAGATATGGATGAGCGTAAGGAGAAGTCGCTTCGAACACTCAGGAAGAATAAGCCGACGTCTTCGATTTCGTCGCAATCCGGTTACTCGGATACTTCGGCAGGCAATTCGCCAGAGACGATCGAACAGGATTTCGGCATGTTGGACGATATTATGGACGTATCAATGGGCGGAACAACAATGAACCCAAGCTCTCTTCAGGGCATGAGTTCGTCCTCTGCGCCGATGCCGAGTCTTAGCAGTGATGCACCATTGAGCACTCACTCACCATCAGCAACCAGCGTACATTCATACGTCTCGCAATTATCGCACATGTCGCTCCATCAAGAACTTGTTGAAGAAGCGATATCGTCACAGCCAGCTTCTCCGGCAAAGAGCGTGGCTAGCCAATTCAATGAACTTCCGGAGCTTTCTCGGTCCTCGTCTCCGCCATCTGGCGGTCGGTACTTTGACGCCGAGCCAAATTCAAGTGGCACAGACCTAACGATCAGCACTGGTGTCGAGTCATCCAACATCCCAAGTTTTGATGATGACATAATGCTGCAGTTCACCAACAACGATTCGATGTTGATGCTCAATCCGGACAGCAAGTTCGACGAGGCATTTGATAGCGTTGACATGTTCACCAACAATGACGACTTATTCTTCGGCAGTGGATGAGAGGCGCTCCTGAGGAAATGTTCTTCCGACATATTTATTATTTATCTCGCCATATTCTGCTTTAGGGGATAAAATTGCGTATCTTTTCAAGTTTTGAATTCAAGGGAGCAAGGCAATCTAGATCGGGAATGCAATGAGACTTATGCCTGCTTTGTAATACTTGACCTTGGAGCTCGAGACTCAAAACGAGCTCTTCCTCTAGGCGAGGTCGGGTTCACAAGTCATGTACGATACTGTGTGGGATTATGATTACGGAGGGGTTGGGGCGAAAATTGGGTTTCGAAAGGGGGAGGACTTTTGGGGGGACATTTCGGCGTTTGAGCGTCGATGCAAGTGACCGTTTTCTCTGGTCTTTAATTTGGCGGCGGTGCCTTTCGGGGGTCAATGTTTTTTCCATAGGAACAAATACTATTGGGATGTAGTCAAACGTATATGCAAATATACCCAAGGTATTTTGCAGATGTCTCTTGTGTTTTATCGAAGTGTTTTATTATTGTGAATGATGAATCTACGAATCCATAAATCCGATTGCTATAATGGAGGTCTGGAAGTCGGCCAACCAGAAACCTTCCTTCAATGTTAGTAGGGTAACCTGTGTCTAAGGTAACACCTCAACACGTGTAGCTACCCGGTTTGGCGGCCTGGTCTAATTGGCTGCCTGCCTGCAGGATACCGTCGCTCTGCCCCTCCACCACTAGCCCCACTCGTCGCGTCTATGGATCTGCGACTAATGATATTTGGAGCGGAAGCAGCAGCATGTCAATGTCAGTCTCCTTCAATAAAAATCAGAATATACCAAATGTGACCTTAAGCATCCCAAAAACAACTTGTGTTGACTATATTTATGGTTCTCCATGTCTCATTAAACCCTTCTACCCTGAAGGCCATAATGAATGAAGCTCAGCCATAAAAGCGTCGAACCAAGCAGCATCTAAAACTGCTCTGGTAGCCTCCATTACACAGGACACTCAAAGCCCGCAAAAGCTTCCCAATCACCATGTTTACTCCGAGCACTATCTCATACATAACCCAATTCTACCCTCTGGGTAACACTCCCGCGGTTAGCCTTACTAGAGGCCTGCCTCAAGGTGTCGATGCCGATATTCTCCTCCTCGGATGCGGAGATGTCCGCAATGTTCTCTTCACTGCATACTCTGAGAGAGGATTTCGTAAGTTACCCCACCGCTGTCGTCTAGTCTCTCTGTTCCAGTGATAAGGGTCAACACAATAGGACTGTCAAAGCAGTCACTGAATATTTATACATGAAGTTCATTTTCCAGTTCGCTATCCTCGAGAGGTCCTACTAACATTTAGTTAGCTCCCAGAAGACTCGACATCACGTGCTGTGATGTCGAGACTGCTATCATAGGTACTCAAAATGCCCTGACAGTAGTGGGTTCCACGCTAAATTTTCCAAGCACGTAACGTCCTTCTCTTCACTCTCCTCATCGATGGCATCAGCGCAGATAAAGCGTGGGATATTTACTTCCATCTTCGCATAAATGAAGATCTGAAGAAACTTATCAAGGACCAAGCACAGAAGATAGTATCGCTATCAAACAACATCGAGCAATGGAGTGAAGGACGCTATGGATCGGTGTTAAGATTCTGTGATGCCATCTCACTGCAGCAGGTTAGACAGGTCTGGATACAGTACACGTCTCCCCAGAAGGGCGAACCCGCCTTTGAAGAAGAGCTAGAGCGCGCTCGAAAGCTCGAGAGAACTCTTAGTGGTCGGCCAGACGAGAAACGTCCGCTTATCTTGACTGGCCTGAGATCTACAGCTCCGTTATCTCTCGCCCCCAAGCTTGTGTATAAGGAGGATGTCCTCGAAGCTAGAGAGGTGTTCTGGAAGCGTGGTAACTTCTCTAGGAGTCCAGAAGCAATTCCAAACCCAATATTCTCGGAGACTTTATCTCCACACACCTATCTCCACTACGGTACCGACCCTGTTTTGGGATTTCATCTCGCAACTGCGTTGGCGAATCTGGCCCCAGCGTCCCCACTTCGTTCTGACAAGGACGAGGATGAGATGCTGAATGCTATTAGGGCAGCAAAGACACAGTTTCGCGGATGGGTAGCAGCGTTTCAAGAGATTCCGGAGAACCGCATCAGTCTCAGATTCACCGTATCCGACGCCTTATCGTTATGTCATGGGTTGCAGGCCGTTTCAACTTCAGAGAATACGTCAACAAACCTATTCCGCCGACAACTTGATGTCACATCCGTTGAATTTGACCCTACCTCGTACTCCGGGGCCAACTCGGCGCCAACAAAATTTGATGTGATTGACACATCAAATCTAGCCGATCACATCGGTACTCTAAACCTACTGGTTGCGGCTACGCCGCTACTGAAGGCCTTAGCGAGCTCTACTCTTTGGATAGAGACATTATTGAAAACGGAGAAAACACGGAAGCAACAGTTCGACACCCTGCTCCGTGGACATGGGCCAACGTTATCCCTTCTTCTTGGTCTATCCCCAGTTGACTTTTGGACCAATGCGACATCTGTCTCTTGTGTAGATGAACTGGTCATGAACGCGATGTTCTCATCACCAGGGAGACAACAAGCGCATACGCGATTGGCTTGGAAGTTGGACAGGTCCTTCTCACAACAACCCAAGGGCTCTGTGGTTCTGAGCCTTGAACCACACGCGCTCGCCAAGGCTGTTTTTCAAGTATACATGGAACTATTTGCCAATGAAGACCCCACTACTCTCCTTAACCTTAACACCAACCGCGAAGAAATCGCAGAGAATATTCGGAAACGGGCTTATCCCCACTTCCACAGAGGCAGTTTTGCGACATTGTTGAAGCATGTTCGAACAAATACTTCAACCAATTGGCCGTCATTCTGGGAGCAACTATTGCAACTAATAAACCAGGACGGCGAAAACAAAACGACGTTACGGAGTCTCTATCGTCAAGAGTTAGGCGCACAGCTCCATCTTCAAGGGCTATATACTGAAGAGTGGCTGAAGAATAGCGTTAGCCCGAAACCCAGCATAGGTGGTTTCAACGCTTGGAAACACATACCCGAAGTGTTATGCGTCACGGTCATAGTGCCGAGGCAGCAGATTGATAATCTGTATAGCACTGACCTAAGCAAGATGAATGCACCAACGCTGGAAGGTGTCTTGAAATCGAGTGACCCTTTCGGTTGGCAGAATCTCTTTGCCAGCGTGCACGTCGCATTCGGACAAGTTGAGACAAGAGGCAATCGGGAGGCCGATGATTTCTCAATCGCCGTTCGCCAGGATCCTCGTGGTTGGCAGGGGAAGTCTCCCTTGGTAGCGTCCTTCTATGTCCCGTCTGGTACTCTACAATTTGAACCAAGAGATGCCAAGGTTGGACTTGGTATCCAGAATACAGCCATGAATGTCAATACTTTCAAGCATCTCCTACCTACTATGGCGGTCTATATGACAACACTTAGTGATACGTCGAATGTCTTCATCACGAAATATGAGCCAGGAATGTCCGGCTATCCCTTTGCAAATATCCAGGATGGTCGTGAGACTAAGGGCAGTGACGCCCAATCCAACGAGCCAAAAACTACACAGATCACTGCGAACTTCGAAGATGATAAGATTAAATCCCTGTGCGGTCATGTCGATTTCTCATCATCACAGAGAGGTAAGAAGCTTTTAACAGATCGGGTTTCGATAGAATTACGGCAGTCATCACCATTCTCGATCGATATCGTGTTCGGCAAGAAGGCCCTGATCTATCCCGTGTCGTTCCCAGCTCCAGTTCTTCAAGAAACAGCCAAGACGCGTGTCGCGCGTACGTCGGGCTACATTGAGGTTATCGCGCCTCTAGCGGATCCTCTGACTTCGGAGCCGTTATCGTCGTTCATTTATCCCATTACCCTCGGAGAAGGATCGGTGCCCATACCGCTCAATAGTCAATTAGTCAATCTGGACTCGCTACCTATCCTTGATGTCGATGAAGCCCATAAGAAGGACAACAACTGGTTAAATATACTGACCGCACACCAATTCTCCGTTCGTGAGAGAAAGCTACGTGACTGGGCCGTACCATCGCTACGTATGAATTTTAAAGAGTCGCTCTTTACCATGTTCATGCTAGCTTCGGGCCTCCAGGGCGGAAATACCGGACTCTTCGCCCTTCAACACCCTAAAGACGGAAACCAGATCTTGATCTTCATACGCGCCATCCGGCTCAACGGCCCCGAAGGCTCCGTCGTGGCAGACGCCGCAGCGCTACCGCTCACCAGGCAGCTGATCGACTCGGGCGTACTGGAGACGTTCCTCTACGTCCTCCGGGAACTAGAGATCTGCGCCGTCACCGTCAACGACGAGGAGCTCGTCCTCTGGAAAAAGGTGCTCCCCGCCCTCGCCGAGCGCTGCCGCACGTGGACACACGGCCCTAACTGCGAGTACAAGAGACCCGGGGCGACGATCCCGCTGGGCACGGACATGGGGAAGCAGTTCATGTGCAGCTGCGGTAACGGCGTGCTACCCGATGGCTTCATGCGGCTCCCCGAGTGGGACGACGTCGCGTCAAAGCACGCCGTGCGCGTGGCTATCAGTCCTACTTTCTCGGTCCCGTTTGTCGAGGATATCGTCGATACGGATCTGCTGGAGAAAGAGAAGGGTAAGGGGGGGATTGAGAGTCTGGAGGTGGATAAGTGTCGTAATTGTAATGCGACGGAGGGGAAGGAGGGGGGGAAGCTGTTGAAGTGCTCTAGGTGCAAGGACGTTATGTACTGCTCGTATGAGTGCCAGAGGAAGGATTGGAAGAAACATCGTATGGAGTGCACGCCTTATGATGCGGATGCGTCGTAGGGAGAGAGGTGGGGCTGTGGGGATTGGGGATTGGGATTGAGGTAAGGGGTAGGGTGTGTTTGCTAGGGACTCAAAAGTGAACTTTCTTGGGGATTTCGAAGTGTTGTACTTGAATTGAGCCATGTGTGATCTGCGAGTCATGACCTTCCTGTGTCAAGTGGTTGGCAACCTGTACGTACCTAAAGTACGAATCAATCCAATTTCAAGCTAAGGGGTTGACAGATGTGCACGGCATTTTGAAATGTCTTGCTTAGTTGTTTCCATGGCATTTTTTCTATAAGTCTATGATTGTGTCAAAGTATGCTGGACCTCAGTTAACCGATTGTCAGCTTTTGGTGGACACAGAAGTGCCCTGGAGTTATCAACATGGCGGGCTTTGATTGGTAGGAAATTCGACTTTCAGTTGGTACCTACTAAGCCACAATTATGGAGATTACTAATCCTCAAGTTGAGGTTCTAGCTTAGAGGAAGTGATCCCCTTGTCAGGCAAATTCACTCAGGCCGTAACGCCAAAGCATAAGTATAGCGGAATAACAGGACATCCCATCAATATCGCTATTCAATGCCTTCTCCTTGCTGACACTAGTAGTAAAGAAAACTTCATGAATATTGTGAACGAATCGCGCCTCTGCCGCTCCCCGAACGGTTCGAGACCGCCCAGTGTGTTGGGGTCGTTGCGCCTTCGGCCTTATCGTGTGATAGCTGTGCATTGGAGTTCGCCAATTTTACTGCATACAGCAGGTACAAATAACATAATCGTATCTGAAGGATATGTGTAAGTATTTATTAAGCAGCGAAAATGGCAGTCATAGCTTACATCCCTCGCGGCCTCAGATGAGATTCTCTTCATCTTCTATCACCAGACAGCGATCCCGCCAAGCATATTGGCCAGATCAAGCTTTCGTACAAAACATGTAAGAGACGTAGCCGCAGCATGTGGCTTCGTCGCATACCATGGTATGATTCGGAGACTCCCATTTAGCCTGAATATTCGCTGCTTCTCGTGGGTCCATGTGACCGAGATCGTTGCACAATCCAGGGCTCCAATCTCTCAGCTCTAATACAGGGCATATGCCAAGACCCGAGCCGCTGTCGTCAGTGGTAGTACAAGGATCACCGGCTTGAAATATTGACTAATATTAACATTCAAGGCAACCCTCCAAAGAGTCTTTAGACCTATCCTACACAGTAGACGGCAGTCATTGGCCCATTTCAAGATGATCCTGAATGATATCGCCTTTGTCAAATTCTCGGTAATTGGCAAATCGCTCATAGAACGGAATCCAGATCCTATCGCAAGAGGCAAGGCCATTTTCGCGCATAGCCATGCATAACCAAGCCGTATACAAAGGTCGCTGTAGCCGTAACGTTATGATGAGGTTAGTTGAGATTCTTCATGAGGGGAGCCACCGCATAGTGCCAACTTGCGATATCTCGACATCATGAAGCCAAATCCTTCTCTCGCTTTCCTAAGCATAATTCTCACTGGGGTCACGGCTCTCAAACCTCAACCCCTTCTTTCTGACACCATTCAGCTTACTCAACAAGACATTAAAGACTTCTCTGCTATAGACTTTGGTGATGAAACTGCAGTTTCACCGGATGACGATAACTTCCCTGAGTGTAAAGTCTTCCCGGGGGATGAAGCTTGGCCGTCTCCCGCAGAGTGGGCTCGTTTGAACAGTACTCTTGAAGGTGCGCTGCTAAATCCAAAGCCTTCGGCAGCTGTGTGCTACCAAGGGCCTGATTATGATCCCACTCAATGCGAGTTCTTGCTTAATAATGCATCATCACATTACTGGCTCGACGAGCCACTTGTTGCATTGACAGAATGGTCTCAAGGGAGTACTTGCCCACTTGCTTTGAACCCTGAGGGTAACTGTACCCGGGGCGGGTTCCCCGAATACGTCGTTAATGCCACAAATGTGAAGCATATCCAGGCTGCGGTCAATTTCGCCAGGAACAAGAACATACGGCTTATCATCAAGTAAGACAAGTTCATTCGGCATATCTCGTCACAATGTTGGAAGAACTAATTCCCCTAACTAGCGTGAAACAGGAATACCGGACATGACTTTGGCGGCAGGTCGGTGGGAGCAGGGTCCCTAAGCATCTGGACGCACCATCTAAAGCAGATGGAATTCATTCCGTCATACCAACTTGGACCATATCAGGGAATGGCTGCTCATCTTGGAGCAGGTGTTGAGTCGTGGGAAGAACACAACTTCATGGCAGCCAACAACATAACCTTCGTCTCACCCGGATGTGGTACAGTAGGAGGAGTCGGCGGTTGGATGAGTTCAGGAGGTCACACTACGATTACCTCCAAAGTCGGACTCGGGTTGGACCAAGTGCTTTCGCTCGGCGTTGTAACCGCTTCAGGACGATTTGTAACTGCCGACCCGTATACCAACTCGGATTTATTCTATGCCATTCGCGGGGGTGGTGGAGGTATGGAACCCAACTCTCAAAAGCTCGGTTGAAAGAGCGACTCATTGACTAAACTTTACAATAGCAACCTACGGAATAGTCACTTCGGCTATTTTCAAGGCATATCCACCGATCAGTGTGACTTCATCAAGTCTCAGTCTAACTCTTTCAAATCTTTCAAACACACCGCCCACCACCCCTGGTTTAGTCACAGACCCGGACACGTTCTGGGAAGGGGTCGGCCTATATTACAGATTTGCCGCGAAGGTCTTGGATGCTGGTGGTTACGGTTTCAGTTACGTCTATCCGAGGGCCAATAACACATTCTTATTCACAACCAGCTCGCAGTTCCCAGGTTTTACCCCGGCAGCCGTCTATAGTTTCATGCAGCCCCTATATATTGACCTAAATCGCATCGGCATCAACGTCACGAACCCAATGTCCCTCTCCGCCCGGCCCTACGGAGCCCCCGGCATCGGCATCGGACCCTCGCCAGGCAACACGCGATACAGATCCCGGCTTCTACCCCGCGAGAACTGGGAAGATGACGGGCTATGGAATCAGACCATGAATGCCATCAGGAAGGCCACCGAGGGTGGCTCCGAGAACGACTTCTACTTCCACGGCACGCTAACCTCGCCCACTGCAGAAGTAGCCGGCTGGCCCGGCAACGGGAGCGCCGTCAACCCCGCCTGGCGTAATAATCGCATGCACGCGATGTTAATGGACCAGACGCCGCGCCAATCCGCGGACCGCGATGCCATGTTCCGGGGATACATGGACCTGCTGCGCGAGGTGTCGCCCGGCGCCGGCTCGTATATGAATGAGGGCGACCCCGGCGAGCCGAATTGGCAGCAGGCGTTCTACGGGACTAACTATCCGCGGCTGCTAAACATCAAGCGAGCGCGCGACCCGTGGGGTCTGTTCTGGGCGCCGACGACGCCGGGCAGTGAGGGTTGGGCTGTGCGGTCCGTTGATGGGTATGCCGAGTCCCAGAACGGGAGGTTATGCCGTGCTGAGGAGTCCGATGGGGAGGAATGATCGCAGGAGTTTATATACAGCAGATTATTCTTATCTAGGTCGACTTCGGTGGGTCCTACGCAAGCTAGAATACCTATACCTCGCGAGTCATAGCATCAAGGGATATGGTTAAATCAACATCGATCGTGTCATAATGTACTCGGATAGTAATGCCATTCTCCTTACTTATTGTAACAGCGTTACTGAGACCATTGTCGGCATGAATAGTGATCTCACCGTCAGCCTCATACACTATGTGATAATGATCCGGGCTGTCAGGGGCGTCAGTTGGGATGCCGACTACCTGTTCACCTACGCACCCCTACTTACACTAAATTGTATGCATATCATACATGTAACCAATGATTCATCAACCAGAATTCAAGAATCTCCCCACTGAGGGGCGGCGTAGAATCCGATCAGGAGGTAATTAGGTAGTTTCCATCTCGGTCCCACCGCAATCTCCCCGTTTGATGTTAGATTAGATCGCTCTGTCACAGAAAAGATTGATCCGTCAGACCCACCACAACTACCGTGATTACCCCGGCCAGCCTCCATATGAGGCCAAACTGAGATCCAAGTGCCTGGACAGTTCTGGAATTATAGGAGTCTCCGGTATAATTAGGTACCTAATTCGTAGTAGGTACGGCCGGAGCCAACAAGTCGCTGAATACGCAGACAAGGTGATGGTCTCTGTAGTACGACCCGAGTCCATTCCAATTACGACGACAGAAGCTCAGCTGTTTATAGACTTATTAATTATTTGTCGTTCAGAAGAGCAGAAGTCATAACATAGGTACCTACGTATATTCAATCCATAATGGCGGTTGATTCACTTTGCTCGTTTGGCAGTAAGTAAGGCTTGCATCCGGCCTTCATTACGTCCTCCCCTCATTGAGCTTGAGCTTACTCTAGGTAAAGACTCTTGTAGAGCGGCCAAATGAACTCTATATTCGTAACAACATAGCTTTACTTCCAATCTCAATAACAAAGCTACCACAACTAGGTAGCTTAGTAAACGCTTACTTCCAAGATTCTACTGTGGCATATATCATGGCTTGAAAAGGATGTGAAACAATGGTCACTACCTACAGTTCTCAAGAATAGGGGGGTGAACACACCTAAACACAGATAGACCCGAGTATAATGCAACCGCCGGTACTAGATCACATTGTCTATTACCAACAAGAATTTAAATACTATAAGCATTAGGATTTCCACTGTGGGACATTATCTCCAAGCATCCCCTTGCTTGTCGAACTGTTCTGCGTAGGTCTTGTGTACGTGACGACTTGATATGCTCGTGTCTCGCTGGCGTAAGGATTCCTATCACCTTCTATAGGTGGCCACCTGCCCTAACAGGTACTGCAGTACTACGGAGTATAAAGTATGTGCTCAGCAATGTGGAGCTTCCTACTTGTGTTCATTTCCGTATTCCGAATCGATATGCTTACGAAGCTTGTTGGGTAGCTTAGAGCACGTGTACGAGAATCAATAAAGCGGTTGTATTAGACAATATGATGGAACTAGTAGTCCTTCGTTCAAAATGTACTAAAGACCATCAACACCATAGTCAGATATTTCTTTACGAGCTGCTTTCATCTAATCTCTACTTACCTCCATGTCTAATCCTAGTGCATTTCATCTGAATTCCGTCAAACTCCTAATACAAAGCCCAAATCCCTACATGGTCTTAGATCCCTTCGTAAGATATTCTAATTGAGTTCTACAGTTTGAAGTAGGTGATATAACGCCTACATTACACGATTAACTTAGAAAGGGTAGCTTTGATGGTGATAACTTAGAATACCCCCTTTGTAGATAAACACAATGTCTGTTCCTGAACAAAGCCTCAGACAAAGCTATTATGACTGACAATATCGGGTTCACGTTGCTAAGTGATTATGCGAAAGAAGCAGCGCTCCATTATGGATGTGCAATTTTGGTATATATATCTTATGAAATTCTCACAGAATAGCTACTATCATCACCATTAGCACCTCAAGGATCTCATTCTTAGCCATCGCCACAATCCCACCTCATAAACATGTTCAGCATCTTGAAGTTCGCTTCCCTCGCCATTGCGGCAATCCCAGTTGTCCTGGGCAGCACCCTCCACGCCCACAACAACTGCGCTTTCACCATCTACTGTGGCGCAGCTAAGAATGACGGTTCCTTTAGCCCAACCGTCGCAGTTGCCAGCCGTGGCGGTATTTACGACTCGCCGCTCCTAGCCAACAACGACAACGTCGGAAGCGTCTTGAAGTGCGCCACTAACGCTGGTCTTTCCCAGCCCTTCCAGATGGAGCTCGCCGTTCAAAACGGTAGGTCGTGGTTCGACCTCTCAGCCCTCGACGGCGACCCATTTGTTGGCTATTCCCGTCACGCTGAGCTCGCTGGCCAGTGTGTCCTTGACTGTCCGGCAAGCGCGAAGACTTGCGAGTGGCCTATTCAAGTCGACTGCGAATCTCAAGCTGATGCTTGGTTGACTATCTGTTAAGTGATGATGGTCGCTTTTAGAAATATTTATGTATCTAAATAAATAATTCTGTATCTACTCATTTCTAACTGAATGTAGGTATCATAATGTCTTCTTTTAAGTCTCTTATTTATACGGCCACCATAGAAGGATAGTATAATACAATATGAATGACATTGTAAATATTTTCAAAGAAAGCTTTGAATAATGTGGATTTTGATTGCCTCAGAAATGACACTATAACAATAAATTTTATATTCTTGCTCTCCAGAACTTAATGATCAATTCTCCGGTTGTCTTAAGTGTTTCCTTGATAAGTGTTGTCGGGATGCTTCTACTTTGAACTCAACACCTGCCTAGACTAAGTCTCGAGAGGCCTTATCGAGTTTAATCACCGTAAGCACGCACGACTAGAATTACTTTTGGTAAATTACTTCTGTGTGGGACATACTGTACTATAGCGACTGGAGTCACCGCTTCATCGTAGCTATGTGCGATGTGAATCTGGGGTTTGGTGGGCTCGCATACAAATCTACTCATTCGAATGCTTATTAAGGACTCTTAGTATCTAAATATAAAGCTATTGAAGATGTTGTGTTCTGTACGTACCCCTAATCTTTGTCCACCTATGTGATATAAAGGGGTATGTGATGACTAAGCAGCGACGGTCCGGCAATGTAATACGAATCCTATCATGTCGGGACCGAATTCCTCAAGACAATAGTATGGGCAACAGTTTATTTTTATATCAAAGGGTTTGGGCTTCACCTGTGAATCTACCTTACGCATCTAACAACTAACGTCATATACGCATCCGCAAAGAACGCACGGACATAACATTTAGCGTATACTAGTTGAGGCTGTTGAGCTCTACGCCTATCTGCTGAATAGATAACTCTACTAGTGGTGCGAAGGCGCTTCTGCATACTCAGCGCTACTGACCTAGCGTGCTCGCTCGACTTTGGGTGCTTTGATAGTCCATGGCGCTCTACCGATTGCTAAGTAGGAAAATAGCATGACTACTGTCCATTCTACCGCCGGGAAACGCGTCTTGTTCCTGCTTAGGTACCTATTCAACTCTGTAATACGGGGTATACATACCCGATAGGAGACTACATGGCGGGATCCATTAAAGTCACTACCGTTATCGCTGGCACGCCGGGCATTGCTCGACGACACAATTGCATTGTACTGGATGACGGGTCCAGCGATGCGCGCGAAAAGGGACACCGTCCACCTGCATGTATAATGACCAATTCATATAAGTGAACGATCGGTCATGATAATCGGGCAGTGGTTTACATTTCCCTAGCCGTCCCGGAGCGGTGAGAGATGCAGGTGTGAGATCGTAATGACGATGGAGATTGGGTAGGATTTGGGCAGAATTCGGGCACGAGGAGGTAAGTTGTCATTCCCCGATATAACGGGGTGCCCGGGCGAATTGGCCGGCGGTGACTAGGCGTGAACGTTCGGGATTATCTCTAAAGCTATAGGGATTAATGCTCTTGTTAGCGTGTCGTCTGAAGGACCCGGGGCGATATTCGAGACGTGATACACGGACAACGTCGCGAAAGAGCTTGAATCGTGACATATTCTGTAGAAGAGATCATGATCGACCGGATCTATGACTGAGATTTCCTGGTGTCGGGCATGTTTTCACTTGGGTACCTGCGAGGATGAAGCTTGTGGCGAGGTGATGCCGTATATCAATCCAGACAATTTAGCGCTGACTTTGCCGACATTCGTTGTTGGGCCTGGAAGCTTAGCTCGAATCCTTTATTTTCATGACATATGCCTTGCATATGAATGCATCGAGGAAAGGGGGAATGGATTAAAATATGTACAAATAAAGAAAAACACAATACACTTTGAACATCTCACCGTACAGATACGGATGCTGTGGAACAAGCAAGTCTCGCTCTAGGCTGTCTTGGCAAGCCTCGCAATTTCGATCTCGGTGGGCTTCGCTGCCGAGGAAAAGATACCGGACAACTCGGATAACCCGCCAGAACGGATGATCTTGGCAGCGGTATGTGCACCACGTCAAACCGATTCCCGAACTTCATATGAAGATGGATGAGCCAGAGACATTATTGAAATATGCAAGAAATGCTTAGCGAATGGAACTTCTGGATGAGAGATGTTGGCTGGTTAGATGGCGTGACTGGAACTTGTGATGATAATTGACCAGCCAGCCCAGCCGACCAGAGAAATGATAATGTTCATACTGAAGCGCTGAGGGCTTATATCTGCATTTTTTTTTCTGGATAAGGACTTTTGTCAAGATGACATTGTCTAGGTATCTTACGTGTCGCTTGCTCGATGCAGCGAACAATGTAAATTCCTTGCAACATTTGCTATGCACTATAGGTACTACTGTGAATTTATGGGTTAAATATTGTGCTATTTTAGGATGTAGATTGTTAGATGTAGAAGCTCGGAAAGTAAGCCTGCCAACTTGGGCGTGCATATACGCGAAAATACCCAGAAGAGGAGGATGGCGTTTCTGAAACGGAGCATTATCCTAACCGCATCAGTGCTCTGTTTCAACTATAACAGATTTATTTGAGAGTCGTAGTCAGCAACATGCCAGCCAGTGGCTGCTTCGTACCTAGGTATGTATCTATTAAGGGCGGAAGCTAAAAGCTGTATGGAAATGAATTAGAAGAAAGTGATTACCTACATGTACACACTGGCCTAAGTAAATAAGACTTTGGTTGAGGTCAAAGCTCTTGATATCGCTAGATATAAAAAGTCCAAGCTTTCGGCGTGATGTGGCTCGATGATAAATTCAATTATATGCGGGCGCCCGAGATTCCAGGGTTCAACGAGGAACACGAGAGTAAAGGATCATTAAAGCTATTACGTGTTGGACTTCATCTAGAGAGGCTCGACGAATATGTAATAATAAGAGAAAATAAGCACGGAGAGCGCCGTGAGGTACGAAGCCTCAGCCTCACTCATGCATCATGCAAGTTATCCGTGTAGGATGAGCTGGAATCCAACCTAGGAAAGGACACCGATCGAGTCGGGTGTATAATCCAAGTTGTTGTTTGAGCTGCCCGGACAAGCAACCAACTAATAACTTGATATTTGTTGTTGCATGTCGTATTTGTTCGACCTTTAAAACTTGGTTTGTAACGGCGTACAATTGTATCGAAAAGAGCTGTAAGGAAGTGCAGGAAGTGCCGAGAGTAACTATATGGACAGTAAACTTGTCCGTTGGAGCATTTGAGATAATTCGTTTTTTTTTTCGTGCTGCCTCTTACATAGTATAATATGTTGACAACTGTGACAGTTTGCTCCGGTGTTTCTTGTTTCGAGTCTCGCTTGGCGCAACTTGGCGGGCTGATAATCTTCTCAGACCTAGAATGCATAACGAGGTCACGGCGTAATGTCAATCTGCAGATCCGGAACTACGAAAAGAAGGTTGATATTGTAAGTCATCATAACCTACTTGCCATTCACATCTGTGTTTGACCTACGTGGTTGCAATTAATTAAACGTTGACCCGCGAGATGAATGAGAGACGTGTCGCGACGCATCAGGGTAAAATCTTCTAGGTAATGAATGTGGCTTCGGTAAGGAATGAGTGCGAATAGTGATCGGTGGCAAGCCTGCGTCGGGATCTAGAAGAAGAGGGGGGACAAAAGTTTGAAACGACGAGGAATTTTCGTAGAGAATAACCTTGGTAGTTTCATAACACCTAGCTGTAGTGAGTATAAACTTATGTTGTGCACAACCACGTACGTAATTGGTTTGGTGGTGCATTAATACTGTAGAATAATGCATGTATTGACGAAATGTAAAGTACGTGCTGTACGAAATAGGTAATAACTATAGAGTTCGTGGGTTAGCGGCACCTTAAGCGTCAGGAACGCCGAAAATATGCTGGGGAAAATCCAGGAAGTTTCCAAAGCTGGGCCAATGATTTATGCGCGGATAACCCAACATTGTGCAGAGTCTGGGAGGGGAAGATGCATAAATCATGAGCGTAGTACAAAGATACAACTCCTTTCTTTGATTAAGTGGCCAATCAAGTACATTTGGTGGGGAAGGACAATACAATTTGGACCCAGTCATTGGTGGAAGGCAATTCTCGGGAAGGCTACAAGGGGCTGTGGCAACTAGAGTGCTAGCAGAACGGGCTAAAACTTAATTACTGCAAGGTCCCAATTGAATTTAAGAGGTCGGGCTGACGATGCGCAACATATACGTACCTAAGTGTGTACATGTAGGTAACAAAAAACACAAATCATCGAACGGCGAATCATCAAGTTTGCAAACAAAAAAAAGAGAGGACGCGAAATTCCGAGTTAAAACTGATGAAAGGGTCGGGGACGAATGACAGAAATAAAAAAAAAGTTATTCCTTATGTACATAAATCGAAAAGGAAGGGTGGCTAGAAAAGGTAATTGTGCGATTCTGATGCATTTCAATGGACACTGTGCATGTGTAACGAGAATACACACGGTCCTGCCTACCTACAGTAGATAATTCCTCAACCCCCTAGTCCGATGTAATTTCCCATCCTCTCGCTTGCCATTCTTATTTCAGTAAGGAGCACAAGGAATACGCCGCCTATCGAATTAATTACCCACTTCTTTTTATACCCATATACCCACCCGATACTGCTGCACGCCTGCCTGCTTTTTGCCCAGGAAGCCCAGGAAAAGTCCAAGAAAACCTGTAAGAACCACATTACCGCTACAACGCTGGATGTAACCACTAACAAGTCACCAGCCAGTCATCGCGCCAATCACCCAACGCAAGTACTACGCACTCAAGTAAGTGGGCTCTTCTGACCAGGAACCTGACCAGGATCTAGCAGTCTGTGTTTCTCCCAAACTCACCTCTGCATCCTCGTGTCTCTCTCCTCCCTTTCTCCCTTCCCGACCCTACACCCCCGACCTGCCTTTCTAGCAAAACAACCCCCATTCCCACACTCCCTCAGTTACTCAGGCCAGTCAGTCCACTCGTTTCCCTCGTCTGATCTCGACGTGTGTCTCTCGTTTTTCCTCTTCTGAATTTGTGCTTTTGTTCTTTCCCCTCCCTCACATAACAAACAATACCTTCATAGGTCCTTTTCCAACTAGGTCATCGTGATATTGACCGTGTCAACTTACAGAAAGGGTAAGCACAATATTACACGATTTTCTCATTTACCTTCCCCGGCTTCGACATCGCGATCGATTCGTCTCCTATAGTACCGATACCGTCTTCATCCATCCCGACCACCACTAAGCACTATATTTATCATTCCGAAAAACAGTCAAAGGGGGAATTAACAAGGCGGGAATTTTGAGAACAAGGAATTCTGACGAAAGTAATTGATTTAGCACCCTATTGTTTCTCACGCTCCTTTTTTCACTGCTCGTCATCGTCTTCGAAACTTGAAGAGCATAAAGAAGGGAGATCTACCAACCAATTACAGCCCGATACAATCGGCAAGGAACCAACGCCGTCAAAGGATATCTCATCCCCGTCTACATGATTTTGGCCGCGTGATCTCGACCTGAATCCTCCGAAGCCGTGTTGGTTGATGAAAAGTGAGACTACGATATACGACACGGATATTTGCGACTCGCTCCCTAGAGGAGATTGAATCTAAACTACACTAATTCTTACTCTCTGGTCGTTGATCGGGTTAGAGAATTGGGCCTTCTCTCCATTTCATTAACGTCGGTACCTTTCGATTTCTTTCGCACAGCACATTCTTTCGAACACCATGTCGATTCGTCAATTTACCGTACTGGCCGTTCTGGCCCTTGCTTCAGTGTCTACTGCCACCAAGGAAAAGGCGCCCCAAGACCCAATAGTAGGCACCGATACAGTCCACGGATGTTATAAGTCAGTTGGAACGATGAAGAAACTGAACACAGATAACTTCAACTCGCAAGGTGCATGTGCGGGATTTTGCCGCAAGAATGGCTACGTCGCAGGTGCTTCGAACTCGTACGATTGCTGGTGCGGTGATGAGTATCCTAACAAAGCCGACCTCGTCGATGACGACCAATGCACCGAACCCTGCCCTGGTTATGGTGACGACGCCTGTATGTGATCATCTCGTCTCCGTCAAATACGCAACTAACCCGTCTCTTAGGTGGTGGCCTCGATACTTACACAGTCTACAATACCGGAAAGAGGGTATCCGTCGGTGAAGCATCAGAACCAGGCTCTTCTAGCTCTTCCAGTGCCGGAGCATCGAAAACCAGTTCAGCGTCAAACGCCCCAGCTAGCACTTCTGGTTGGTTCATTTATTTTGCTCAACACCTCGTCAATCCGTGCTGACTAGATAATAGATACGATCGAGACAATTACCGCTTCAAGTGATCCCGAATCCAATAAGAGTGGTCCTAACGTTGCTGGGATTGCTGCTGGTGTCGTTGTCGGTGTCGTTGCTGTGTCTGCGCTCATTGGAGGAGGCTTTTTCTGGATGCGCCGAAAGAGGAATGCCGAGATCGAAGAGGAACACCGACGAAATGCTGCTGTCAACGCGTTCATCAGTGGCGGAAAGCCTCCTAGTAGCAGTGGTGGCCTCTCAATGTCCGACTCTCGTCTCGATCCTGTTATGAACCGACGAATGAGCGACGGCAGCATTGCTGACAACCAAGATTACTCGCGGAGAATTCTGAGGGTGCGTAATATTGAAATGGAGTCCGAGATGGCTGCAGTCTAACTCATGTTTTAGGTTACCAATGCTTGAGCAACCCCGCATCGCAAATATCACGATGAACGACTTCCGCTTGTAACACTTTTTATTCATATCGGCATTGACGGCGTTTCATGGTGGCCATTCGTCATTGGATGATCGATCATACCCGACGATCCCAGGCGTTTTATGTATTGAGGTGTATGGAACAAACATTAGGTCACAATATAGGGCGTTACCATCGGCTCAGACTACCGATGAAAATCTCCTACGCCGTCCTCTCCTTTTCCTTTTGCACATTGTTGACTGGCCGCGTCGCGATATGCAGTTCGACATCAAGTTCAGAATTTCTCACGAGATCTACTAGGGCCTGGGCCCGATGGATGGGGAGAGAGAGTGGAAGCGAATCACCATGAGAGGATTTGCATCTTAGCCACTTTCCTACGTGAGATAGTTAATAGAAGACCAAGCCGAAAATTTTGCCATGGACTTTGGGGGGTTTGAGCGGGAATACCACTTTGACTTGCGTGCGAAGAGTTGTGATAGAGAGAGGATTAGGCATCAGTGGTCATGTTAAGGGACTTTGCTGTATATTATTCAGATAGTCCAAATGGCTAGGCATTTCCTCGTGGATGTCCTGGCTTTGGAAGTATCATGCCCCCATTAATCGTCTTATGTGACGTATACGTGTTTGTATTACACCGCTTGGCTGGCTGTATGTGGTCAGGATAATCAAAATGGAAACAACCTATGAAGCACGCCAACGGCCGTTTGAGCGACGACTATTGAGACAAACAGTTGACTTGGTGAAACAATGGACGGGCTACAATTGACGAGTCATACTGTATCACGTTGAATAATCTGGGGTAACAGATGGACAACCGGTTTTTTTTTTCTCTTCTAAGCGCCAGACAAACAATCAGTTCGTATAACCCCAGATTCGGTCAGTAGGCTATCTCAATGCTGAAGTTCAAACCCGGTTCAGGCTGCCTCCTGGCGATCTTCCTGGGCAGCTGGGCTGGCGTGGGTGTTCTCGGCATGCAGCTACCGAGTTGCCAATGGTGATCGGCTAGACCCTGAGAGAATGACGCCGAGATCGCCGACTCTGAAACGGGGTCTTTCGACGGTTGTGAGGGGAGTTATTTTAGCCGCCTGACAGCTCTCATATAATGGAACTGCAATATCCATATCCATATCCGTCTTGAGGTCTGATGACGATGTGCTGCTTGCAATCTTCCATGATGTTGTAGGTGGTGCTGAGTTAATTATGTATTCTGCCGTAAATGGTTGCGCTTTGAAAGTCAATTGCCTAGGTACCTAAGGTGGGTGGTCAATGCTTCTTTTTTTTTGTCACGTGCTCTCGAGACTTTGGAAAATGTAACAAGGTTTCTATGCTTGTCGCGTTAGTCTATTAGCAAAGTCGCGACTACCATTCCAGTCCTAAACCATTCAATTTTGTTGACAACCGCTTTGTTCTTTCATTGGACTTATCCGGGACAGTGCTCATTTATTTGAAGGCCTTCTAATTACATCGCCCTTAAATGAGCCTATGTACATAGCGTTCTATTGAACTGTCTCCTACTGTCAACAACCCTAGATTCGTCGGGGCCAGCTTCATTTGAAGCTCTGCCCGCCGTCACGATGGCCCCAACCACGGTACCTCGTGTCCGCCGGACTGCGCAGAATACTCAGTACACGTATGTATCTTGGGTATAGAGCACTACTCTGATTGTGGCTAAATGTTGGGCTTCACAGGTACAACCTTCCCAGACGCATCCATACTGTCCAGACCTACCCTGTCCTCTCCCCGCAAGGCGCAACCATCCTTATATATGGCCATGAGAATGGCGTAACGATAATATGGCGCGGTGGGCGAAAGTTCAAGCCCGAGGTTGTCAAAGATGCTGAGCGCGGCCCTGCTGCTAAGCAGAATGGCAAGCCTCCAGTGGATGCTGTAATGATCATCGATTCAGATGAGGAGGACGCTGTACCCGTGGGAATGGAAGGATCGTTTGTCGATCAACCACAGTTCGAGGAATCCCTCGATGAAGATGACCTATACCCCGAAATCACTCAAACGCTTGATCTTGAATTCGGCATTGCTGTGCACCATGTTGCAGCGTTACCTCTGACACCATGTACAGCGGAAGATGCAGCTTGGGGAGGCACGGAGATGCTGAAGGATAGAATGGTATTCGCTGCTTCCTGCGCGACTCGTGAAGTCTTTCTCATTACTCTACCAATCGTTCCTCCATCTCCCCTAAGCAAGGCACGGCCAGAGCTCCAGGAGAATCTACTAGCTGGGAAGGCTGGCAATGGCAAGTGGAGTGAGACCATGACCCTCCTTGCCGGCCAGCTGAAAGGTAGTGATAGTCTTGCGATGACCCTTATCAGATCAAAGACCATATTGGACCGCAGCAAGTCGAGCGACCGGTCGCGCTCAGAGTCTAGAGCTTTACCACGCGTTGTCGTGGCTGCGCACTCACCTGAGGCTTCCGGTGTTCTACGATTATGGGATGTGCCCTTGGAGGAGTCTTCTAAGACAGGTCAACGCGTCGAGCCATTCCAAACCGAATTTCTATCGAAGCCGCTCACTTCCATCTCCTTTAATCCGACTCACTCAACCCAGCTACTATGTAACGCATCGCCGGATGCTATCAGAATATACGACTATGCGCTTGCTTCGATGCCACCGGACGACTCCGAAGGCCCGTTCCCTTCCCAAGGCTCTTGGCTTGTATCGTTCTACGCGCCATTTGCCCGACCCTCGTCGTCGCGAAAACCCATACTAGCGGCATCTTGGATTGCTCACGGTCGAGCCATTCTCGTCCTTCTTGCAGATGGCCAATGGGGTATTTGGGATATCGATGGCGTATCGCCGCAGGGGCCTGCTCTATTTGGAAAACCTGGCTCTGGTATTCGTGGCGACGCATTGACGGAATTTAACATATCTGGATATGTCGAAGGCACAAGTCCTCTGCGAAATCCTGCCTCCCAACGCGCCTCCGGAAGTGGTTCTGATTTCGTGCCTATGACTCCCCATTCTAGACGTGATGCTCTGTCGACTTCTAGCGGGCCCGAACGTCTCGCCCCTGTCAAAGGGGGCATTGTGGTAACGCCCTTGCCTGCTAGCGCGACGACGACGAACGATGAAAGTGTCGCGCTATGGATCGGGGGTGCTGAACACGTTTTTGTCATCCCCGGTGTGCTGAAGTTTTGGGATGCGCAAATTCGTAGGGGTGCCGGCGGTGGCGTGAACCTGTTCAGTGGAGCACAGCCTACCCGCATGGTCCGACTAAGCGATTTGAGCGTTGGATTGATGGGCGAACGTTGCACCGGTGTTAATGCCATCGTCCGTTTTGTCGAAAATGGCGGCGCCAGCTCATCAGGGAATGAGGGCTTGCCTGTTGAGTTGGTGGTATGTGGCGAAACCCGCCTAGTGATTGTGAGGGAAAGCGAGACGGTGGTCGGCACTCGAATCGGCGGAGTCGTAAGTCGCCGAAAGAGATTAGGAGAGCGAGCGAAGCAGAATAGCGCCATCGTTGTCTTTCCCCGGCCAGAGCAGCCGAGCAGTGTCGCTTTCAACTTATCTGTCGGTCCCAGAAGAAAGCTTTCGAGACCGGACTTGGCGGGAACATTTGGCCGAACGGCATCGAATGAAGATGTGACGCAAACGGAAACGGAGCGGAAACCATTAGAACTGCCCACGAGACCAAGAACCGGCTTCGCATTTGCAGACAGTTTGAATGCCGCTGCTGATGTCGAGCAGCAGGAAGAAGATGAGAGAGATGTCGAGGTTGAGATGCTTGATATAATGGAAATCGATCGCGAGCTGGACGCCCTTGATAGCGGCAGAGGAAGAGGCCGCAAGAAGGTTATCTTCGACTCGTAGCGACGTTCCATCTCTCGGTCGACTTGTTCTGTGCTGAAAGAACTTATGGAGGATAGGGGCGGGAATTGATGTATGATACCTTATGCTAACACGAGGGGAGTTTAGGATTGAAAAAGTCTCGCGAGAGGCGGCAGATTACGAATTTTAATCGGGCTCCTGTTTTGCTTCCGTTCTTTATCGATTCTCCTTTTTCCTGCTTTTCTTACGATCCATATCTCTCTCCACTGCCTCAACCGAATTTCCAACCCAGCAGATCTCATTATACATTTCCCCCTTTCCGCGCGGCAAGGTGGAGCACAAGGCGAGATCCTTCCTTGAAGCTCTGTAATCCATGCGGTACATCGAATGGGCGCTCTTCTTTTTTCTCGAGTGTCCCACGTATCATCGTTTTTTTTACATATGATACGCGCCAATGGTCCCAGGAGGGTTATTTTCTGGGCGGGGGCTTGGGTTGGTTCGGATTTTTATGCGAATTGACCGTTTGCCCTCCCGTCCTTCGACGCCCTGATATCTGCCCTGCCGTCGTTGCGGGTGGGGGGCTCAGGTGAAGGACGGGAGACGGGGCCGTTGGTACATTCATTTTTATCAGCTGTGGCGTCGTCGATCGGGTTACACAGCATTGACAGCATTGCTTTCCCGGTCACTTGATTTAGCTTACTGCTTGCACTGCCCTTCGAGTGAAGTGGAAGTGCCAAGCAGTTCTCTAATATTTTACAGCCATTTTCTTAGAGAATATGTCCAATGATAGTGAGCGCAGTACATTAGTTTTGTTTCAAAATGAGGCGTTCAAGAAATGCCTAACTCCTTTCGCATGAGCCCAAGTCTCCTGGATTACTTACGGAGGAGGCCTTCAAAAGTTTTTTCCATAGGAAACCCCTGTCAGACCCACATGTCAGCTGCTACAAAATACTGCCAACTGACGACAAATTTGTGTGAATACTTAGGTTGGGCCTAAAAGACCTAATTTATGAGGCATAGGATACCTTTGCCTTAAATGGCAGTTGGCTCGTCAGCTGTTCGCTTTGTTGCCAATTGGCAGGTGGGTCTGACAAGGGTTCCCTATGGATAAAACTTTTGAAGGCCTCCTCTGTGAGTAATCCAGGAACAGCTAGCCTTGCTTGTCCCTCACCATTTTCTTTCATCTCTCGGGTTTCTCATCAGTACTTTGAGTGTAATGTCAATTTTGTTTTCTCCAAGTCACTTGCCTATTATGAATGAACAACACTCGACATTTTTAGAAGAAGGCACCAAGGAAGTTGGCCTAAATTACAATGATTTGATCGAACATGGCAAGATTCATCCGTCTTCAAGTGGCGTATATGATGACATCTGCAAGCGATGCCGCTCGGTCAAGTGGGATGAAGTGGCACAAGGTTTAGTGAACTACTTATTCGACATAAACGATTCTCACGAGTTGCTTCGGTCGTCTACTTGTCGAATTTGTAGGATGATCTCTATCATAAAGCCATCTTCTCTGGACTATACTCGTTGTTCTTTAAGAGCATTCTCGGCTGCAGATTACCTAATGTATTCCCCTAAATCTGATTTTGCTAGGACTTTGAAGGATAGTAGACTCCTAGGGATATATGACAACGATTTTAACCCCCTACATGACGTAGGGTGCCAGAAGTGGGGTGTCCTTGGTGTGTTCGGTTTAGGACAGCATTACGATATTGGTATACGGTCCGTTAAAACGAATTCAGCTGATCTTGCATTGATGAGGAAGTGTCTCGATCACTGCAGACATAACCACGGGGAGCATTGTGTCCCGCAAAAAACATCTATCCGCGGTCTTCGTGTGATTGACTGTGCGGCACCCGATCGAGGTATCATTAAGGCTCCTCAAAATTGCCAATATGCGGCACTTTCGTATGTTTGGGGTTCGCAATTGATGAATTCTACAAAATCATCAACTTCAGCTTATTCGCAAGTGGTTGATGATGCAATATCTGCAGCATTGTCCGTGGGTATTCGATATCTTTGGGTGGATCGTCATGTAAGCTATCCCTAAGAGTTCTTCCAATACTTGTTGCTCACGCCTAAAGTGTATCGACCAAGACGATGCAAGGGATAAGCGTGACCAGATCTCCCAAATGGATAGCATATACGCCAATTCAGAGGTCACCTTCATCGCTGCAGCCGGGGAGGGCAGCGCGTATGGTCTGCCTGGGATTGGGATCGCCACTCGTCGTCAACAGCACAGGGAAGTCATTGGCGATATTGTATTATTGGAAGGTTTCCCGCACAGTTCCGAGACCGTAAAATCGTCACGATGGGCTACCAGAGGTTGGACTTTTCAGGAAAGCTTTTTCTCCTCTCGACTAATTATCTTTACGGACCATGACGTCTCATACTTGTGCTTCCGCTCACATCGGAGCGACAATATCGAACTGTCCCTGGATGTACGCAATACGCTCTCTCCTGTGTTACTTTCAGGGTTCACGCTAGGTGGTATTTGGAGGGATTGGCTCGAGGAATATAGCCGACGCGCCCTTACTTATGAAGAAGACGCGATGAACGCCTTACTCGGTATATTGCGATATATTAAAAGAGACAAGAACACGACTCACGCTTGGGGTATTCCAATCCACATGATATTTCGCAAGGGAAATTATGTCAGAATGGAGATTGATTGGAAACATGAAAAGCCAGCCAAAAGGCGCAAGGGATTTCCGAGCTGGTCGTATGTTAGTTGGGATGGACCTATGAAGATGGTCCACGCGGATTACAGTAAGGACTTCTTCGAAGTCTCACTAGGTGACAAGGAAAATCCAATTCTGCACATTGGGCAATCGTTCTTTCAATCCGTTCTCAAGGATATTGATATTGAGCACCGTTATCTCCACCTCACAGGCCACGTTGTTACGTTATCATTAACGCACATTGAATTGCCCGAGAAACAGAGAACAAACAAGACCACCATGGCTCACTTACCAGGATACGAACCCAAGGTCTTGCAACCAATTTCCAATGGATTCTATGCTCACTTGAAAATGACTAATGACGTTCATATGTTGGCCTACGTCTGCATCGATGATCCCGATCTCTCTTCTCATGACGTACTTCTCTTTATCCTCTCTCTGGATGGCATTGCATCCATGCACGGTCTTGTGCTCCAAGCTCGAGGCGACGTCTACGAAAGGGTAGGGTTTATTGGATATAACTTCAATCACCCCGCTGATTATTCCGATTACTTTCGATCGGCTTTCACTGATAGCAACGGTCAGTACCTTGATGGGGTACGATTTAGTGACGAATATGCTTCTGACGCCCTCCAACCCCTGTGGCTAGATGAGGCGGAGATAAGGACTGTTGTAGTTGGATAGACATGGTTGCCTACGTCATGTACGTTGTGAAGACTATACCGTAGATGGTACCGAATTCCTATGAAGATATCCGGTATATTAGGTCTGTCTCTGTACAGTTTATAGGCACCTTTCATTATGCTAACCTTATGTATGACTGCGAATGTGAGAAAATGCACCTGATGGACCGTGAGGAAAGTGACGGACATGCCCTCGTCGACTTTCCAAATTCGACATCAACTCTTCATAGTTACCTGGAGGAACTCTAACTAAATAGCCAATGTACATATTTTCGAACTACTGAAGACCACATTCTGATTATCCCATGCTGTAATTATTGTCAAAACGGGATTGTATTGTACACTAAATAATACATGCACACCAACCGTCAACCTCCGCCAACAGTCACTTCAACATCAATCATTCTTAATCCCCACCACACTACCACCTCCGGCCCCTTTTTCATTCGCCGCAATGCTGTGTATATAAATCTTGGTAACGCACAATCTGGCTTTTCTTTTCCAGTCTGCAAAGGTATCGCACACTGGTGTATATACAACCTCAACCTAACAGTAACGAATGCAAAAGGCATCTCCACATCAACTTCCAACAATATATACAAATCTTCGAATCCTTAGGGAATCACGGGGATCGCTTTGGCGGTTGTTGGATCCCCAACCCCACATCAGAAGACGCAACGGGTTCTTCGCTTCTGCCGCTCCCAGTCCTCCCTCTCCTGCTAAGCCTCTGGGGACTAAACCTAGACATCCTCGTCGGAGGGCTGGCGGAAGCAATCGGACTTCCGTTCGTATCCCCAGCACTCATACCACTCACACCAGCACGACCTGAACTCGGCATCGCCCCACTTGAAACCTCCTCACCCCCCAATGTCGGCGACCCAAACTCCACAACCCTCCCATCCGCAAGTCGAATACCACCGGACCCCGACCGCGACATAGGCTCGGCCCCGGCCCCGGCCCCCGCCGCACCATCCACCCCCGAACTCAAATTCGCTCTCGAACCCCTCCCGAAATATCCCAGCCGGCCACTCGCAGACCTATGCCGACGACCATCGCCGCTACTCCTTCTCTTAGGCCGAAATCTCGCTAGTAGATTCAAATTCGACGAGTCTGCAGCCCGTAGCACCATACCTGAAGCAGCGCGGCGGCGACCGCGCGACGTCTCGTTGTATAGCGAGTAACTAGTGACGACGGGCTCGAGCTCAAGGGCGTCGAGGCGGGGACTCGGCTCGGTTTCGACGACGCTGGGGCGGCGGGAGCGTGGACGCTGCATTATCTGCGAGCCCGGGGAGGAGGAGGAGGTGTGGGCGGCGGCGAGGGGGGATGTGGTACGGGGGAGGGAGTGGTTGGAGCCGTAGCTGTGGCTGGATTGGTGGCTGGGGTCGCGGGACATGGGTTGGCTGGAGTAGCCTTGCGGGTGTAGGTTAGGTGTTATGGAGGATGCGACCCATGGGGGTGGGTGGTCTGATGAGAGGACGCCTTCGGGCGGGTTGTGGACTGTGTGCGGGTATGGGAGGGTGGTGTGTGGGCGGATTGAAGGGAGGGAATGAGCCATGGAGTGGTACTCATCATCTTCGCTTATGGATTGCTGGGGAAGTCGAGTGTAAGTATCCCAGCCAGGAGAAGGCGGGGCGTGTAGGCTGCTTGTGGTGTTGATTTCAATTGGAATTGGTGGCGGTGGGAATGGGCTCGTGGGATGCGATGGGCTGGATTGAGCTGATCTCGACAAGAGCATGGACGTCGGCCTTGAAGATGGTCTTGAAGGTCGGCTCGACGGCGAATTCGAGGGCGATCCTGAAGGTGAGCCTGAGGCTGGTCGAGAAGGCGGTTTGAGCACACCCTCAGTCTTGTCGACTTCTAGAAATGACGGCTGTTGTGCCGCTGGAGGGCTTGGCGATGGCGGCGATGTAGTGGTGAGTGGAGCCGCGGATAGAGGGCTAGAGACTTTGACAGGTGTAAGACCTTCAAGGGATACCGAATGATCATTTTCTCTGCGCTTCAGGATTGCTGCTGCAGCAGAGTTCGATGATGGCGTAGGACTAGAAAACGTGACCGACATAGGATAATCATCTCCAACAGCAGCCTCGGCCTTCGCATCAGCGTATGATGGCCTCCCAGCTATTAGTCTCGGACGTATGGTTACAGCAGTATCGCTAAGAGAGTCACTATTGCTCTCAACACTTCTAAGCTGCAATGAAGGTGATCCTCTGCTAATCTTGTCCAAAGTTACTTGTGCTTTGGTCGCTTCCGACGACATGCTGTCTGTAGATGAACGAGGTCTTGTTGTTTCCTGAATGGTCGTTGCATTGATAAAGCCCTTTGCCGTCTCACGGCTAATGCTGACGCGGGGGTCGCTGAGTATCTGAGAAGCGGCTCTCCAAGAACCAGCACGATCACGGTAACGTCGTGAGGCGTGTCGCTTGATAGTTCGATGATTAGGCCCAAAGACCTTGCGTGTGACTTCGTCATCGTCCGGCATCGACATTGACTCGAAGACTTCTGTCGGTGCTAGTTGTGGCGTAACTGTTTTCGAATAGTCTGTATCGTCATATGGTTCGCCATGCTGGAAAGTAACGTGCCAATGGTAAGGATTGTGGTCTGTAGAAGTATAGATTGCTGGGGATTCTAATGCAGAACCATCTTCGTATAGTATCCAGGGTTCAGCTAAACTGCTGTTACTTGGGGGCGTCTCTGAGTCTCCTTCAGATAAACTGTTCGTCCGCTCAAATACTGAAACGATTGCTGCTGCAGAACCTTGGCTAGAGGCTTCTGTGACCCGTTTAGTGAGCTGATCGATCCGCTTGTCAATAGTACTTAAGCGGGATTCCACCAGCTCCCGAGCCTCAGCGAGATCGGGATACCTTCTTTCGAAGCGATCAATATGAGCTATCAATCGTTCGCCGTGAATGAGAAGCCTGCGGAAGTCTTCAGGTACACCTGTTTGAGGATCCTCTTCGACTCGGTGGTCGCTCACATCGAATGCCTTACAAAAGACGCAGACAGCTCGCTCTAACCAGAACGCGGCTTGCTTCTCCTCAGCAAGAACATCAATGAAAAAAGCCTGAACAATCCCGTGAATCCGAAGTATATCAAGGCTGTCCTGACCCATGTCGACACTCCGAGTACTACGCGAACTGGCCGACGAAGCTTCGGTATTCTCATTCCTCTCAACGAGAGCGAAGGCAATGAGTATCTTGAATGTGTTATTCAATGAGTACCTCCGGGTTTCAGGATCGGCGGATTTAACGGGAGTTCTTTTATCTAGGGCCTTTGCACCTGTACGATTATCAGCAAAAGTAAACTCAGCTCCAGCTGCTTTTAGTACTTACCGAGTACTATCATCTCGACAGGGACATGAGTGCCGAAGAAAGATAGTAAGGACATCAAGTTTAGCGCGGCGCTGGCACCTCTATGCTCAAGTTGTTCGCGGACCGCACGGTACGCTGGCAGATTACCTACCTTCGGGCGACTTCGATACGATCGCAAATACTTGGAGAGCGGTTCTCTAGTAGCCTTCAGGTGTAGTGCTGCGACGTGGATCATAAGGGGTAAGCGATCCATCAGTTCCACAAGGTCTTCGGCTCGCTTTAGGTCGTCTTGCGTATATGGTTTCTTCTTCCCCATCTCCTCAAAGAGCAACTCTTGAGCTTCTTGTTTCGATAGTGGGTCTAACGCAATGACCTGGGGGTTATCAAATTGATAATCTTCACCCGGTGTTCGTTCCGTTGACGTATAGATGATGCTGGTGTTCCTAGCGAATGGAATGTAATGTTGAAGACCTGGCAGATCAAAATGAATACCATCGAGGATAAGTAGCCAGCTATCGTTACTGCTCAGCCAGGCTTGAACAGCCTCTACCATTTTGCGGGTATCAATAAGCCCACTTTTATCGAGATGCTGCACCTCACTGAGGCCTACTGTCTTCGCGATGTCCCAGTAACCGTAGTCCAGCTCCTCTAGAGACTTCGCCCTAATCCAGAAGATACCGCCAGGGTATTCATACTTGTGCTGGAAGACATATTGTCGTGCTAAATGGGTCTTACCCCCACCAGGCATGCTCTGAATTAGAACGGATGAGGTACCTACTGATCTTCTTTTACGATCTGTTAGCATTTTATGCAGCAATTTGAGTTCTTTATCCCGTCCCTTGAAATACGTGTTGGGACGGAACACTGTCGGCTTAACGAATATGGGTTCGTCAGATGGGTCATGGTCAGATTTAGACTGCTGGGATGGAAAGTACTCTTCTTCCGGTGGTTGGATGGGCGTTGCCGGGCCAGTGATGAGCGGTCTAGATTGATGATCGATCTTCGAAGGTTCTTGTGGTGAAGGCAAAGTAGTATCATTATTTTGCTGCGGAACTACAGAAACGAAAACAATCAGCCACGGCTCCTCGGTCATCAGCGTCTCATACTCTCTCGTAAATGATCATCGATCTCCTCTATCTCGAAAGGAAGTAAAACGTCCTCGAACAATGAGCTCCCCAAGGACCGATCATGAGAATGAACTGAACTATTTTCTAGAAAGGGTAATGCTGGTGACCTACTGGATCCTCGGCTAGCCTGGATTCGTTGCGAGTCAAGCTGATTCAGGTTAGATGTGACATTTTATCAAGGGATTTCGAATTCGAGGGAGGAACATACCCATGGTTTCATCCTTTCTTCTATCTCGTGTTTCGCCCTTGCTAACTTTTCATCCTCCTCCACTCTCCATCTTGTGGCGATAACGTCTGGTGCGTCGACTACCCAATCTCTAATGGCTGTGGCCACGGTCCTATATCCCGGCGCATTCCTACTCTCAAATTTACACATGCCGGAGTGCGTTGCTTCGATGGCGTAATACGTCACACCAGGCAGTTGGGGGCTAGCAGATTGCGAGTCAACTATGAGCGACCTGGTCCCCTTTAGGTCCGTCTTGTGGTTCTCATGCGCCATAAGAATCTTAAAGCGCTGATAAATGTCGAGAAAATGACTATTGATGTTCTGCAGCGTTTCGTTATCTCTCTTCAGCGTCTTCAGGAGCACCGATTCGGATTGAAAAAACGTTCTGGGAACCACGGCATCTGACATGGCCTGCAACATTGTACCCCATGCCGCTATGTCCGAGCCGGTGTGTGGTGTACCGAGGAAGATGATTCCATATGTAGACACATATATCGATCGGTAGTCCTCGTGTTGAGAAGCTCTCAAATCGTTGGAATATAACAACGCGCGCTTAACCAGAATCCCACCTAGGCTGTGACACACCCATATTATTGGATTACGGGATGACTGCTCATCCTTTCGGTAGTGGGTAAGGGACGTTACTAAGGTCTGCGCGTGCATGTATATGAAGTTATCACTCGGGTTGGACCCATGCTTCTTCGAGTACACGTCTGCATTGTATCCGTATACGAGGACATTCGCGCGGGCATCTCTCAAAGAGGTTGGGAGCAAGTCGGCGGGCCAGAACACGCCATTTTTTGACGTCCACGTCTTCTCAGGGTCGCCATTTAGACCGTGAACAAGAACGATGTCAACCTTTGCGTCGGGGTGGGTGTAAACTGCCGTTGTCTCGTACCGCGAGATTTGTTTATTGATCGAGCCCTGCAGACGCGTTGAGTTTAGTAAACCACTCATGATCGCGGATAAGAGTGTGGTCGTCCAGTCCTTGATGATTTGGTGTACACCCAGAAGGCGAATATAACGAGTGATTCCCATAATAGGGATCATAGGAGAGGGGAACGACACGCACATGAATGGTAGTTTGAAGCGTAGTAGAGACGAAGTGTTACCAAGCTCCGACGCGTTCAGACTACATATCAGGCAAGATGAAAATAGGCATCAACTTACCATGCTTACTTGTGAGTAAAGCGATAGGACTCGGTCCAGTATTATAACCCTGTATGGCAGATCTAAGCGTGAGAAAGGTACGCGGAAAATACGGTTCTCTTATAAAGGAGGGTTCGAGTTTACTGCGGTTGACGTCGCGCGTGACAAGAGGCGACGGAAACGCAAATAAGCATAGGGAGGCATTAGAGTTCTTCAATGTACACGGAATACTTGGAAGAGTCATAGAAAAAAGGTTAGATAGGAAGGTAGTTTTCAGGCCAGCCTGACCATACGGCCAAGTTACTCTCCATGTGCTATCAACACAACGTTGCCCTGGCTGAAGATCGGAAGGTCGGATGATTGAACAGTGTAAAGCTTCAGTTGAGGCAAAAAGTTTTAGGGTTGGTAGAACAGGTCACATCGTATCGAGAGTGATGGGGAAGAAGGGTGTACAAAGTTGAAGGGAGGAAATAGATGCGACATCACGGGGCCGTGTTCTAGAGTCGTCAGCTGGTTCAGAGTCCCTCACTGAGGCTCAGTGCTATTACTTTAGTCATAGGCTCATAGGCTTACCCCACACCACCCATGTCCTATAGCGCAAGTAAGAACTAAAATAGGCGGGATGATGCGGTAAGACGGGCGGGCAGCATAAGGGTAAGGATTATGATCTGGGGGGCCTTCGGTACGGTAGAAAGGCGCAGTGAGATTCGGCACTTCCTTCAATGCATGTGTGTAAGAATAGAGTAATTGTCCCCTGGCAGCCCTAAGTTTGGGTACCTGGTTTTAAGACGAATCGGTATCATGGATGGTGCATGTACGGTACATAGGTCAGGAAGTTGACGTCAACTAGATCGTATTACCCGTTGGTCGAGTCCAGCGAGACCCGAAACATCAGCTGGAAATGGGGAACTAGGTGAGGTGACCATTTCCCCACTGCCCCACCTACCATTACAAGATATTTTATATAAGGGTACTTAACCTAACCTAACTACTTTAAAGCTCATCTTAGAATTAATCCCTAGGTTAACGTAGTTAAGATTTCCCCAAATATTTGTTAAATATTTAATAAATATTTTTAAAATAGTTTATATAAATTTATAACGTTTATAGCTATTTATTAAAGCATTTAAACTTATTTTTATGAAAAAAAAAATAGCTTTTTTAAATTATAAAAGTATTTTATTATTTTAATTAATAGCTTATTTTTATTTATTTTTTTATATAAACCTTATACTTTTTTATTAAAGTATTTAATAAGTATTTTTTATTAAAGATATTTTTTTTAATTTTTATAAATAATTACTTAAAGTATTTAGTAAGTATTTTTTACCTTATTATAATAATATTATTAAATATTTCTTATAAAGTTTAATTAATAAGTATTTACCTTATACTTAAGGATAAATTAATAAGTACTTATTTAATATAAAAAGGATAGAAATAATATTTAATATAAAATATTTAATTAAATAATTACCTTTTTTTTAAAATAAATATAAGTTTTTTATAAATATTTTTTAAATAGTTTATAAATACTTATTAATTTAATTAGGATATTATTTTAGTTAGTATTTTAAATAAGGAAATATTTTATTAATTTAATATTAATTATAATATAAGGAAAAAGGTTAAGCTTTATTATTATATAATAAGTTTTTTATTAAATATTTATTAAGGCTTTATTATATATTTATTAATTATTTATAGGATAAGTAAATTTATTAGGCTAATTTAAAATATTATATTAAGTTTTATTAAGTTATAATAAATAATTTTAATGTTTTTATCTTATTAGTAAAAAATAAAATTAGCGGATTAATAATATAAAACTATAAAAGATTAATTTATAAATATTCTTTAAAGATTTATTTATTATTTATTAAATATTAATATAATATTTATAAGATATTAAAATAATATTAAGTATTATATTAATTAATATAATTTTAAATAAGTAATTATTATATTTTTAATTAAAAATATACTTACTTAATTTAATAACCGCTTTAAAAAATTAACCTTTTTATTAATGCTTATAATTAAAAGCTAAAAAAGGGTACTTTTATATGTAAATATTTCTAATTTATTTATTAAGTATTTAATAATTAATATTTAATAGCTAAATATAAAAATAATAAAGTAAATAATTAAGTAAAAAAAATAACATTATAATAAATGTAAATAAGCTAGGAAAAAAAATTAGTGATAACTTATTAAATACTAATTAAATAGCTTATTAACTTTTTATATAGCCTATTTATTTTCTTAGAAATATTATTATAATTTATAGAAAATATTTAATATTTATTTTAACAAATTAAGTAAGGAATTATTTAAATTAGGTAATAAAAGCTTAAGTAATAAGTAACTAAACTACTTATTAAATATTTAAGGAAAACTTTAAAAAAAGTAAAGGCTTATTAAAATTAACAATAAAAAAGGCAATTTATTCTTTAATTTTAAAAAGGCCGGGGCTAAAAAGTTTAAGGAAAGTTAAAAAAAGTGTTAAAAGTTTTAAAGTTAAACAAAGTAAACAAACATTATTATTAACCCTCGCTTAAGGTATAGTAAAATTTTTGTTAATATATTTATTATATATATCCTTATAAGTTTAGGAAATAGTTTAAAAAGTATTTAATAAGTATTTTATTTAGCTTATTTAATTAAAAATAGTTTATTATTTAATATTAAATAATTAATTAAATAATAAGGTTTTTATAAGTATTAAATAAATACTTAATAATTACTTAGTTATAAATAACTTTTATAATATCCTTTAATAAAATATAAATAAAAATAAAAATATTTACTAAGTATTTATTAAGTATTTATCTTTATAAAAAAAATTATATTAAAAGAAATAAGAAAAAGATTAATAATATATATAAATATTAAATATAAAATATATGAAAAGTATTTAGCTAATATTTTTTATATACTTATTAAATATTCCCAATAAATTTATTTAATTTATTATAAGCTAATTAAAGGAGAAATTTAATTATTATTATTTTTACTTTATATAACGTTTATTTTATTTAAAAGCCTAATCGTTCCTTTTTAATTAAGCTTTTTTTTTATTAAGCTTAATTTATTTCTCTTATATTTATAACTTATATTTATATTAAGCCATAACTTTTTCTTTTATACAACTAGCTTTATTATATACATTTTAAATTATATTTTTTTTAATTTTATAAGTTAATAATTAATATTTACTTAATAAATATTTATTAAATACTAGGTAAATACTTATTACTTTAACTTACTTACTTAGTAACTTTTAAATTTAAATTTAAAAATAAAACTTAATATACGATATAATATAAATGTTTTAAAGGAAGTAAATATATTAAGAAATCTTTAAGTATTTATTAATACCTTAAATATTAAAAAGTTTTTAAAAATGTTATTTATAACCTTTTTTTTTAATTTTCTTACCTTTTTTATAATTAGGATATAATAAATAATTAACAAATATTAATTAAAGGCTTAAAAAGTACTTAAATATATATACCCCTTTTTCTTATAGCTTTTCCCTAATATATTATAATTAATATATTCGCTTACCTATAACAAATATTAAAATACTTATATATATTTCTTTATTAAATATAATAAATATCCTTTTTAACATTATCTTAAATTATTATAAAGGCTAAATAATATTTACTATTAATTTAATAGCTTATTTTATAAAATAACTTAACAATATTAATATAAAAACTTATAAAGTTTTAATTACATTAATATATATTAAAGCAATATTAAAAAAAACTTAAAATAATATTAGGAATTTACTAATATTTTATTTAATTAATTAACTTAAAAATTTCTTTAATAAGCTATTTCTTATTTATATAAATAGTTAATATTCTTTAATAACTAAGTAAAGACTTAATAAATACTTAATATTTTCTTATAAATCTTATAATAATTAATTTCCCTTTAACACTTTAATAAATTAATAAAAATTTAATATATAAAACTATCGCCTTTTTAACAATTTTTTTCAAATAATTTATAAACATTACATTTATAATAAATATAATAAAAACAAACCAAACATTTATAATAAAATTCCTAATAATAACATTATAAATTAATATATTAAAATAAATAATATTTTTAAGCTAAAATCTCTTAATTAATATTTAATAAATACTTATAAAATACTTAGGAAATATTACCTTAAAAATTTCCTTATTTTTAATTAATTATAATACTAATAATATTATAATTATAAATATACTTTATTTTTAACTTATATTTAACAACTAACCTTATATAAGGAAATATATATTAATACATAAATAAATATATATTTAAGCTTTATAAATTAGTGATTATTTTAATAATTACCTTAACTAATAAAGATTAGCTAAATATTTTAAAAATCTTTTATAAAAACTATTAAAGCATACTTATATTTACTCCCTATATAATTAAAAATCCCTTATATAATTTCGAATTCATTTAAATTAACTAAATACTTATAATTTATATTTATTTAAATAAAACCTTTAGCCTTTTTTAAAAGCTTAATCTACTTTATAAAAAATATAATAACTATAAAGTTTATACTATCGTTATAAAAAAATTAAATATATTAAATATATTAACTTATTAAGCACTTTATAAATATTAATAAAAAGCTTAACAAATATTTACTCTTTTTTTATTATCTTTATAATTTAATTCCTATTTATATTATATAATAAAATAAAACAAGCTTATCGAAAAATAAATAACCCTTTTTTAACAAAGGATTTAATATATAATATTATTATTAAAAAAGTATAAATAAATATTAATTAGGGTTTTTTTATTACATTTATTTAAAAACTTTTAAAAAAAAAAGCTCTTTAAAAAACCTCTTAAAATATTTAATTAGTATTTAGCTAAAACTTTATAAATATTTGGCAAATATTTTTTAACGTACTTAATAAAAAATTAAATTCCCTTTTTTTATAAATAACTTATATTAATTAATAAACTAAGCTTTTTAATTATTTTTTTAAAAAAACTAGTAAGTATGTATACGTTTTATAAATTATTAAAAATAGCCATAAATATTGCTATTTATTAAGTAAAACTTACTATTAATATAAAACCTTATAATTAAAATAAACCAGCTTAAAACTTTTATTAAAATAAAAAACCGTTATAAAAGTAATTAGTAAATACTTATTAAAAATTTAAAAAAAACTTAATAAGTACTTATAATAACTTAAGCTTTTTTTACCTATTATATTTATTATATTATAATATTTTCCTAACTCTTTAATTAGCCTTTTTAATTTAAATTCCTTACTTAAAAAGTCTTTTAAAGATAAATTATAAATAATATAACTTATAAAACAAAAATACCTTTTAAAACAAGCTAAAATTTTTTTATAAAAATAAATATATAACTAAGTATTAACATTATAACACCTTACCTATACTTAATTCTTTCTATCGAAATATTAAACGAATAATTAGTAAAACTTTAATAAATATTTAATAAATACTTACTTTTTCCTCGCTTTTTTACCTAGTTAATATTTTATAAGCTATTATACCATTATTATTTTTATTATTATTAAAATAATAATCCTTATAATAATCCTTTATTAAATCCTTAATAAATTTTTTAAAGTAAGTATTATTATTTTAAAAATGCTTTATAACTACTTATATAAAGGTAATCGCTTTAACTATTATTAAATACTTATTATATATTTAATTAAATTTAACAACCTTTATTTATATAAGCTTATTATTTTAAATTTATATATAGTAATAATTTTAAATATTAAAATATAAATATAAGTATACTTTAATACTAATACACTTTTATATATATTAAATAATAAAAGTATTATTTAATAATATTATTATACTTTTTTTTATTAAAAACTTATATTTTATATTATATTATATTTATAATTAAATTAGCTTTTTTCAAATATATAAAAAATACTTAATTAGTATATAATAAATATTTATTTAACTTATATTACTTTATAAACATTTTTAAAAATCCTTATTAAATATTTTTATAAAATATATATAAAGCATTTTATTAAAATAAATTCTTAAATATATAAAAAGGGTAAGTATAATATATATTTAATTAATATAAATAGTATTTTTTTAATATTATATTTAACCATTTATATTAAGCTTTTTAAATAATATTAATTATAAAATACTTAATAAAAACTTAATAAACTTTAAATATTTTATAATATCGCTTTAATTTTTATTTTTTATTAAGGTATTATTTTAAATAATAAGTCGTTTTATTAATAAATTTTAATTAATTAAAGCTTATATATTAACTTTAGCTAATAAATTAAATAGTGTATTTATTTAAGGCATAAATAATTAAAAAATTTATATTTAATATTTTATAACTTATATAAGTCCTTTATAAATATTAAGTAAGTAATTAATAAGCTTTTATTATTAATATTTTCCTTATTATAGTTAAAATTACTTAAGGTATTAGCTATTTTTTTATTAATAAATAATTAATTTATACCTTATATAAAAAGAAAATTTATTAAATATTTTTTAACTTTATAAATAAATAATTTATAAAGTATTTATTAAAAACTTAGTATAAAAATAGCTAATTAATAAGTTAGCTAAACTTTATATTATTAATTAACTTACCTTAAAGTAGTTAAGTTAGGTTAAGTACCCTCACACAAAATACCCTGTAATGGTGGATAAGGTAGTGAGGAAATGGTAGCCTAACCTATGCTCCCGCTGGAAATAGCATTGATTAGGTGGATAAATTGTATCCATCACAGTGATGTTGGTTGGTTAGAATCGGATCTTTTTTTTCCAAGGCTGCCAACCTAGTACCTAATCATTTTTTAGACTGGTCCCACTGGTGCGGCATCAAGCTAAAGCTTAACTCAAAAATACCTACACAAACTTTTAAGGTAGTGGATTGTGACAACCTTGGAACCTTGGAATGTACCGGAAGTTCCTCCGACATAGGGCGAGCTTACATACATGTACATACTAGGCAGCATTAGAACACGTCTACTTCATGTTGGGACGTGTGTGATAGATACTACGGTAGGTATGAAGCCATGATGGCTGTGAAGAGTATTACTCATATTTATTACAAGCGCTAGGAACCAAATTATTGTTCCGCGCTAGATGTACTGGATGCTATTCTCTTGGGAACTGCCCCCCTAACTTACATACTAACATAAAGGTACCTGCATAAAAGCATTATAAATTTAAAGTTCCTTCTCTACGACGCAGTACAGCTTCCCGCCTGCACATGCTCAGCTTATTCGTACGTTAGTCAAGAAGTACGATAACGCTGCATGACAAGCAGATGGTGATCCACTTTTAGCTTTAGCACCCTGGTCAATCTTTGGGGAGTATTTTCAATATTAGGTACATACCTACACTACTACTACTACTACAGACATCGCGATCAGAGAATCGAGTGTTACATAGTGGGATATCAATATACGAAGTTTTGCAAGTTTCACATGTCTTGAGTACGAAAGATTTCACATGGATATAAGTTGGGGTTGCATTATCTAAAAAATCTAATCACTATCCGGAACTCACTCCGTTTGATTCTTCGCCGTGATGAATCACAATATGGACCCATCTATTGAGTGTGTGTAACGTCGAAACTCGTCCCTGGCTCTCTTGTGCAGAATCGGAATTCTGTCTTCCATCATGCAAGGGGCTAGAGAATCTATATTGGATAGGCGGTTAGAGAACGGCCAATCAACCGTCACCGTCTTCGCCGATTTGTCACAGTCCCATCTCCCAGGCATACTCACCCGAGCACAGCCCGACTCTATGGTGTAGATACATGAACTGTTGGTTCCTGTGTTCTGAGACATGGCACTTTGGAAGTGAGGTATCACTGTGAAATGTCACTTATACTCTTTGTGAAAGGGTGCACCGAACCATCACTCGCATACTAAGACAGACCCGTGATTGCCGAGAAATTTTTTTTCCAACCTCAAGAACCATCTCGAAGCTTTAATCCAGCAAATGATAGATTAATTGGCTTCACCGGGGACAAACTTGGGTGTGGTACGTCAAGAAAGACACTGCCTCATCAACTCATGCCGACGATAGCCTTTTGACCTCCCCTCGGGGAAGATGCAAGGCGGTCTCGGAGGTCGACGGCAGAATGTCAATTCGCATCACATCGATGTTGGGGGATGATATTGAAGTGACGAGACAGACCGTCCGTGGACTGCTTTCTAAGCGACAATCTCCGAAGGAGTGTTGTGACTATGTGAGCCATCAGGCCAGGCGCACGGTAAAGGTTGTACCGTGTAGCGTTGCAATAAGGACACAACACGGGATTTGCACCGGGGACGATAATCTTTGTTTGGACGTATCTCCATGCTCTAGTCTTTGGGGGCAAGCATCAGCACGTATTCCCGAGTGCTCTGACCGAACTGGATCATGTCCTTGTCTCTGAGTTCCAAGTATCTGCTCTCTGGTACCTTGTTCCCATTGAGCATAGTCCCATTGGCGCTTTCTAGATCAATCAGATATGGCATCACTTTACCAATCTTGTCGCCGTACTCGTTGCGCTTCTCAATGTACCTGAATTGTATGACGGCATGTTGTTTGCTGATGCTGGGGTGCTCGGCAGGAAGATCCACCACTGCCACCTCTCTGCCGACTAACCAGCAGCTGCGACTGCTAAGAGGTACCGTATCGATGATATCTTCGCCCTTGAAGACAAATAATTTCCATTGGTCTTTCGGTGACGCCTTGCGGGCTTCGGGCGGTTCATGGTACTTGAGCACTATCTTAGAGCCATCCGATTGAACAACCGAATTCGAGGCAGCAGCCAATGCGCCCGTAGTCCCGTAGTTGGGCTTCTCTTTTGGTTTCGGCGGTTCTTCGCCTTGAGTAATAGCAAAGGAATCAGCCTGGGAGGGCAGCGGACCACTTCGCTTCACTATTTGTTTGCCACTTCCGTCTCGGTCGTCGTCGTTGTCATCTCGTGCCCGGCGGCCGTATGAGCTTCTATCATTATGTCTGTCATGGTCGCGTGAACGCCTCCGCCTGGGCTCGCTTCCTTTGTGGCGGTCACGGTCACGGTCTCGGGAAGTCGATATGTGCCGTCGCTCATCTCCGGGAGACCTCGAACGTCGGTGGCGTTTTCTATTTCCAGACCTATCTCGAGACCTGTCTCTTCTTCGATCGTCGCGACGCGTAGTTCGGCTCCGCCTGTCATGTTCGTAAGCATCTTCGCCATCGCTCCTTGAGCCTCGTCGATCGTCCATCGGAGATTTGTCGTAGCCCATGGTTGAATGTGTAAATTAAAAGCCAATGGTTGCCTGATCAATCAAAGCTGAAAAGGTTCTAGGCGAATGAAGTCTGGATCAAGGTTTCGGTCATGGATTGGGGTAGGTATAGAACATATGTAGATAGTGAGGCTGATGAATGTATGCGTCGCTAGAAGCTAGCAGGAAACTACAAAGCTAGGGCGAATCTTCAATTGATTTGCGGTAACATTTTGCAATTTCCACCTAAGGTACCTCGGCGATGACTAATTCAGCCACAGGTAATGTAGCCCTAACAAGTGGCAGGATGGCAGTTGCTTGGATATTAGCAACCAGTAGCTTCAGCCACTGGCATGAATCACTTCTCTTTTCTCCAGCTGCCAATTTAATAGTGCATAATTCGCTAATTTTTCGGTAACCTTTTAGCTTAGATCAAGCGTATCTTCATTTCAGTTTGATCTCTGGAAGAGTCACACTGTGACTCCATCTTTACTAGTTATTCTTACACTTTTGTGTCTAGGAATCATATTCTCTGTGCTTGCGCACGACGGCTTCCATTGCGTTCCTGATAATTACACTGCCTCCAGGTGACGCGAAAGCGCTGTCGTCATATTCCTACAAGCAAATGCTCTAAATCTAGGTAACCGTAGTGGCTGACGCGGACGAAGTAATCTAAAGTTCACTCTTGTAAATTCAATGATGAGTGGTATTGTGAAACTTCAGACCATATCTGACGATTGATAATTACAAAGCGCAGATGCCATAATACCAAATATCCAAGCCACAGTAAGCTTAGTCGACGATCAAGACCTGGGATATAGCCGAACACTTGCATCTTCTTCATGGCGATGCTCAAGGCACCGATCATAACGAAAACGAGATTGAAGACAGCAAAAATTGCGGGAACTACGATCCAGAAGGATAATAGAAAAGGGTCGACACCACGATGTGCAATGCAGGTCTCCCCCTTTGAGAACCCTCTTTCTTGAGCGAGGGCGCTCCTCCCAAGGTAAGTATGAAGAAGAAAGGAAAAGTTCAGCTTAGAAGCGGAACAGAAGCTGGTTATTTATGTGAATTGTGGGGGCGGTGTGCAGGCTCAAATCAGCCAGGCGGCAGTATTCTTCTTGGGCGGCGACCAATCAAAATTTGCAAACTCTAAGCACTGTCCCCCCAAAAATACAAGAGCGTTGTACGCCGCTGGTCTGCCATTTTTTAGGTACATATATGTACCGAAGGTACCCAGCCAGCGCACTTAAACCCACAATAAATATCAAGTACTTCTCATAAACCTCGAGGCTAGGCCACAATGATTCTACTTCTATCTTAATATTATTGAATATTTTGAGGCCTATTATCATATGTATTCTAGGTCAGGTACTTACTTGGAACGCCTAATAAATATGGACACAATCACGAATGTTACTTTCTTAGCGTTGGAGGTACTAATGTACATGTACGTATTAGCGACCATGCTTGTAAGAAAAACATATTCGACGTTCGGCGTCCTAGGAGCAAAGTTGCTACCTGGTGTTTTCAACTGCTCATATAGTCACTAGAAAACAGTGTTCTTGCTTCTGGTAATGTCATTATCCAAGGGGCATTCTCTTTATATAAAATACGATTTTCCCACCCTAGGCGTGTACTTTACCTTCTACGAGAGAACTCAACCGCCTATCATATATATATTAGGTAGCTTCGGATTCAACGAACAACGCTATTTATAAGAGATAATAGAGCTTGGTTTAAGTGGCTTTAGGCCTGATTAGTTCGTTATGTTTTCTTACAGGAGATAATGTTGGTGTTTCGTAGGCCATTGTGGCCTTGTACATGATACCCCTATTTCTCTCCGTAGACGAGATACTGTCAATATCAGGAGCTTCACTTACAATATCAGCCAGTCCAGCCGAGTCCGGAAACTTGGAATAATCAGTGGAGTAAATCCAGCCTGTTATTTGCTATATAATACGTCCAGTATAACCTCTGATCTCTAACCTCTAGTATCTACACTTTTTTAATTATCTGTAATGTATTTGGAATACTTAAAAGACTAGTCCCAAGAGAATAACGAAGTCCTTAAGAGGAGGAGGGAAGGAGCTAAGAGCGGATTAGTCATATGATTGTAAACAATTCTCCTAGATGAGTACTTTCGTGATAGCTACTTAGGTACTGTAGGTACGGCATATGAGACGAAGAGACGAAATACCCAATACTTCCCAATACCTTAACGACATTTATCATTCGAGTACGTCCACGGCATGAATAATTGTATCATTCAAAAGAGGACAGTTGATTAGGTACTCTTTCGACAAGAAAGCAAGTAGAAACTTCACCATCCAACTCTTCCTCTTTAATTCATCTCATCATACCGCCCTCGACTTAACACTTCTTTTTAATTGATCCCGTCACATACTTACGGTAACCCAAGCCATCAATCGAAATGGATAGACAACGATTCCCCAATCAACCTCCCCCGGGAGGTTACACTAATCCAATGGCCCCTATCCTGCCTTATGGCAACTATACCAACCAGGGGTCGTACATGTATCCTCAGCAGCCGCAGTTCCCTTACGGAGGTTCAGGTCTCGGCTTCGTGCCTCATGGACCTCTCCCCAATCCAGCCTATCCCAGATACGGTCCCGCAATTGTCGGTAGTGGACAAGGTTTCGGAGCAAACCCCTATCAGCCTCATACAATTGCAGCCCGGCAGCCAGTCTCCGGAATCCCGGCCATCCCTCTAGGAGCACCCTTTCCACCCCCGGGTCCTTATGGTGGCATGATCCCGGGCAATGTCAGCAACCCCGTTCCAGCGGCTTTTAATCCGCCACCTCCAACCCCTCCGTCTAGCGAGGCGCCGGCCCAGAAAAAGCGAAGGCGAAAGGGCACGTCTTGTGACGAATGCCGCAAGCAGCACCAGCCCTGTGGTGGCGAGCGACCTCACTGCCCCCGTTGTGTCAGATTACGTAAAATCTGTACCTACGGCCAGTTCGTCAAGCCATCGGGACCTAAGCCGCACGACCCACAGCCCCTGGCCGACCACATCCTCGGAGCGGTGATCCGAAGCAACCCACAACTAGAGCAGCTGATAGTTGATGAGCTGCAACACGGCATCCAACCTGGAACCAATGTCACCAATCTGGAGTACTTGCGAGATGAAGCCTCTCGATCCGCACTGAAAGACGCCTTCAGATCGAGCCGAATCTTCCAGCTCGCTTGCACAGATAAGAATCAGGGTGTTCAAGGTGCTGCTGGTGCGTTTCCTGCGCTGCCGTCCCTCGCACCACCTACTGTGGCTCCTGTCGCGGCCCCTGGACCGTCTGTTGCGACGTCTGCAGTTGCTCCCGACTCAACGGACAAAGATGATTCGCGACTGCCGGCGAAGTCCATGTCTCTGGCATTCGTAATGAATTGTAAGTAGTCCTTAGGCTTGCTTTTCGTGCATGCTTCGCTTACTTGAATCTGACTAAATCGCTTTGTTCTCGCAGAAATCGCCTGTATCGATTCGACTTCTACGATAACCGCTCTTTGCAGCGGCTATACATAAATGCACGGATGAGAAAAGACGAATTAGCAATTCCTGGTGGCCCTTCCTTCTGCGATCCTCGCAAGATCAATGAGATACTGTTGGATGATGTGGTGAACTCTGAGGGTGGCTGAGAGGTACCTACCTAATTGGTTTGAATCAATGAAACCTGGAATAAAACCAGGCTATTAGGTACATTCTGTGTACCAACATCCTTGAGCCTGTACTTAGACCTCGTCATACAATGATGAGAGCACTATCGTAGGAGAGTGAGTCTAGCATTGAATAGGTATGGCAATTTCTACCAAACAAGCCCTTGTCGTAAACTCACACACGGTTAAAAAGTAAGGATTTCGTCGTTAACAGAAGTGAAAGTATCCACTTAAAGAAGGAATCTAGCTGGGCCACAATTTGACTGGAGTGGGGATTCTCCGAACCAATTACTACAGTGGGCCATTCTACCTAGCGAGACTGATTAATAAAGATAAGCGTCGTAATGTTATATTTACGGTATACCAGCCTTCTCGCTTTTCCCTTTCTAAGCTGAGAGAGAGGTCGAGTCTCGTAGATCGGACTCGCAACTAGTTCTCTCGGATCAGGAATGAAATTCGCCAAACTGGTCTGCTTCTATGCTAACAGAGATGTCCTCGACTATACCCCTATTTTCCCATTCATCTACGTCAGAATCACCCAAGCAGCACCGGAAATTGGTGGGGCATAAATGACTCACGTATAGTTTCATGCGGTAACCTTTAAAATGTACGTACAACCTGTGCTCAATTTGTTACAAAACCGCCTAAGAAAGCAGAACGTTCAGTAGATAATATCTACTCTGGACAATTGAAGAAAGGGCCGTCGTGTTAATTGCTTGCCATGGGTATTATCATTCAAGCGAATATTAGGGAGAATCCTTCGAAAGTAAACGCTTAAGATATGACATAACGGAATAGGTTACTCTGTAGAGTTACATAAATCCCCCCTACTCCCACCCAGTCATGTGATTCATATCTATGCTAATCTGAGAAGTTTTAGTTCTACATCCTTAACCTCATCATATACAATAGCCTTGTATCTCTACCGAGCGTCATCGCTTCCCAACGATTGCATCTCACATTAGGTAACTCTTAGTATCTCATATATCCTGAAGATACGGGTTACACTATGGACCTAGTTATATTATATCATTAGAGATGAGAGTGAGCGCACCGCAGCCTCGAAAACGTTGGATTTGATGACAGAATCCTACTGTAAAAGCCATCCACCTTCAATCGCACTTGGATCCGAAAACGATTCTTCGAGTCTTATGAGATGGCAGTGATGTTATAGTATGCATATGGTGTTAGGGGTTGTGAATGACGTTGTTGCTTAAGAAGCCTGAACCTATCTATCAGAGCTTGCGGTAAACTTTCAGGTTTCGATGTTTCCTCTACCCTATCTCGAGCTTCAAGCTCCCAACGGAGTCAAACCTCTGACAAGCAAGTTTTGTGCTGCCAATCGTATAAAGGTTGATTTATTCGGTATTGAGATTCAATGGGATAAGTTTACCAAGTAAGTTTCCAGCTCCTTTCAGAACAGTACGTTTCTTCCCATCATCCTTAGTGCGCCACGCGACATGAACTATAAGTGCGCAGCGTCGATATGCTCGAAGCTATTCGTCCTCAGAGGCGAGACATCTATTCTAGAGAGGAGCTCACCTACAGATTACATTCGAAATAAGAGTGGTTCACATGTATTTTCCACTGCACACGCAACATCGCATTTTATTCGGAGATAATGTCCATTATATCAACGTATATCTAGTGTCTATACGAGATTCGTGGCCTCGAAATGGGCCATATCACCATTTTGTTCATTCATCCGGGTTCTCGGATGATTCACCCCAACGAGGTTCAATAGTGGAAAAGCCCCTATTCCAGCCAGCCGGATATATATAGGTACATATATATACCTAATATATATATAACGAGGGGCGCGCCTCCCAAAAGGATAGAAGTGTTGGAAAGATAAAGTCGTGTGACGGGGGTCCGGGTTATGTGGTACTACTCGGCATTACTTAACGATATCTTCGCCTTTCTTCAGCGCCGGCGGCAAGGTTTTGCGAGGCGTGCCGAAGCTACCAAAACAGGTAAAGTCAGGGTTATTGTGGCAACCAGATGAGGTACTTTCAATTGAGTGTTGGTGATGAAAGAGGGGTAGGGGAATGGCGACTTACCTACCTAGGTAGATACCTGAGCCGGGGCGATGGTTACATAAGGTGGAATCTGTTTTGACTCCTCGAGAGTCTTGCATAACGCTCGCTTCCGTTCGGCTTCAAGTTTATCTTCATGCATACGCTTTTTTTCAGCTAGGAGATGTTGGCAATGTGCTTGAAACTGGGATTGCTAGGATTATGCTAGAACTTACGGGTTTTCGGTTTGCCGCCTTCTGGCAAATGTCTATGCGGAAGAACGGAAGGAGAGTCAGCCATGTTGATAAGTATGATAAACTAAAGAGGAAATGGATATATGGCACAGTAGGTTCGATTGTGATGGGAGCTATTCGATCTGGCTGTTTCTCAATGCGGTTAGGTCGTTTGTCACAACGGTGGCTCCACGTATTAGTGGGGAAAATCCTTCATCACAATTGTGGCAATGATCCATCCTACATCCCGCGCTTACCATGCTTACCTCTTAGAGTTAAGGTACTTACTTCACTCCACTTTTTCTAGTTTCTCACTTATTTGATTAAATATAATATGTCCTTTTTAAACGCTTAAGTACTTTTTTTAAACTTATTAAAGGGGGTTTTAAAAGCAAAATGTTAACTAATAAGCGTTATTAACATTAAAGTGACTTTAAATAGTTATTTTATTCTTTATAAAGTTACTTGCTTATTGGCAACGTAGTCGCATTGTCGTTAAGTACAATTGTAGGTGCCTTGCTTCATACATTGGTTTACAAGTTCGTTTACGTCGTTGTTTTCAGTTATGAGCTAAAAGGAAATGGGTATTGTCGAGGCACAAGTAGCTTCTCATTTAAGCTTATAGCAAATCGTATAAATCTTTATTCTTAAACACTTGAAAACTTTTACCACACGGTAATTGAAAAGACTAGAGACTATAAACCATATCTTATAAAGTTAAGGGGGAAAACCCCCTTTGAATATATTACATATTGTTACATTAAACATGTAATCTAATTTTGAGTAATTAATACCTATTCATTTATATGTAGCTGTCACATGTATTCAACTAGATGGCACCACCAATAACACTATTCAAATTAGTACTCAAGGCCTCGAAGCAGTGGGCAGTTTCTTGGGAAGGCCTTGTCATGTTTCACCTTGGACAAAGAAGCATAGTATATGTATACTGTAACTTTACCTAGTTGGTTTCTAGCTCCTCGCGGAACAACAAGTTCTATTCTACGTGACAGGCCTTCTAACTGATGGTAATGTTCCAAGCCTTATATTTAGAATGTTATTACTAAAAGTGCATTACCGCATTATACGAGAAGGAAGGAAAGCTGAAACCTAATCTTCAAATTTTCTCCAATTAATATAGATGTTCAACATCTATGCTAACCGCCCCAAGAACCTGTAGCTCCTTTGAATTGAAACGCATAAGTAAGAGCCATGCGAAAGTATATAGGAGAGAATTACCCCAAAGCGTCTTCGTTGTCGATGAATCGTCAATGGATCGTCATGTGCTACCGGTAGCACCAAGGAAAACTACAAGGACTGCCGAGAAACTACAATGGGTGAGCTAGTGTATTTATAATTATATTGATGGACATACGCTGCTGTTGCTGCAAATATCTCAGAGAGGGTTGCCATTGTGAATCCGTTCATGCATAAGGAGAAAGTGATAGTGACACCGGCAATAACGATGAGCCGGTTCGTCATGTCTTTGACCTCATTTAAAAGTACGATGGCCCCAATAGGCAGCATGCAAGATAGCATGACGGCGAGAGCGCGAGTAAACTTAGCGATGGTGTGGTGAGAGTATGTTACTGTATGGCGATTATCTGGATATGTGAGAGGAAGTATAGTGCTGCCGCTTTTAGGTCTTTTTCTCTGGTATTTGAGTTAGTTGTCTTCGTCATAAACAGACGCGATTACGTGGGTGTTAGCCGGTGACATCCTTACATGAATGTGTCTCCCCAACACTTTGTGGTACACATCGACTGCGGTGTATGTTACTAGAGAAGTGAAAGCATCCATTGTGGAGTTCTCGAAGGTGAGAAGATCTTCTTCGATATCTTTGATTGGCTGCCATGTCGTCCAGTCACAGCTGTATATTTGGATTCTTCCTAAGGTTGGCCGCTGCATCCATTCTCGCAAATCTTCAAGTTGCTTTCGATGGGGTTTTCGTAAGGAGAGTGTTTGTTTATGATAGTACAATGCCTTGTCTGTTCCGCCCCTAGTCAGTTTTGCCTCGGGTGGACGATTATCGAATATCAAAAGGCATACAATATTCATTGATAAGCTTCCTAAGTTTCATGATTAGATCGTATTGTTCCCTGTCAGAGCCGCTTGAAATTCCCGACTCAGCTGATTCTGAGAGTGCGATCCATGCTTGGTCGTACATCTTGCGATGCTCGTTATCTGATTTTCTATCTTGTTCCTGGACGATTTGCAAGCGAACTTCAATCCTGGCAATTTCCGCTTGATAATAGAGAAGGGTTTGATGTGCCAAGGCTCCAAACCGTCTGAAAATTCCTTGTTCAGGATGTTGACCCATATGTCTAGCTAGTCTTTCATAACCTCCCGACTCACTAATCCCCACTTCGATGTCTGGCTCATCACTGTTCATCTTGTTAGAGTATTCCGTTATAGTGAGGCTATGAACTTCGTGACTTCGAGGAGAAAGCAAGCAAGGCCCGATTAAGTGCCGAGGACAACCTTTTATCAGCTAAATTAATGTGCATATTTGCCGATTTCCCCTGGGCAACATAATTCCATAATGCCTTACAGAGTTGGTGTGGTTACAAACCTTAATAATAGGCTGGAGGTTTGGTGGCATTACACACAGCCTGCCGGACTAATCTTTTATTCTCATCGTCCTCTAAAACGCTCACCTCGAAAATGAGGAAACAGCTAGGTATCTAGGTAGCTAAGCAGCGGAGGTGAAAATATCGATAAAACTTTAGGGGCAATAAGTATAACCGTTTGGACATGTTATAAGGATAGCGTCTAAACAATGACTGTTGGAATAGACGTAGGTTATGGAAAATTTAGATTTATTAGGAGTTTGTAAAGGGTATAGATAATACATATAAACCATAGGTGTGGAGTGAAATACCCAATTGCTTTATTCTAGCCGTCCTATATTCTAACAATGACGGGAGTCAACCTGATTTCGGCTCGAACAAAGATATCGTTCCGTATAAGGTGGTTATTCTCATGTAGGCTGAGATGGTAATGCGACAAGTCGTAATTTGACCGAAAATTGCAGGTCGGCTTTGATCCCACTAGACGCAAGCACGTAAATATCATTGTGACATAAATATGCGTTACGACCCTGCTCATCGACCATTTAATACTACGCATTGTAAGACGGTGGTGTTTAGCTTGCATTGTAAGGCTTAACACGCTCCGCGCTGCTTTCCTTCTAAGCCTTGCTTATTCCCTCCGACTAGTGGTGATTAGAAAGCATACCTTATCTAACGTACGAACCTGACTTAAGGTGTGTATCCCTAATCTTTTATTAAGTTTAATAATTGGATCATAGGAGATATACCTATCGAGTACAATTATAATATAGGTGTTATTAAGGCAACGGTTGGATGGACAAGGTTTATCACGTATGCGATAGAGTGTGATTAGCTGTACAGCTTGTTGCAAGTGGAATTGGTTCTGAATTGATTGATAATGTCTAAGTCTAAGTGTGGGAATAGCTTCGTGCGGTAAGTCTAAACACACAGGTAAAATCGGCTAAACTAACAAGTAACCACTTACACGTGACATTTACTAGTACCCGAGTTTTACGAGGGCTATTGTGTCGAATTGAAGAAGCTTATCAAAAATTTCCTATCGCGGGAATCTTAGGTGTCGATCATTTTGAAAATTTCGAGATGTGGCAGTGCGGTAGGAGCTGTGGCAGGAGCTGTGGCAGGAGCTGTGGCAGGAGCTGTGGGCAAGTGTGGCAGGTGTAGCAGGTGTGGCAGGTGTTACAAGGGTAAAAAAAAATAAAATAAAATAAAATAAAATAAAATAAAATAAAATAAAATAAAATAAATAAAAAATAAAAATAAAATGGATAAAAAATAAAAATAAAAATAAAAATAAAAATAAAAATAAAAATAAAAATAAAAATAAAAATAAAAATAAAAATAAAAATAAAAATAAAAATAAAAA
>KZ111273.1:90085-417198 GCA_002120335.1 Hypoxylon sp. EC38
TATATATATAATTATTATTAACATTAATATTTTACTTTAATATTAATAAATATAAAAATAACTTAAAAAGTTAAAAGTTTTAAAAACTTTTAAGTTTAAAGTTATAATAACTTATTAATTAATTTTATTTATAATAATATAAAACTATTAATAAAATATTTAAAATATAAGGTATTTAAAATATAAAATAGTGTATTTTTACGAATTTTATTTATTAAACTATTAATTTTTAAACTTTTTTTTAAATTTTTCTTCTCGGATAACTCGGCTTAAACTTTGTAAAACTCGGGCTTTTGTGCCACTAAGGGTGGCCTCACGTAAGCGTACACCTATAGCTATAAAACTGCCACACCATTAAAGCCATAGCCGTTACCACAAGTTATAATTATTTTTAATATTTAAATATTAAAAATAATTAAAATTAAAATTAAATAAAAAGGTATTTATTAAAAATAAAATTTAATAAATATAAATAAAATTTAATAAATATAAATAAAATTTAATAAATTTTTTTATTTATTTTAAATATTTTAAAATATTTTATTTAATTATTTATTAATTTATTTTTATTTTTAATATTTTATAAATTATTATTATTATTATAATAAATTATTATATATATTATAATATATATAAAGTTAAAAATTTAAACATTAATAACGTTTATTAAATAAATAAAGTTTATTAATTATAATAAAAAATAAATAAAAATAAATAAAAAAATTTAATTAAAAGTGTTTATTAAATAAATAAAGTTTATTAATTATTTAATAAAAGTTAAATATTATATAATTTTTTTATAAATATTATTATAATTAATTATTTTATAATATATATTTATTAAAATATAAAATAATTTTAAATATAAAGTTATAAAGCTTTTAAACTTTAATATTAAATAATAAATTATATTATTAATATTATAATATATAATTATACGTGGTTAATTAAATAAGCGTGTATAAGTTTATATATTTTATACTTATAATATTTAAAAGTGCTTTTACTTTAATTAAATTTTTTCTTTTTTATATTAAATATAACCTTTTTTATTACATTTATATTAATTATTATATAATATATTTTTTTTATTAAACTATTAATAAACTTTATTTATTTAACATATATAATTATAATTTTAATAACGTTAATATATATTAAATAAATAAAAATCTATTTTTATTATTATATTATATATATTATAAATAACTTATTAATTTAATTAATTTTACTTATATATTTAAACTTATTAAATTTTATAAAATATATTTAAAGTTAAAAATTAATTTAATTACTTTAATTATTTTTTTATTAAAACTAATTAAAAATTAATTAAAGATTAATTAAATAATTAAAAAAAACTTTAAAAAATTAAATAAAATTAAAAAAATCTATTATAATAAATTAAAGTTAATATTAAATAAAACAAATTATATTTATATTTAATAACGTTTAATATATAAGAAAAAAGTAATTAAATATATATTTTTATCGTAAAGATAACGTTATTATAAGCGAGTAATTTATAACGTTTTATTTATAACATTTTTATTATTTAAATAAATAATAAAAATTATATTTTAATAAATTTAATTAATTAAAATATATAAAAAGTATTAATTATATAAGTATTTTTTAAATTATATAATAATATATAATATATAAAGTTTAATTATAAATTAATAAAGTTATAATATAAAATATTTTTTTAAAAAGTTAAACTTTTTATTAATTTTATAATTTTATAATTTATTATAAATAAAATATATTATTAAATATTTTAAAATAAATAATATTAAATAAGTTATATAATATTAAAAAGTTTATTATATTATATATTATTACTTTTTTAAGTAATTTATTATTAAAATAATTTTTTATTTTATATTTAAATAATTTTATAAATATTAATTATAACGTTATAAAATTTAAATAATAAAATAAATATTTTAATTATATATATTTTAACTTTAATTATATTATTATATAATATTTTTAATTAAAACTATTTAAAGTTAAAGTAAAAAAGCTTTAAAAAAACTTATATAATATTTTTTAAAACTTTTAAAACTTTTATATAATGTTTTTTTAATAATTTTAAACTTATTAAAACATTAAATAAATATTATATAACTTTTTTAAAAAACTTTTTAAGTTTAATTTTAAATAACTTTAATTATAAATATTATATTATAATATAATTAAAAGTAATATTAAACGGGTTATATAATACTTACTTTTATATTAAGTTATAAGTAAAATTTAAAAGTAAAGCTTTAACTTTATATTTAAATAACTTCGCGAATATTAATTATAACGTTATATAATTTAAATAAAAAAATAAATAACTTAAATATATATATTTTAATTTAAGTTATATTATTATATAATAGTTATAACTAAAGTTATTTAAGGTTAAAGTTAAAAGGTTTTTAAAGGAAATTACGTAACATTTACTTAGCATTTTTATAAGGCTTAAAACCATTAAAAAAAGTGTTATATAAAAGTTTTAAAAGCTTTAAAAGCTTTAAAAGCTTTATTATAAAAAGGTAATTAAAAAAGGTATTACGTAAGCTTTTTTTTAAATGCTTTTTCACTTTAACTTTAAATAGTTTTAATTATAAATATTATACCACGATATAATTAAAACTAAAATATACGTAATTAAAATATTTATTTTTTTATTTAAATTATATAACGTTAAAACTAATATTCGCAAAGTTATTTAAGTATAAAGTTAAATAATGTTTTAATAATTAAAAATAATAAATATATAATACGACGAACTTTTTAATATTATATAACTTATTTAATATTACTTATAATTAAAGTTAAAATATATATATTTAAATTATTTATTTTTTATTTAAATTTTATAACGTTATAATTAATACTTATAAAGTTATTTAAATATAAAATTAAAATTTTACTTTTAAATTTTACTTATAATTTAACATAAAAAATATTATATAATTTATTTAATATTATTTTTTAAAATATAAATTATTTAAAAGTAATATTAAACAAGTTATATAATATTAAAAAGTTCGCCGCGTTATAAATAAAATTTTAAAGTAAAATATATTATTTATACTTTAATAATTTTATAAATATAAGCTTTAACGTTATATAATTTATATTATTAAAAAGTTAATTTAATTATATATAAAATAAGCTTAATTATATTATTATATAATAATTATAACTAAAATTATTTAAAATTAAAAGTAAAAAGTTTTTAAAAGTAATTACGTAATATGTTTTTTAACATTTAAAACTATTATAATAAGTTTTTAAAAGCTTTTATTATTAAAAAATAATTATAAAAGTTATTACGTAAAATTTTTAAAAAGCTTTTACTTTTAACTTTAAATAACTTTAATTATAAATATTATATTACGGTATAATTTAATTTAAAATATACGTAATTAAAATATTTATTTTTTTATTTAAAGCTTATAATATTATAACTAATATTTATAAAGTTATTTAAATAAAAAGTTAAACAACGTTTTAATAATAAAAGATAATAAATATATAACGTGGTAAACTTTTTAATATTATATAATTTATTTAATATTACTTTTATTTAAATATATTTTCTTTTATTTTATTATATTTAAATTTATAAAGTTATTAATTTTTAAAGAATTAAAATAAAATTAAAATATTATTTTTATTATTATCGATACTATAGTACGTGGCTATATATAGCTAATTAAATAATTATATATAGGCTTATACACCTTATATTCGTGGTATTTAAAGGTGTTTTTACCTTAGTTAAATCTTTTTTTTTTATATTTAATATAACCTTTTTTACTATATTTATATTAATTATTATATAATACACCTTTTTTTATTAAGCTATTAATAAACTTTATTCATTTAATATTAATTAATAATTAACTAATAATGTTAATTATAAATAGTTAGGAATTTATTAAAACGGATTATATAATTTAAGCTATAACATTTAAATAAGAAAAAACAAGGCTACGATTAAATTTTAATTTACATTTAACGATCGAATTTAATTAAACACCTTATACTATTAATTTAAAAATCTTAGATCGTTTTTATATAGCTATAAATTTATATTAATTATATATTAAAAAAATCTTAATTTAAATATATTAATCCTTAAAGCTACCTTATAAATTTATAAAATTAATTAATAAGGTAAATTTATTTATTTAAATTATAATACCATCTTTTACTTTTAATATAACGTTTTTATACATTTATATTATTTTATTTTTTTCTTTAATTATAATTGCTAGTTTAATTATAAATTTACCTTATATAATTACCTTATATATAAAAATCTTTCCTTAATTTTTCGCATTTTTTTTAATTACATATTATATATATTAATACTGTTAATATATTAGCTTAATAATTAAAAAATTTAGTAACTATAATCCTATATTATTATAACGATTATAACTTAGCTCGAAAATAAATAATTTATACCTTATATTTTCCTTATAAACGTGTAATTTATACTTTATATTTTTTCTTTTAAACATATTAAACTTATATAAATATTATATTATAATCTTTTATTTTATATAAATAAATTATAAATATTTATAATTATATTTAATATATTTTTTTAAATTTAAATTTATACCTAATATATATACTCGCTTTATTATTTATACCTTTAATAATATTAAGGTTTATAAATATAAATAAAGATTTATACTTTTTTAATATATATTTTACTTAATTAACGTATACTTTATTAAAGTTTTTAATAAACTTTAAAAAAATATTATATATTTATTTTTTAAATTATTTCTTACATTTTTTATATTTTCCTTACAAATATAAAATATAACCTACTTTATATAAGTTTTAACTAAAATAACCATTACTATAAAAAATAAGATATAATTATTTTAAGTTAAATTAATTACTAATGTAATATTAATAATAATAAAAGGAATTTATTTTTATATTAATATTAAATTTTTTAGCGAAAATTTATTAATTAAAAATATAATAAATATAAGTAAAAAGTAAATTTAAACTTATATCGTTAAGCATTTTATATTATATAATAAAAAGCTTTTTAATTAATAACTTTAAAAAGAATTTATTTTTAACTTTTACGATTAAATTAAGCTTATATTTAAAAAGGTAAATAAAAATCTTTAAACTATAATTACTAAGTATTTACTTTAATATAAAATATACATTTAATAAAAATATATTAATAATAGAAAACTATATAATATAGTTAATTTTTATATTTTTCTTATTTATTTAAAATAAAAAACTAATATATTAATAAAGGAATTACCTAATAAATTTATTAGTATAAAAAATTACTATTTTAAAAAAGTAATTAAAAGTAAAATAATATTTATAAATATATTTTAATAACCTTTATTAAATATATCTTATTTTATAGTAAATAATTAATAAGAAAAAAACTTATCCTTTAGTTTACTTTTTCCTTTTAGCCTTAATTCTTTTAATTTATTAACTTTACTTAATTTACTAATTTTTACTAATTTATTAGTTCCTTCGGTTCTTTTTAACCTAATAAACCCGATAAATTTACCTATTCCTTTTAATTTATTTCCTTTCCTCGCTTTTTTTAATCTTATTAATTTATTTAATTCACTTAATCCTTTTAATCCTTTTAACCTATTACCTTATTTTAACCTATATTATAATAATTAATAATTATTATAATATTTTATTAACCTTATTAAAATATATAATAATAAGGCGTAAAAATTTAATGGTAAAAAGTATAAAATTTTAAAGAAAAAGTTTAAAATTTTTAAAAATTATTATTTTAAAGCTAATATTATACTTATACTATATAAAAATATATTTTTTATAATACTTAAAGAATATGCTTTATAATATTACTTTAATTAAATTATTAATAAGAAATATAACTTTAAAATAATAGTTATAAAAATTATAAAATTTTTTTATATAGTTAAAGAAATTTTGCTATATATATTAAAATAGTAAAATATAACCTTTAAAAGTATTAGGTTTAATAATTTAAAATTAAATTTATTAGTAACTTTAAAAAAGCTTATTATTTAAATATAATATATTTATAAAAGATTATTTATTAATTACTTTAAAAATATTAACCTTATAAAAGGTTTAATTATAATTATATAAAAATATTAGAAATTTACTCCTATTATTTTTTATTTTAAAAATACCTTTAAAAAAGTTTGCTTAAAATTTTAAAATATAATTAAATTTGCTTATTATTATAATTAAAAAGTATATTATTATAATATAACTAATATATTTTATACTAATTATATTTATTAAGGTAATTATAAAAGTTAAAGTTAAAATTATAATTAAAACAATTAAAGAAAATAATATTATAGTAATAAATATAATGATAAAAATAATAATAAATATAATAATAAAAATAATAATAATAGTAATAAATATAACTTTTAAAAATATTAAAAGAAATGTTTTATATATAATAAACTAAGATATTAATTTATAAAATACCTAATATACAATTATAATATTAAACATTTAAATTAGTAATAATATATATAAGAATATAATATAAATATTACTAATAATAATTATAAAGTATTTAATATTAATTATAATAATAAAAAAAAAGAAAATAAAAATAATAATTAAGATTTTAATTATTAATATATTAAATATTAAAAAAGTAATAATAATTTATCTTATAAATTAAATCTATTTAAAATATTATTTTTTATAAGTTATAATAAAGTTAATGGTAATTATATTGTAAATTTTTTAACGAATTAAGTAACCTTTTATACTTTCATTAGTTTTAATAAATTTAAAAGATATTTAAATAATATAATACTTAAAAAGAAAGTTAAATTAATTAATAATAATAAATTATTTAATATATTTTATTTTAAAAATAAATATTCCCATATTTTTTAAGGTATTTTATTTAATATAAGTGTTATAAATATATCCTTAAGCGGTAAGCTTTAGCTTAAAACCTTATAGAAAAAATATTTTAATATTAAATTAAATATTTTTATTGTTAAAAAATATTTAATTTATTTTAATAATGGTATAAAGTAATAAAATATAGGAATTATTTATGTTTTTATTTTATTTAATATTATTTTATTTTAAATAATACCTTTACGTATGTTATTTTTATTATGTTTTATAAATATAAATAAGTTTAGTATATTTTTTAATAATATGAAAAATATTATTATTTATAAGGAAAAAAAGTATTTTATAATTCGAAAATAAAGCTATTTTTAGCTATTATTTAATAATTAAGAAATGATTATTACTTAATGTTATTTAATAAAAGCAAAACTTTAATAAATTTATTATTAATTTAATTATTTTATTATAAATTAGCTTTATTAAGTTTTTATAAAGGTAAGCTATAATAATTTATAATAAATAATTATTAAGAAAATTAATAAGTATTATTATTAATGTTAATTATATAATAATGCTTTAGAATAATTTAAATTTATAATAAAAGATAATGTTAACTTTAATTATAACATTTATATTAATATAATATATATTAATAGAAAATTAATTTTCTATATAATTAATTAAATAATAACGTTTTAAGTAGTAAAATTTTTATTAAATATAATTGCTAAGTAAACTTAAGATATATTATATTTAATGTGAATTAATAGCTATTTTAAATCCTTTAATATTTTAATTTATAATGTAAAAAAGAATTTTATTAGTAATAATTTTATTATAAACGTTAAAATATTATTTATTTTATTTAAGGAAATTTTTATTAAGGCTTATAAATTAATTAAGTAAATAAAATGTTATTATAAATCTTTTTATTAAGTATATAAAGTTATTTTTAATAATTTTAAAGGAATATAAATAAATGTATATGTTATTTTATAAATGGCCGTTAAAGTAATAAATAATATTATAAAACTTAATAAATTAATCCTTATATTACTTATATTTAATGTATATTTATAACTTATTAATAAATTATTACTAATGTTTTCTTTAATAATTTATGTTATAATAATTAAAAAGGTTATGGTTAAGGTATATAAACTTAAAGCTAAGCGATAAGTGATTAATATATTTAAAATAAAAAATGGTTTAAATATATTTAATATTTTAAATTTTTTTTATAATTAAAAGTTTACGTATATTACGAGAAAAAAGGTTAAATAAAATTATATAAGTTATTTATAAGGGATAGTAAAACTTATACTATTAAAGTAAATAATAAACCTATTAAATTTTAAACTATTGTTATAAAATTATATTATTATAATGGAAAAATATTTACTTTATAAAAAAGTAATTTAAATCTTAAACTAAAAAATAATTTAAAAATATAAGTACTTAATATTAAAGTATTTAAAAATTAATTATAAGTATTAAATAAATTATAAGTATTAAAAAAAAGTTAAGGATAACCTTTTAAAAGTAAAAATAAATTAAAAAATATAGCTTATTATATTATTTATTTTACTTATAAAAAAGCAAAAGATAAAAAGCTTATAATAAAACTTTATAAAAAAGGTAAGATTATTATTTTAAGTTAATTATTTAAATAATTAAATATTAAAAAAATCAATGATTTTATTAATAAAAGCGTATTTTTATTTAAAAAATATAACTTTATAAAGTATAATAACGTTCGTATATTTAAATTAAAATTAGTGTAAAAAATCAAAGGTAAAGTAATTAATACATTTTATAAAAAATTAAAAGTTATTATTTAAAGATATATTAATAAAGGTAAAAAGGATATTTTAACCTAATTATTAATTATTTAATAATTAAGTTAGTAAATTTTATTTACTTTTACTCTTTCTTTAATAAAAATGAGAATAAAAATTTAAATATAAAATATTACTTAAGTTTATACCTAATTTAAAAATTGTTTAAATTAAATAATTTTAACTAAAATGTTATTTTAAATTATTAATAAATATTTTAAAGGAATTATTATAATTATTATAAAATTATTATATAATATTATAAAAGTAAAAATATATTAATAAGTTATTTACTTTAAACATTATTATAAGGAATTTTATATAATTACTTTAACATATAATTTTTATTTATTAATATTAAAATTAACAAATTAATTTAAGCTTATTATAATATAAATAAATAATATTTTTAATATTTCTAATAAAATATTTATTTAAATTAAAAATAACGGATTAAAAAAGTAATCTTTAAAGTAAAACTTAAAATATTTCTTACATTAATAGAACCGTTAATCTTTAATAAATATATTTTGTTTATAAAAAGAAATAGCGATTTATTCCTATATTAAAAGAAATAAAGTAAAAAGATTAAGCTTATAACAAAAGGTTATAATAATATTATTATATAATATATTTAATAATATGCTTATAATGTTTATATTACTTTAATTTGCTAATTAAAAGTGTTATTTAATATATTAAAAGTAATTTAATATTAAGAATTAAGTAAAAAAAAGATTATTAAGTTTAATAAAAGGCTTAAATAATAATAGAAGAATTTTCGATAATGTTTTTATTATATTAAATTAAACCTTAAAGTAATAAAAATTTATATATTTATTAATAACTTATTTATTAATAATAAAGATTTAAGTTTTTAAATTAAATTTACTATTTTATTTATAAATGAAATTATTTTAAATAAATCATTTATTATAAAAGAAAATCTTATCTATTAAAGTTTTATTAAATATAAATACATTATATAAAATATTTTAATAAGTAAGATTTACATAATAATTTACGACATTAATATAAGAATATTAATTAATAAAATAATTACTATTATATTTTAAAAGATTAATCTTTTATTAATACTTATTATTATTTATATTAACTTATTTTTTTTATATAAATGCTTAATTAAGTTTAAAATAATAAAGGAAAAATGTTTAATAATTAATATTATATTATTAAAATAATTGTATAAATAATGGGAAATATTTAAAATTAAATAAATATATAAAAAGGATAATTTAATTAATTTAATAATTAAAGCTAAAACTAATATAGCTTTAAAAATATTTATTAATATTAATAACTTTATTATAAGGCTATAAGGTTAAATTAAATAAAATATTAATTAATTTTAAGGAAAAATATATAATAGTTTAATAAATAAAAATTATTAAAAACTTAAATATAAAAAATAATGTTCCTTATATTTTTATTAAAAAATTTTTATTTAAATAATAGTAAGGAAGGTATATTAATTATTAATATATTATAATTATAAAAATAATAAGTAATAGCTTTTTAAAATAAAAAATTAATATAAGAAAAGATTTTATTTAAATTAATATATATTTTAAAGAACTTTATCGAAAATGTTTATATTATTTTATATAAAAGATAAAGTTTAATAATAATATGTTAAAGCTTAATATAAGTACTTTTTATAGCAATTATTATTTGGTTATTATGTTTTCTTATATTTTTATAATAACGATAAAAGGTATGATTTTTACTTATTATATTTTTAAATTTTATTTATTAAAAACACTTTTTTAGTTTATTTTAAATATTTTTAATAACAAATTAAAAATTATTAGAAAAGAAAAAAATATAAATTAAAAATTTATAAATATTTATTAAATAATTATTAAAATTATTAACTATAACATTTATTATAACTTTTATTATATAATAATAATAAAGTAATATTAAATTATAATTTTTTAACTATTAATATATTACTTATACTTTATTAAAACCGTTATTATAAGTTAATAATAAATAAAAAAAATATTTAAAATAATAATTAACACTTATAATTTAATTTAATATAATAAGAAATATTATTATTAAAATGTTAGTTAATAAAATTATAGTAATAATGTTAATATAATATTATTTATTAAATAATAATTGTTTATTTTAAAGGTATAATAAAAAATATTAAAATGTTAATAAAATAATAAATATATTAAAACGTTTATTAATTAATAAAAAAATATAATTTAAAAAAAAGTAATAAAAGAAAAAAAGGAAAAAGAAATAATAATAAAAATAAATTATATTATAAATGTAAATAAACCTTTAATAAAACATAAAACTTATAAAGTATAAGATTTTTAATTATTATATAATTATATAATAAAAAAAAGAAAAAATTGCTAATATTAATATTATAATATATAATTATATATGGTTAATTAAATAATTATATATAAGCTTATATATTTTATACTTATAATATTTAAAAATGCTTTTATTTTAGTTAAATTTTCCCTTTTTTATATTTAATATAACCTTTTTTATTATATTTATATTAATTATTATATAGTATATTTTTTTTATTAAGTTATTAATAAACCTTATTTATTTAATAATTATAATTTTATTTTATTTTATTTTATTTTATTTTATTTTATTTTATTTTATTTTATTTTATTTTATTTTATTTTATTTTATTTTATTTTATTTTATTTTATTTTATTTTATTTTATTTTATTTTATTTTATTTTATTTTATTTTATTTTATTTTATTTTATTTTATTTTATTTTATTTTATTTTATTTTATTTTATTATTTTATTTTTTTTAACTTTTATCACTTTTATCACTTTTATCACACCTGCCACACCTGCCACAGCTCCTTCGGCACTGCCACATCTCGAAATTTTCAAAGTGATCGACACTTAAGATTCCCGCGATAGGAAATTCTTAATAAGCTTCTTCAATTCGATTCTCGTAAAACTCGGGCAATATGCCAAAGATAATGAAACGAGTGGCGTAAAATAGCCCTTACAGTTAGTTTGAACTGCGCGGTTACGGTTGCAATTAGGATGCCAATAGTCGCAGCAGCAATAGCTTCCCCATACTTAGGTATTTAAACCCCTTTTATAAACAAGAGATTTATCTACGGTAGGTAGTTTCTACAAAGTGTAAATTATGTAATTCTTCGCTGAATATTTGAGCGAGATCCATTGCTGATGGAACAAGATCTCCGCCCCCTCTCTAAAGTAAGAGTGGGAGGGGCCCTAATAGGCTAGGTAGCCGGGTTGCCACAGTCATAGCCACCTTCCCCAACGTCACATCTGTGATTAGGCGTAGCCCGTAGCCTTTATGTAGGCAGTTCCTCAAAAATTCCTGATGCCCTAGCTGTCAGATTTAGAATCGTTTCCCCACCTACGAGAAAATTTTCAATCGATACTCTTTAAAACGTTTCCAACACCTTTGATAATTTATCAGCTGCCAATAACCCCAATATCTACTGGATGAACACCCGAACTGATGTATGTTACCCACAGAAATTTTGATTCACCTTTGGAAAACGACTTGGGTCTAAGTGCCTATCGCTCTTGCAAGCCATCATTTCCACAATTGTTAAAAAATTAGGGGATTGTGTGGCGTAAACTGCAAATTGGCGACTAGATTCAAAATCCCGAACTTTAGCTGCGACGAGCCGTGGCACTAACTCTAGCCAATTTGAACTTAGGTCTTTCACAACGGGGATAAAGCCAACTTGAATCTCTCTTCCAGAAAAACTAGGAACCGAAAGTCCTATGTCGGTGTCAGCAAGCGTCAAAGCCAAAGAAACGATGCTACTCCCACATCACCCACGCGAACCTTTGCGTGCCCCTTCTATAAAATAGCACCGAGACAACACCAACGCTGTGCGCGGTCGGTTCTGTCTAAGATTTGCTACGTGAAGCAACACCTGATTCGAAATCATTCAGCTGGCATCTATTGCCCGCGATGCTACGAGAAGTTTTCACAAATCAGCGACTTGGAAAGTCATCAGCGACAAAACAAAGTCTGCAAGAAAAGACCTGAAAAAGAAATATCTGGTATTACAGCCACCCACAAGGAGTGGCTGAGCCGCCGTACCAAGCCGACTTTGACGGAAGACGAAAAATGGTGTGAAATCTTTACTTTTCTTTTTGGAGAATGTCCGAAGTCTATATGCCCCTATATTGATCTGGATCTCCCAGAGGAAGTTAACTGGCTTAGAGATTATATTGTTTCTGAGGTTCCTGAGAGATTAAAGCAGATGAATCCGACTGATGATGTTGCCGATTTGCTTAGTTGTGTTGTAGAAGATTGGAAAAGATGTTGGCGCGAAGGCAATACGCCACAGATGAACGGATGTCCCGATCCGCAACTAAAGTCCCTTGGAAGTTAATACAAGTAAACGTTTTTATTCTTGTGGGGTGGGAGAGCTTTTGAAATCGTCGGCATCTCCTTTGGTCTGCTGAAGACGATTATTCATGGAATCCCAGTAGTCTAACATGATTCCTGTATACTTTCTCCAGAAAAATGTCAATTTTCCTACGCTAACTTGGTCTCCTCTGGTTTATTTTCTTTGCTGGAACATCGCTAATCCTGATGGATGGATGGATGGCAACTCAGCGCACAGGATATGGTTTATACTGATGATATTGGCAAGTTTGTGATAGTGACACGATATTATGCTTCTCTTCTATTACTACCGCTATTTTAACTTCTGGGAAATTTGTCTTCTATTTGCTTTGCACATTCTTAACATGAGTATGTCAACGATCATACAAAAGGCAGGGTACTTGAAGGGGTAGCAAAGGATTTTCTCAGATATCCGATACATTTTGTTGTACTCTTTCTTGGCGTGTACAAACGATAGGGGTAAACGTTCTTGTCGTGGGATATCACGTGATCCTCAGGAAGTCTCGGGAGGTCGCCCGAACAGTTATCAAGTCACATGACTCTGGCCTTGGTTCTATCGTTACATGATTCATAACCATAGAAGATCTAGATAGCTTCCTAAAGTATAGGGACTACTACATTGATGCGAGAATTCTGGGGTAGAGTTCAGCTGTTGAGCAAGGTAATCGATTGTGTCAATGTATCAGGTGGTAATATTAGGTGATATAAGAAATATGCTCTGGTTCCCTTATCCCCAACCCAGGTTTTCATAAGGGCTTTGCAAGGTGGTCCGGTCAAAGGGGAAAAAAAAACTACCTATTATCATTACCCGTGGTACCGTAGTAAAAGTGATAAATCAATTTTTGAAGTAGGCTTGCCTCATACGCAGGAAGCGTGCATATTTGACGTAGCATACATGTAATGTCGGCGGTAGGCTGCATTGAATGCTCTGATTGAGATTTCTGAGCGTGCTGAGGGGAATAGGGAAAGCTACCTGCTAGCGAAATCCCTCCCGAAGTTGAGTTCATATCGTCTCTTCCCATCGCGATTGATATCGTCTAAATTAACTATCATACGTAATAGCCTTTCTCGTATTCATTTTATTCTCTAAAATGGCAGGCCGTACAGCAGCCATACCGCTGCAGTCCAAAGACCACAAGACTTTAAGTTGCGATCGAAGGAAATCAATCGATATGTTAATCTCCCTCAAATTGTGGTCTGCGGCGACCAGTCATCCGGCACACGATTCGCAACGGAATTAATTCTACGCCACACCGATGAGCATGCCGAGGAGAAATGCCGTGTAACCATCTCACCTGGCGCTGATCGCTCAGATCAAGAAAAAGTGCGCCTGGAACAATTCCAACATACGGAGATTCCGGATAATTACAACATTGGCCCCCTTGTGGATGAAGCCAAGGAGGTCATGGGAGTGGGCATCGATCGAGGTAGAACCTTTTGCAACGATGTTCTTCGTATTGAACTCTCCGGGCCAACACAGCCACATCTAACAATCGTCGACCTGCCCGGTCTGTTCCGTGCCGGCAATAAGGAACAGTCGGCTCAAGACGCTGCAATTGTTCAATCGCTGGTGCTCTCATACATGAAGAATCCTCGGAGCATTATTCTTGCTGTGGTTTCGGCCCAGAGCAACTTTGCTTTGCAGGAGATTACCCAGCACGCACGAGAAATAGATGTGCGCGGTATCAGGACCTTGGGTCTTGTCACAAAGCCAGATACGCTTGACGTTGGTTCTGCAAGCGAGCGTGATTACTTCGACTTGGTACAGAACAGGGATGTCAAGTTTCGCCTCGGATGGCATGTCATGCGAAATCGCAACTTCAAAACCAGGGATGCCACCAATGAGGAGCGCGACCGAGCGGAGGCGGGGTTCTTCGACCAGGGCATTTGGGCTGGACTTCCTCGGTCTCAAAAAGGTGCTACGAGCCTACGTACGAGACTCAGCGAAGTGCTCAAGGACCAGATCCTAGACCAGCTACCAGAGGTCCTTGAAGAAATCCAGAGAGGGCTGGACGATTGTTCTAACAGACTTGAAAAGCTCGGCACGGCTCGTAGCACACTCTCGGAGCAACGCAAGTACCTTCTCAATGCCAGCCATCAGTTTTCAAATCTCATTACTGAAGCTAAAGATGGATTTTATCAAGACAAGTTCTTTGGGAATGCCCGCAAAGACGAAGGCTACCGCAAGCGACTGCGGGCCGTGATTCAGAACACATTGACCGAGTTCTCGCACGAAATGCGCATTAACGGACAAGCAAGAAAAATTGTTGATACAGCGTCAAGGAGTGATCATAGGCAAGTCTCACGAGCGGACTATTTGCGAGAAGTGAAAGACTTGATGAAGAGAACTCGGGGATGTGAACTTCCGGGCACATACAACCCTTTGATAATCGGAGAACTTTTCCAGGAACAGTGCATACCTTGGAGAGGTTTACTGGAAGATTTCTCCGGGAGAATATTTGAAGCTGTCGACTTTATAGTCAATGCGGCATTAGAATATATCGTGGGTGAAGACACCAAGGTAAAGCTTTGGGGAGAGCTGATTAACAATGCCCTAGACCGGCTTAATCGCCAGCTTCGAGACAAGGTCAACGAGGTGTTGCGGCCCCACGAAGATGGCCATCCCATCACATACAACCACTATCTAACGGAAACCGTCCAGCAGATTCGTATCAGCCGCTTCAGAACTAGTATTATGGCTGGTCTAAAGGAGTCTAGGACTAGGTCTACGCTCTCAGATCTTGATGCATGTTTGGACTCAATCATCAAGCATACTGAAGCTGACATGCAGACCTTGTCAAGTTCTGACGCTGTTGATTGGATGGAAGCATATTACAAGGTAGCGCTAAAGCGAGTGGTGGATGACTTCAGCAAACTGGCTATTGAGGCCTGCCTCATAGCCAAGCTACCTGGGCTGTTCACACCGGAGATCGTGTTTGAGCTCAGTGACGATGCAGTGAGTAGGGTTGCTGCTGAGAGCTGGGAGACAGCAGACGAACGAAAGTTCCTCACGGATAAGATGGAAATTCTGAGTAGTGGCATGACGGAACTACAGCGTCTCAGTAAGCATCATCGACGCTTAGGCGGTATGTTAACTAAAATATCCATCGATACACATTATCATTATAACAGTAGTGAGCTGACTGCTTCGAAGACACTAGAGATGAAGGATTCGAAACGCCAGAATCGCCCTCTTACAAGTCAAAGCACTCATATAGCCGATCAACCCCGGCGGAGCTTATCGAGCGGCCTTCGGACATAGTAGGGAGGTCACCAAGCCCGGCAGAATCTGGAGTCGTCCACAAGCCTACGTTGAGCAATGGAAATTGGGTAGAAGAAAGCACTCTTCCATGCATATCGCAAATTTATGAGGTGCCGAAAGAGCTTGTTCCTGTAATTGAGTCTGCTGAAGAAAAAGTCGACGGTATTATTCGGAGTGGATTAACCAAAAATCAGAAAAAGAAAAAGAAAGCCAAATCTGGCCCGTCTGTACCTGAGCCTGAGCCTGAGCTCGAGCCCGAGCCCGAACTCGCGCCTGAGGCAACTGAAATAGTTACATATGACAGTTATAACATATAGTGGATATGGCGTTGGGACAAATGGATGTATAGCAGGTAGATAGACGCTACACACGGATAGGGAAATATAATTCTGACTGAATAAGCGAATTGAGTCCTTGTTTCTGCAATTTTAGGCAGAGTACGATTCCACCTACTTGGTATATACTGTTAGCTATGAATATACTTTATAAGAGAATCTGAAGGACCTCTACGTCCTGTTAGACAATGTGATGCCTTATATTCCTGGCAATCTAACACATACGTGTAGGGACGACCATGTCTGATGACTCATCGTGCCGGTGCACGAGCCCACTTACCTTTCCGGCCCTGGCCACCCAGCCTGCGTCATTTCGGCTGTGCATATCTTCCGCTATAAGATTCACACCGCTATTGTCTTTATCAGTGAATATCACCTGCCACTTGCCAGCGGCCCTGGGGATGAAGTCAACGAGCACCCGCTTAGGCACTGCTCTGCCGGCTGACAGACCAATCGGTGGCGCTGGCCATTCACCCCCAGGGGGAACGACGTCGACACGCACAAGGATCAAGGCTCGGTACTGGCCAGATGCCGCCCCAGACATAGGACATGACCGCCGCCGAAGCCCCGAAACACGACAGCCAGGTGCTTGGTGCTGGACTTGCGACGGGATCGGACAGAATGGCCCAGACATACCAATACGCACTCGGTGCCATGTTGAAAGTCGCTGCGGCGACCTAGCCGACCTCTATCTGGGCCTTGTCCACTAGGCTAAAGCCGGTGCTATCGTTAACTTTGTTCGTGAGCTGGACAAAAAGAGAGCCACCGTCAAGGTATTTGTCGTTGCCGAAATAGCCGTTGGAAGCTGCCACTAAGCGTTGCCTTGCCTTGCACGCCCTTCTAGTCAGGGTGTTGGGCGCTCGGAATACGGACAACCTTGACGGCAATCGAGCTAGCTGCATGACGGATGCTGAGCGGCGGTATTCAGTCGATCGAAAACATCGAGAGCGACAAAGAGGGGAGAGAGGGGTGGTGAAAGAATGGATGATTAAGCGCTATGGTCTTATCGTCTTAGTCGATGAAGAAGTAAGTAGACACACGCGAGATGTGCCGCCTTATCAAGAACAAAGGGAATTCTGTAGTGGCTGCTATGCTATATATTTGTTCTGACACGTACCAAGAAGAAGTAAGGGACAGGCATACCATACCTGATATGGTCCACCTAAACTAAGGGATCCGATCTGTAGGCTCGACGGTTTCCATGGACTGGCATTCTGCTGCTACTAGTACGTCCGCTTTCTGGCTTAGGGATGATCTGAAACACAACTCATTGCGCACCGCTGTCTCCCAGTCTGATTGATCCCGCCAGAGAGCTGTTTGTCGACGCCGAGGACTCTAGTGTCTTCAGAATGACCACCAAGCTGACGAAGCGAGATGCTGCATTCCGGGACTGGCTTGGTGCGAGACAGGCTCGCCCACCGCTGCGCATTGGGCTTGCATTCCTCAACCTGTCTGTCCATGGATTCATCGCATCCCACGGATTTCAACATACCGTCTATTCATACCTAGCTTCCTTGCCCCGGTATATTGTTGACCAGCTCCGTCGGACGCGCGGCAATCGCGTCGAGATTCTCGACCGCTTCGACGGCCTAGTTCACCATGGCGAGATGCTCCTCGTTCTCGGCCGGCCTGGCAGTGGCTGCACTACCCTGCTTAAGGCGATTGCTGGCAACACACACGGCATTTACGTAGACCCAAGGAGCCAGATCAACTACCAGGGTAAGAATACGTGACCTTTGCCTGTGGCCTCTCTGACAAACCAACGGATAGGAATCCCTTATGCTGAGATGCACACGCATTTCAAGGGCGAGAGGGTCTACCTGGCGGAACTGGATGAGCATTTAGCCGAGCTCACAGTCGGGAACACGCTGACATTTGCTGCCTCGACCCGCGAGCCGGTCCGGGGAAAGCCAGTCCAATCTCCCAAGACCAGCGCCAACATCTCTGTCCTCTTCAGCCTCGAGGGTGTGTATGACACGCCCGTCGGCAACGCGCTGGTCAGGGGCGTCAGTGGCGGCGAGAAGAGACGTACGAGCATTGCCGAGGCCCTCGTGGGCGGTGCTCCGCTGCAATGCTGGGACAATAGTACCCGTGGCCTTGATAGCTCCACGGCATTAGAGTTTGTCGGTCTCTTGCGTCGACTGACCGATGAAAGTCACTCGACTGTCTTGATGACCATGTATCAGGCTTCCGAGAATACGTATCAGGTAAGTGAGTGAGTGCGGCGGAAACTAGGCTTTACTTCAGTTAACCAGACCGACTCTAGAAATTCGATAAAGTCACCGTTCTGTATGAAGGCCGCCAGATCTACTTTGGCCCAATTGAGCTTGCAGACCAGTACTTTCAGGACCTTGGCTTCGAGAGACCGGCGCACGCTACAACGCCAGATTTTCTCACCTCTCTGACCAACCCTGCCGAGCGCGTCATCCGTCACGGTTTCGAGGGTCAAGCACCTCGATCTCCAGATGACTTCGTCAAGGCTTGGAAGAAGAGCAGTCTCAGCAATCAACTTATTTCGGAAATTGATAGTTTCGACGCTACTTACCCAATTATTGGAGAGAATGAGAAGAAGAGCAAGGAAAAATGGCGAAGCAAGCTTGCGTAAGTCATGAGCTTCTTGTTATCGTTTGCTGGTAGACTGATATCGTATCATGATACTGACGTCCTTAAGTCAGAGAACCTCAACATATGTCATCCCGCTCCATCTTCAGGTCTTGCGCTGTCTTCAGAGAGCGTTCCAAAGAATCAAGAATCAGCCGGGCACTGTCATAAGTAATGTCGTTGTCAGCGCCATCCTCGCCATTGTAATCGGAAGTGCATTTTTCAACCTCCCTCAGGACTCCAGTAGTGTAGATCGACGTGCTGTTCTAATCTTCTTCTCTTTGCTCTATACGGCACTGTCCCCTTCGTTCGAGGTAATTCTTAAATCTGCACGTCACCCTGGGCAGTCATGTTAACTGAGTTCTGTGGTGTAGGTGCTACTCACGTGGAAACAGAGGCCAATCGTTGAAAAGCACAATCGATACGCTCTATACCACCCTGTCTCCGATTCTGTCGCATCAATGATAAGCGACCTACCAAACAAGTTCCTGCGCGCTGTCGTCTTTCAGACTGTGCTGTACTTCTTCACCGATCTTCGGCGCACTGCAGCAGCATTCTTCACCTGGTTTCTCTTCACCTTAGTATTGGTACTGAACATGTCTATGTGGTTTCGCCTCATTGGCTCCATTTCTCGGACACTCGAGCAGAGCGCCGTGCCAACGACCATCCTCATATTGCTTTCCGGCATATATGTCGGGTTTGTCATTCCTGTTCCCTACGAAGTGGGCTGGTTGAAGTGGTTTCGCTTTGTGGACCCGGTCGAGTACGCCTATGAAAGCTTGATGATTAATGAGGTATGGTACATCGAACCATTGGCTGGGAACTACTAACAAAGTTAGCAGTTTAGCTATCGCCGCTTTCCCTGCTCCCAACTGGTGCCGAGCGGTCCATCATATCCGGATGTGCGCCTGCAAGATCAAATCTGCGCCACCGTCGGATCAGTCACTGGACAAGACTATGTTGAGGGAAATATTTACCTCCTTGAGAAATATGGTTACGTTCCTAGTCATAAATGGCGGTATGCTACATCACCACCAGCTCGTTCGAGAGCTAGCTGAACAGGCGCTGACATTTTCCTCCAGCAACCTCGGCATTCTTATAGCTATGATCTCCATAGTTTGCGGGCTTCATCTTCTTTGTGCTCAATATGTACCTGCCGAATCTTCTAAAGGCGATATTGTTCGGTTCCGGCGTCCAGACTCGAAGCGGACCAAGACTCGCAAACAAGATTCTGAGGAGAATGATTCTCCTAGATTCGCACAATATGTCGGCGAGCAATATGTCAGCAAAGAGAAGGGTGATACTATACAAGAAGTCGTCACACCCGGCATCTTGAAGCAGTCGTCCGTGTTTCACTGGAATAACCTGAGCTACGAAGTCAAGGTTGGCAAAGGTAAAACTAAGACAATCTTGGATGATATTCAAGGCTGGGTAGTTCCTGGAACGCTGACCGCGCTCATGGTAGGCTGTTGATTCCCTCCCTGCTTTTCATTAGTTTGATGAACTTAACACAGCTTGCCATGATACAGGGAGTGACGGGAGCTGGTAAAACGACGCTCTTGGATGTGCTTGCAAACCGTGCCAATTTTGGTGTTGCTCGCGGCGAGATCTGCATAGATGGTCAAGAAAGAGACGAAAGCTTCCAGAGAAAGATAGGATATGCCCAGCAAGAGGACATCCACCTTCCGACCGCAACTGTGCGCGAAGCTCTAGAGTTCAGCGCCTTGATGAGACAGCCCACAGGCTCTCGAGAGGACAAGCTGTCGTATGTTGACAATGTCATCGATATTCTCGACATGAAGAGTTACGCAGAAGCTATTATTGGGGTGCCGGGCGACGGTGAGACCATCTACTGCGCTCCATGTGTCAACGCTGATGTCCATGACCAGGTCTCAACATCGAGCAACGCAAGCGACTTACCATCGGTATCGAACTTGTGGCCAAGCCAGAGCTGCTTCTGTTCTTGGGTATCTCTAGTCTTTGCGTCTTGCAACCGCTGTGCAACTGACTAACGGTGCCCACTTCTAGATGAACCGACCTCGGGCTTGGACAGCCAGACGGCATGGTCCATCTGCACCTTGCTTCGAAAGCTCTCAGCCGACGGACAGGCGGTCCTCTGCACGATACACCAACCTTCGTCCCAGCTTTTCATGTTGTTTGATCGGCTCCTGTTACTGAACAACAAAGGCCAATGCGTCTACTTTGGAGACATCGGCAAGAACGCCTCGACAGTTGTGTCCTACTTCGAGGGCCGAGGTGCACAGCCACTTGCCCCTGGAGCCAACCCTGCCGAATGGATGCTGCAAACAACAAGTGGAGAGACGACTGTCGCATCTAGTGATCTCCCGCCAAGTGAGTTCTGGGTCCGAGAATGGGCTGCCAGTAAGCAGCAAGATGATGTCGCCGGCCGACTTGTCGACCTCAAGACCAAGGGCACGCCAGAGAAGACGAGTAGCACATCTGGGTACAAGGCACATGCTACGCCATGGCTTTTCCAGATGGTCTCCGTGACGAGGAGACTCTTCCAAGAGTATTGGAGGCGGCCGGTTTACATATACTCCAAGTTTGCACTCTGCATTGGAATCGTGAGTCTCGCTGGACTTTCAGATCGCGCATGAAACTGACTGTCACACCAGGCTCTCTTCGATGGAGTCTCGTTTCAAAACACCCGCCTCGACCTTCAAGGCCTCTCCAACTTGCTCGTTTCCATGTTCCTGCTGACGCAAATCTTTGCCGCCATGGACAAGCAGGTGATCCCGCGACTAATGGAGGGCCGCGCACTCTTCGAGGGCCGTGAGCGGCGGTCTAAAACGTACCACTGGACCGTCTTCCTGGCATCCAACGTCGTCGTCGAGTTCACATGGCAGTTTCTAGTGACGATCTTCATCTTTGTCACCTGGTACTATCCAACGGGTCTCCGGCGGGCAGGCGAAGGCGATGCGGCTTTTGGGGTGGCAAGCCGGGGAGCGCTGTCATTTGTCATAATCCTCTTCTTCTGTCTCTGGACCATCACGTTCTCGCAGGCCTTGGCCTCGGTGATCGAGCTTGAGGAGAACGCCATGCAGGTCGCAACCCTGTTGTTCTATTTCTCGTTGGTGTTTTGCGGGTAAGTATTCTTAGCCTTGTCTATTTATCTATCTACCTACTCGATCCACTTACATAACTTTGTGCCACAGTCTCCTAGTCTTCCCCGTGAACCTGCCCGACTTCTGGATCTTCGTCTGGCGTGCCTCGCCTCTAACGTATTTCGTCAGTGGGCTATCCCTTGCGGGCCTGTGGAACGTGGACCTGAGCTGTTCGCGAGTGCAGTTACTAAGTATACCTGCCCCTGGCAATGGTGCAACCTGCGGTGAGTACCTCAAGGCCTTTGCGGACCAGAGCTTCGGAGCGGTCGTAAACCCGATGGCAACGACAGGCAGCTGTGAGTACTGCCCACTGACCAACACGAACCCTTTTTTCCTGGGGACGCTGCAAATCTCGGGTGAGCATCCTTGGTATTATGCGGGGTACCTGAGTGTTTTTATCGTTTTCAATATCTTGGCTATGTTCGGCCTGTACTGGTTCGCTCGGGTGAGGGGCAAGAATGGTGGCCTTTCTTGATAAGTGTCGTTGCCGTGTTCACTTGAGTAGAGCTTCGTTTGCTTCGATGGAGGATCTGGGGGGGGGCAATTGGCCTTTGGGCCTGCTCCAGCGCTGCTCACGATCCAATCATCTTAGTCAAGTTAATCAATTAATCAATTAATCAATCAATTACAGTTCTCTTGTTAAGGGGGTATGCCTTGTATTTTAGAAATGAGAACAACAGTTTTAGAATGGCCTGAAGAATCCTTAACCACTGGACGGCATCCGCGTCAGTATTTCCACAATACTAGGTAGGCGTATCTATAGACCAGTCCTTGAGCCTATAGGGAGTGTGGTACCTAGGTAGGTATGGGGGACTCCATTTTCGTATGCCAGAACTTCCAGTCCTTGAAGCTTCCATACCAACACTTCGACATTTGTATGCAAATTTAACGCATCGGGGTACAAGTCAGAAGGTAAGGTCAATCTTGCTACTGTATGCACTCTAGAATTGTGCGTGGCTAACTAAACATGCGCCAATAGGAAGCCACCGTTCTGCTGAGTCTGGAAAAGTCGGTTGCTGTCGTACTTCTGGGAGACCTCCTTAAGTTTCTTCACATTATCCGTGCCATACCCAGCAATCGGGTTCTGGTCTCTTGCCGCATCATTCATGAAGAGGAACGGGAGGGACAGGCCGCGCTCCTGGCTGAGCTTCTTCCATTGCTCGACTGTATCGATTGCAGCGGACCGCGCAGCATCATCATCTTCTTCTTTTACCCAGTCAACAAGTGTAGTCCACCCTGCATTTCCGTCAGATCAACTATCACGCGACTTTCTGTGCTCAACTTACATTGGTGGGTTTCATGGTGGATTCCAAGGGGGTTTCCGCCTTTGGCAATGCCTTGTGCTGCTACGTTACTGGGGACATGTTGCAGGACAAACGTTTGGTTTGCACCTATGGAATCATTTATGGCCTTAGCTCTATCCAGCCAGAAACCGTAGACATCTTTGTAGAGCTCCGCATCCACATGTGAGCTTACGCCCCTGTAATCATGCCTAGGTAGGGTTAGCACAGAGTGAACTATGCAAGGAATGTTGGTTTCGGTGACAGAAACTGACCTCATTTGTACTGTAGGAATGAAGGGACTGATGGCCTCGTTCAATGTAGCATATGTACCATTTGTAGGTGGTACTACTAGTTGGAGTGGTTCCAGGGCCGAAAAGGGGGCAAAGGCGCTTGGTGTCTGCTCCACTGGCGCTGAATAGATTAATCCTATCACATGAGAATCTACGCCTAATGATAGAATTATATTCGCTTTGAAGTCTGTGGACCCTTCTCGCTGTTGCCACTGTGCAAATATGTCGAGGATATCGAATGCCTGGTCTGGTGGATACACAGCGAGTTGATACCAGATCTCATTCACAGGGATAGTGTAAACATCAAAACGGGTTACAATCCCGAAGTTTGGTCCCCCTCCCTTAAGTGCCCAGAACAGATCATTATTCTCGTCGGCGTTGGCGTTTACGATGGCCCCATTTGATAAGACGACCTATTCTAGGAGTCAGCAGCACTCTCACTAGGCGAGTTGTGTCGAATGTAGGATACCTCAAAATTCTTCACGTTGTCAGCAGCAGTTCCATATTCTGAGGAGGCATGGTGATAACCGCCTAGAGGGGATTAGTCGAGTACGACATTAATGACTTTATAGGTATGTAGTCGAACTCGTACCTCCTAGAATCAAACCGCCAACGCCGACAAGAGGGTTTCGCCCAGCGATAACTGTCGCGTTCTGGGCACCTAAGGTCGATACAACATCTCCCCAGCGGGCTCCGGGACCAAGACTACAGAGCGCCTTATCGGTCGATAGGCTTATCTGATTAAGTCTCTGCAAATCAAGGAGGACCCCATCTTGTCCTACGCTGGACCAACCCGGATTTGGTGAATGGCCGCCACTTCTGACGGCAAATTTGATTTTGAAATAGCTTATAATCCTAATGAATTTTGCCACGTCATCCGCAGATCGGGGTAAAACAATACAATATGGGCTGGCAACGCAGCTCAGTGACCTAGAACAACGTTAGTGGTAAAGATGGAACATAAAACGCCTTCAGGTTAGAATGAGAAATAAAATAAACTCAGAATTCCGGTTACAACTATACCAGTTCTCATCGGCTAAGGTCCCATTAAGGGGCGAGATGTTTACTTGTGCTGTTCCAAGTAACTCTTGTGCCGCTTGGCAAGCTATGCCTAAGCTTGCGTTGGGAGTATTTCCATCATCGAGAGCAGCATCATATCGACTCTTGAGGATATGCGATTGTGGACTAGACAGACCAACACTGCCTAGAAAGGAGAGGATATCCGCACTCATGTTGGTTGGCTGGGCTGCAGCGATGACCTGCTTAATGGTAGTGGAGGCTGATGTGACCGCAGTGGCACCATGGAAAAGTGCGCAGATAAATGAGGCGCGGAGAGTTATATTAGCGGGATTAACGATCATTGTGAATGCCTAGAAGAATAAATGGTGTAACAGACGGGAAGGCATTGATCGGCGTGGGAACACGACAGGTGGTAGGTAACATTTGATTCGCCGTTACTTATATCATGGATGAACATAGAAGAGAAGTAGGGTTACTTCATGCGTGTCTCAATTTATAAGCTGCATATCTGCGCAATACTGTCGCAATTTCAGTTGAAAAAAAAATGCACTTGCTCACTACCAACAAAGATACATGTAAGCTGGGACAGGCATTTTCGGAGAAGTTTATTGGTGTGTTAGCTCTGCCCGAATGCATTGCGCCGTAATTACGACCTTCCCGACCAGGGCAGTGTATAAGCGCATACACACGATTCTTATGCACAATTACTTGAAACTGGGCGCGTATTCCGAGCTACCGTGCATCAGGATCTTATTGTAGCAATAACAAATGTAACTGTTGGTTGAGCCGCGTTCACTGCATTGGACGTCTACGATAGCATCTGTACCTATTCATTCCCTTTAGGGTGACTCTTGTTCGCATCCTTAATATTCAGCTCAGCAATTTGGATGCTCTCATAGTAGCCAAACTAATTTCTGATGATTTACGTTTTTGCTGTTTCATAGAAGGAAAAGATCATGGACCCGGCCGTCCCCTTGGATCAGCTCATCCCGCCTCCGACAGAACGTAACGACACCCACAAAGTTTACTCGATCGCGATTGTGTGTATTATCCTCGGTGTCCTCGGCTGTGTTTTTGTCGGTGCTCGGCTGTGGTATCGAGTTCGGACCAAGACTATCGGCATAGATGATTATGCTATAATCCCCTCGTTTGTATGGCCTCCTGTACACATCATTCCCATAGTGTCGTTACTTACCTGTGTTAATTCGTGTTTCTGCTTGGATAGGTTCTATACTTTGCTTGGACAGTTCTTACTGTATATTCTACTCTAGCCACGGGAGTCGACAAGCCGCTCCACGAAATCACCCTAAATGAATTTACGATATGGTTTCAAAGTATCCTTGCAGTAACGTGGCTATACCCGGCCATGTCCGCCGCGATTCGAGTTTCGATTATCCTATTCTACTATCGTATATTCCGTGATGGTCACGGCAAGTTGTTTGAGTACAGTGTCTGGGTTCTTCTAGCATTACAGGCAATATATGTGGTCGTCTTCTCAATCCTCCCGGGCTTCATATGTCGGCCGTTTCGATACGCCTGGCTCCCCTTAGAGCGGGCCCCATACTGCAGCACTGACTATTGGAACGCTGCTCAGATCACTCTTTACAGCGTCAGCTTAGCTTTCGATGTAATCTTACTTGTTTTCCCCATATTCCCCATCTCTAAGTTACAGATGCCTTGGAAAAGGCGTTTCGGCGTCTCTATCATGTTTATGCTTGGTGCATCGTGAGTGTCAGCCATCTCTTTTGTTATGATAGAGCTATCCTGGCATGCAAAGGTGTAAGAGATTTGAGCACAACAATATACTTACTCCACTCTCTATTAGGGCTAGCATCGCATCAGCGTATAAGCTCGCGGCCTACTTATTGGATTTGCCTCGAACTCAAACATGGGATCCTGTTTGTAAGTGCAATTAGCCAAAAGAGATATCTTCAATCTTCCACCATCTCGTTTATACCAATGGGCATTTTGAATTTCGCATGCTTATTGAATGCGATATAGGGTTTGACTATCTGATGTCGCGCTACATTCCTGTGCAGTTTGACAACTACGGTGTCGCTGTCTGGATACCCGGTCAGCTAGAACCAACGCTGGCACTCCTGGGTGCCTCACTACCAGCTGTTTATCCCCTCTGCAAGAGAGCCTCAGCCCGCGTCGTTACAATGCTGTCTGAACGCCAAAGCTTGAAGGCCTTTCGTTCTTCTGCATCCGGCTCCGCAGCTGCCCCCAGAAGTGGGCAAAAGCCTTATGATGATAGGGTGTTTAGGGAGCCAAGCGCATTTGATGGACTCGGTGAGTCTCAAATCGAGCTCCGCTTACTACCTATGGAATCAGCGATGGAGCAGGACAGCCTTGTACATCGATCGAACATGTTCCTGGCTCGTCAACCCCCAACAACATGAGTTACTTCTTGTATAATAACCAGAATAATATATCCCTAAATGCTTGTGTTACCCTCCCTAGTTGCTTTATAGATGTTCACGGTCACCAACCTAGTTACTCCTAGATGGAAGGATATAACATGCCTAAATCAACGTAGCACACAATTAAGGAGCTCCTAGAAGTACCGAGGAGTCTGGGACCTGTCAAAGTCTCTAAGTGATTATATATGAGGTTCTAACACGAAAGTAGGGAGTTGAGAAAGATGGTTTGGGGAGTCGTTCCGCTAAGATGTCACCCCATATGATGCAAATAATCGAAGCGGAAGACTCTTATAAGTACAATCTACAGGAGATAAAAGAATGGATAGGGGAAGTATTTAGATAGTGAGTCTAGAAACAGGACTAGTGCAGCTGGCTTTCAGTTATTCTAGTCACACGAGAGGCAACTTGAATGGAAACCATATGAGTTCTAGGTTAGTTGTAATATATTAGGAGGAAATACATGATCTAATTATAACTTACCTAGGTAGAAGTTGCCGTTCTCGCCCAATAGAACAGGGAGAAGCATAATTTTATGTCTCACTTGGAGGTTGCGGAACTAAATAGATACAGAATAACGCAGAAAAAAAAGAAAAAAAAGCCATGCCTAGGTAGGTATTTATATATATAGTAGATAGAGCTTCAACTTTGAGACTTGATATTATATTAGGTACCTACCATACCTACCTTATGTTATAATTACATGCAGGAGGTTGTGAGGAGCTAACCTTAATTCTTCATATTTACAATCCATACACATGTCAAGCTAGCTAGCAACACCGGATACTACATGCTGGCTAGGGTGCAATAACTCCAACTATACCACGTAGATTACTAGATAGCAGAGGAAAGAGTGGTAGTATAGGTAGGTATACATGTCTCATTGTAGAGATTCCTTATTGTCACCGAGAATGTACCTGGACTCATGTAGCTGTTGGAGACTACTCATCAAGTCCCACGAAAGTATGAGACTTACGAAGTTAATAAGGTTACTCAAATGCAACCTTGAGTGCCGTGTTGTCCTTGTTGATCTTTGCCCACTCAGCACTCTTCACCCATATCTTGTGTTGCTTCTCCTTGTCAAGCACTGTGGGATCAGGCTCATCCTTTTCAAGAAGAGTATAATAACCGCGTTCTCCATCGTCAGCCCTGCCGACACCGAGCTCTATAATGTCCACACCTGCTTCAGACGAGGGGCGGAAGGTTGGGTCGGCAAAGCGGCGGATCAAAGGCATGAGAGGTTTCATGACGAATTTCTGCATGTATTTGATAGAGTTTGGGGTATTTGTTCGGAAGGCACGCGAGTCGCCCATATTGCCTGGATTAATGGCCACCGCCGTGATTTTGGAGAGCTTGGGGTCCTTGGTGAATGATTTAATTGTTAGTCAGCCTAGTCGGCAAGTTCAAAAGGGGGGTTCCAAGACACCTTACCTTCTGTAGGTACTCGTTGAGAGGATATAACCAGGTGGTGATGACCAGCTTTAAAGTGCCGTATCTCTGGAACCCGCGTCCCTGCTTGTCGGGGTCAGGCCGAGGGTGAATGAGAAGGTCAAGATCATCAGGTATTTCTGGAAGATACGGCGACATTGCTGTCTTCTTGCGATAGTGAGCGACACTCGAGAGGAGCTCGATCCGCCCGCCATCGGGACTGAAACGGTCCAGGAGGCGCAAAATGAGGGCTACATGAGCGATATGTCCAACTTGTATTGACTTGTCAAATCCGTCAACGGTAGCTTCGGAGTCGGTTACAAGATTCCAGTAATATGCGTTGCATATGATAGATTTGATAGCTGGATACTGGCTCCCGGCAATCGCATTGGAAATATTAGTAGCGAAGTTGTGGACTGCAGTAAGATCGGCAAGGTCGAGCTGATGAATAGATGCTTTGGCTTCAGGATACCGAGATATAATGGTACGCAAGCTGTTTGTGTTGACATCGGTGTCAGCACTATTTCTGACTGTGAATACGGCTGTATACTGTGGATACGCCTTCAGAAGATGTTCAGAGGCATAGAGACCAGCTGAACTGTTAGCTCCAGTAAGAATAACGGTGCCAGCCATGTCTATGGGTTAAGGTAGAGATAATCAAGAACAGAAGATAATGATTCCAACTTGAAGGGAGAGAGCATTGGGGCTGGAAGCTATAGATTTACAAGGCTTGGGAGGGGCCGCTACCTACGTAGGTAGATAGTAACGGTATTGACTACATGCCCGTCTAAACTAGAAGAACTCCCGTGGTGTCCCTAAGGAGCGTACGTGAAAAGGAGACAAGTGAAACCACCAGATAGCGTTATTAGGAATCCTACCTGCCTATATTCACATATACCACTTTAACCGGATACAGAGGTTCGCTGGGATGAAGTCCACAGCGGGAGCTAATGCGCTGCTTATTCGCAGAGCCAGGGAATAATCCTGGTACGGATGCGACGGTCCTGCATGGCCCCCAAATCGGCAAGGCAGGGTTTTTTAAGAATTCTGCAGCGGGAAGCTCGACGCAACAGGGATACGGTAGTATGAATTAATATAATTGAAAATCGGCTGCAGGCGCTTTTGTATCTTGAAAGGGTAATATTCTACGAGCTATTCGGCTTCCCGCGGCTACGTCTCGGAATTGACCCAACCTTTTGAAATTAATTAAGACAGAAGTTTCTGTGTCTTAGAACTGCACTGTGCCGTAAAACCTGCATCATTCACGTCATTCACTTGCATATATCACTATCGTTGTGGCAGGGTAGCATTTGTACGACCTAAAATGGATCGCATACAGTAGCATATCCTGTTTTATCTCCACATGGGATGTTACCCGGTAACTATCTCAGAGCCTGCCTATGGGAGATTGGTAAAAGGAATATTCTATTAGACGAGGCAACTTAGGTAGGTACCTAGGTAAGTTCTTCACCTACATATGTACCTATTGTACGTAATAAAATAGATGCATGGGTTATGAAAACCAGGGCTTCTAGGTACCTAGTTGAAGCCTCTGGAACTGCAAGCAATCGTTGCCATTCTTTCACGAGACTCCTTTCCAAGTAACTTCAATGATAGAATGAACGGACTGTGGAGGCGTAATGATAGATTTGATCTCGAAACGCTCATCGGCTGCCGATAGCAGCGCCATCCAATCCTCCTTGGTCCTCTCTTTCGCGTTCAACCCCATTTTGACGAACATGTCATGAGAACTAGTGTTCACCTGGGATTAGCATACTATAATTTCGTAAAGACACCTTCTCTCCCCATCCTCTGGTTGTGGCTCACTTACCACTGAGCTTGTCTGATAATAGAACTCATGCCGCCCTTGGAGAAGTCCATACATATATCGTTGATAAGTATTTGAGTCCCCGGTTTCAACGCCGGTATTTGGTTCCGCAAGATGCGAACTGCGTAGCTGTCAGGCCAGTCGTGTAGGACAGTTCTAAAAATATACACATCGGCGTTCACTACTGGCTGTTCAGTAAAGAAATTATAGCTTTGATACTCCATGCGCCCTGAGAGTTCCTCAGGGATCTGGCGTTCAAGGTTCTTTTCGGTAACTTCCGGGAGATCTTGATTTATTGCCTTCTTGATACCTGGATATCTTCTTAGAAGAGCCTCGCAAAGATCACCACGGGAGCCCCCCACGTCTACAATTAATGTTGGAGACTCCTGATGACCTAGATTACGCATCAAAGACCAGGGCACGTTGTCCACGAAATGGTCAGATGAAGTTTCAGGAACCGTCGTATTGAAGGACTGGGCATTAGCAAATCTCCTTACACGTTCCGTATCGTGAGAGATAGCCGAGAAAATATCTTGGTCACCGCCGCTCCCATTCGCAATTGCAATAGCGGACTCTCCTGCTCGATCTGAGGCTGGAAAGCGCTTCAATGACTCTGCAAGTCTCAATGCTGCCGGGGTAAATTCTTCTGCGAAAAAGCCAAGAGCATCATGGGCTGAGGTGGTTCTCAGAACAGCAGAAATTGGGTTATGTCTCACGAACCCCGCTGGTTCTTCTTCGAAAATGCGTAGCGATATTGCCGCCCGCACAACACGCTTTGTATCAGACTCATCTAAGTCACAACACGCTGCAAGTTCAGCATACGCGATCGTTCCCACTGTGGGAACATGATGCGCAATGCGATACTTATAAAGCACGTCGAAAACGCCAATCCACGAAGGCTGTTGCAATTCAAAAGGATCAGTATCATATGCATGCCAAGCCGAGATATACATACGCTGAGAACTGTTGTGTAAAATATGTAAGAGGTAGGACCAAGAACCAATGCCCGTAACTCATCAAGCGCATCAAGGAGCTCTATGCGTCGCTCCTGTGTAGCATTGGAACATGCGGACACCTGTAATGGGACTTCCTGAAGAGAATGTGGGTGCTGTGGCAATGGAGCCTTACTTAGTGACTCGTATATAGAGTTCACGTGAGACTGAATCAGACGGCCGAGCTCAGGAAGTGACCTATTTTTCGCCATTGGAAGATGATCTTAGAGAGCTAGAATGAGACTACAATGGGACTGAAATGAGAAGACGTTGGTAGCTGCAATAAGTAAGAAGCCAACAGCATCTCGGCTGCATCCATTGATGTAACTCCATTACCCCCACGGTGCAGAGCAGCCGTACATAGAGGTACCAACTCCGTGTGCAGCGCGGGCACCACCCGGGTTCCTCCAGGACTTGGCTGCCACGTAATACGAATGCGAGGATGCCGTGTTCTTATCTCCAACATTACATATTCCAATCCTATAACCTGTGACTAAAGAAGGAGAACCCCATGCATTGCCGCCAATTCTCAACATCCGTTCGGGCCGTTATAAATTGATTGGTAGATTCCGCCGAGGCCCCCTCCCGTCCTTTGTATGGGAAGTGCAATGGAACATGTTGGTGCTATGGCTCAGCCTCCTGTTGTATGCACATCTATCACCTTGTTACAGGTGACCGCTCCAAAGATTTCGGAATAACATGATCTCCAGTCTGTACCTACCTACCTACCTAAATATGGCTCTCGCCACAATATCACAGGGTAAAAAGCTGATGTAACACATTGTGTACTGTACGTATCAATCATCCACACAAGATTCACTATCGTCTCGTAACAACAATGGATCCATTTGGGAGCGCGATGAACCTTATGGGGCAATTACCCGTCTCTTCTCTCACGGTTGTTGTGTTATTGGGCGTTTTGGTCATTATACTTCTGCGACAGACAAGCCAAGATCAGCCGCAACCACCATGGCTCAAAGAAACAATCCCCTTCATCTCAAATACGTGTCAGTATTTGACTAATATGGGAGCTTTCCTTGACCGAGCAACGTATGCACAAATTGTCTTGTTTATTCCTAGTCTTTGAAACTAAGTAGTCTAATGCTGTCATTTTAGGGAAGCCTTGAGCAAGAGTGATATCATCAAGTTCAAGCTGGGATTCAGAGACATATATATGGTAACCGGTGCGAAGAACACAGCAAAACTATTCAGCCCACCACATATCATGGATCCAAATAGGTTCCATACTCTTTTGATGGATAAGCATTGGGGAATGTCTAAGGAGGAGATCGAGATATTTGAAAGAGATAAAACCGGTCGGAAAAAGGTCCCGAACGCCGGGTCAGAAAGTACCCCCGAGAGTCAGCGACATTGGTACAACCATCACCAAATATATGCTAAGTATCTTAGCAGCGCAAAATATACGGAGATCCTAGCCGATACTTTTTTTCGCTTCTTCTCCGAACGTCTCAATGATGGCCATCCCCTACAAACATGGACTAGCGTTAGGCTTTATGACTTTATGAAGCATGCAATGGCCGAAAGTGCGATAAAGTCCATGTTTGGCACCGTGCTTCTCGAAGTCAACCCCGATCTCCTCGAGTGCTATTGGGAGTTTGACGAAGTGGCCGGAATCCTGGTCTGGGGGCTTCCGAGATTTCTCATACCCCGGGCGTACAAGATCCGGGAACGGCTACACAACATGACGAAGAAGCAGACAGAAATAGCATATGAGGAATTCAAGTGGGACGGACCTGAAGCTGATTCGGACTGGGATCCATACTGGGGCTCCCGCTTCGCTCGCGAGATTGCACGATGGTTGAAAGAGGCGGGATTCTCTGTTCGCACTGCAAGCGGCCATACAATGGCGACGCTATTTGGGTGAGTCTTGATTATTACAACCTCTCTCGACCTAATGACCGACTCATATGTAGTTTGAACGGCAATACTTTGCCTATAGCCACATGGATATTGATGGAGTTGATCCAGGATCCGCCTTTGTTTCGGAGAGTGCGCCAAGAGGTGGAGCAGGCCTTTACGATTGACAAGCAAACAGGTCAGCATCAGCTTGAAAATGCTGAGAAGTTGTTATCTATGCCTCTGATACAATCCGTATATACCGAAGCACTGCGTATGCACATCTCTTTTAATGCGACACGGGAAGTTTTAGAAGACATTTACATTGGGGGTTACCGCATACCGAAGGGATCTCTGGTCCAGTCTCCAACGCAGATTGCTCACTATAATGAGACAGTCTGGGGAGTCGATGGCCACCCCGCGTCCGAGTTCTGGGCTGAGCGCCATCTGAGCTATGTAGAGAAGACGAATGGAGAGAATGAAACGGTGAAGGTGCCTCAATTTTCAATCAACGCTCGGCCAACATCATTCTTCCCTTATGGTAAGAGGCCCATCTCTACTCACCTATTCATCGATTTGGGAATGGTTGATTGACTTGTGTGGCGCGGCCTTACTCGCGTCTTAGGTGGAGACCATGCAATGTGTCCAGGGCGCCACTTCGCCAAGCGGGAAATTATCATGGCAATGGCTATTGTAGTCGCCAAATTCGACATTGAGTTCGTTGGGTGGGTACATCCCGATGGATCATTATCGGACAGGCCTGCTCAGAATGATAAGAAATATGCCGGGGCTGCAGGGATGCCTCCAGATCGAGATATGAAAATTCGTTGGAAGCGTCTATGGTAAGGTTCAAATGTTGGTATTTTAACTGGTAGATATTGGTGGCTGCGACGACGATACGGGGGGATTAATAACTAGAGAAATTGGGCCGCAGTCTATAATATACCTAGGTACCTATGCAAGCAACTACACCGGAGACATGGTAGACAAAGAAGTATCATGTATGTATACCACGTCCATAGCCAGATACATGTAGTTTCCAGCTCCTTGTGGAGCAACATGTTTCTTCCCTTCATCCTTCGTGCGTTACATGACGATCACTACAAGTCAAGATATCCTGCGAGCAATCCAATAGTGATGGATACCCCTGTGAACCAAAAGCCACACGAAAACCACCACCAACAACTAGCATGATTTTTTAATTCCACATTCGCAACCATGGCCGAGAGGGACGATAAACAGCCGCTGACTGTAACGATGTAGTATGTAGTTCCCATGTGCATTATCTCTCCATACAGTAGCAAACAGGCGCCTAGGAAGAAGATAAGAACCCACAGTAAGGTCTTTGTATAGGACCTAAAAAGGACTGCAGTGCTCCCAACCCCTATCCGTTCATCGTCCTCAATATCTTGGTATGCATAAATTGTATCGTAAATCGTCGTCCAAAGGATGGAGGCAAAGAGTAGACACAGGGCTGCCGAGTCCCTCCACGGACTCTCTATGCCGGTAGCTGAGCTTCCTACCATGATGCCCCACGAGAGACAGAATCCAAGCACAAGCTGGGGGAAGTGGGTATGTCGCTTAGCCCAGGGATAATATGTGGTCCCTACTATAGTAGGGACTGTTGTTACAGCCGTCGTAGGCTGGAAGAAGAGGAGGAAGCATGCCGCCCCCATGGATTGCACGGCAGTGAAGACCAGCGCTTGAGCCCAAGTTATGTCTCCCCTTGGAATAGGCCTCTTCTTCGTACGCGACACGAGTTTGTCGATAGGTGCATCGACAAGATCATTCCATGCGTGAGCGGCATTAGAGAAAAAAAGGCTGCCGCCCAATAAAAGGATGCACGTACGTATAACTTCAGATGCGGGTTGTTGACATAGGTTTGCGGCGTGCAGAACACCAAAGAGATGTGGAAAATAGATAAGGAAAAGGGCCGCTGGAGGACTAAGGCGAGCGAGTTGTATGTATGGTATCCAGGATCTTGGGAGGACGTTAACCCATCCACCCGTATGGGTACCGCCATATTGCTGCGATAGAGAGGCTTCAGTGTCACCCTTCTTTGTAGTTGGGGGTTCTTTGTGTTCCTGGCTGCTGTTCATCTTGGGGCTTAATCGAGTCACTTAATTGCTTGGTGCATACGTATCTCAAGTGCGAGGAGGCAAACACATTAGTATTAATTTATATGTACCTAGCTGATGCCCAGACAAGGGATGTTATTAACTCTTCACAATGTTCTTTACACTCCTGTCCCAACAACTCGACGGATGAGAACAGCAGTGCATGTGAAGATTTACAAGTCCAAATTCGCCAACCAGTTGGCCAATAATAGCACCGATCTCTGATTCCACCCGTTATCGTAGTATTCCAGGCGCCGGCTACAGAGTGTTGCATATGTTGCATATTGAATCACATAGGGTGGTATCGGAATATGCTGGGTCGGGAATATGGGTCGGTAAGTACATGTTGTACAAGAAGATCATTCGATGATGACAGGAAAGGGGTGATTGCAACGATGCGGAAGGAGGCTTTAATATCTCAAAATATGCCTTTCTATTGGTAGCCTTGAAGGAATTGCTACCTACCAAGCTTTAGAGGTGCAACCCTTACGTATCTATCACCCAGAAGCATGATTGCCGCGCAGTAATTGCCACCATATAGTCAACTAACACACATTTATTGCCTCATCCGCTATATCACCTGCATTTGTTTCTGTCCAACACTCTACATTCAATTCCCGCCGCCACATACGTACATGATGCCAAGTTTGTGTTAGGATGTTCAAATATTTTATAACAACCACATGTGACCGTAGCAAGACTCACTGGGAGTTGTTAGGTTGATATCCATTGATTCCTATCTTGCGGCGGAGATATCCTGGACGCTCAACCACAAAATCATGGAGTATACAGACTCGGACCAGGTGATTACCGTGTAAGACTCTACTCTCATTGATTATCTAATCTATGATAGTGCAAGTAATCTTGCTCACTGTAGACGCGTGTAGCCTTAACGGAGCGGTCAGCACAAGGGTAATCCACCATCCTGAACGATCATTCGCCTTCCATGTTACCATGGATCTTGTGAAAGGGGCCTCTTTCTTCAAGCAGAAGCCGCCACTACACTTCCACGCAAACCAAGATGAGTATATCGAGGCCGTGGAAGGAAAAGTGGGACTCGAAATTGAGGGCAAAGAAGTCGTATTGACGGCGGAAGACCCCGAGTTTTGCATCAAAGAATGGGTGAACCATCGCTCGTACCCACTTGAGGCCTCGCGCCAGGATGGGAGCAAGGTTGTTAGGTTCCTACTATCAGGTGAACGGAGCCGGAGTATTTTTCAACTAAATACGCTGTTCTTCGAGAACTGGTACAAGTATCAAGACGAAATGATGAGGCTCAATAAGAGGATCAGTTTTATTCAGGTCTTGAGTGTGAGTTACTCGTCTCCCTCCGGTCATAACTTTCGGGACTGATGTTATCAGACATTCGATGCTGGTGGAACGTATATTTCCCTTCCGCGGTGGCTGCCATTGGGTGAGCGAATATCGCAAATCATGGGCATCGTGGTTGGAAGATGGCTTGGTGGCTTGCTTGGATATCAGCCTTTCTATCGGGCTTACTCGACAGATTGGGAATTAGCTTGCGAGAAAATGGAATCGTCCATTTTCCAACGACGTTTCGCAAAACGCTCTAAGTCAGATTAATCTATTTGCTCACTTTGTCCTCCGCTTATCAGGTCGTATGCTCGATTAATTACCCCCTTCGTCGTGTGTGTGTGTGCGACTCCCAAACCTAGAAGTACATACCTATATAGATACATGTCTGGGTTAATAAGCAGCTTAGAGTGCATATGTATGTGGTGGTTCATATAAGTTATTAGCGCTATCGAGATCTCGGCAGTACCTACATGTAGTAGGGGATGTCTGGTACCCCAAGCCGCGGATCAGGGCTTGTGTGGAGTGGACCCGGACTTACTTAAACACATGCATGCGCTAGGTTGCTTTTGCTATTCTACTCATGTAATATAATGACATCCACGGATGCTATCCAATGTCGCGTCCCGAGTGGCGTAGCATTGCGAAGCCGGTCTTGCACTTGATAATGCAGGCTCTGGGTAGCCCACCTCGCAAAATGGCTCTCCTTCTGTCACTAATCGTCGTATTTTTCTGCATGTAGGTATAGTACTCCAAGCTTCGCTAGAATGGTTATATGGTTGTAAGGTTATATGGTTGAATCCACATTGCATTGCCCGATAATGCTGTTGTTTTTAATATTGAGACTTTATTCAATTAACGGAACACCAACGAACGCGTCCTGGGAAGAGTCGCATGAGACTCGGGTACCTTGCAGGAGATCTAGTGCTCCGATCTATGTAAAGACATGACCTGCTTAAAATAATTGCAGTCTAAAGCGTCAGATTCAAGCCAAGGAGCATACCAATCACGACTTAGTGCGTTAAGATAATATCACCACGAACATGCTGCCTCTATTTTTCAACACACGTATCCTTCTCGTCCTTATATACTTATTGTCAATCATATGTACAGCGATTTCTGCCTCGTTTACCACTACTAGCGAGTTATGTCGACAGCTGGAAAGAGTCGTGGGAAAGCTCGCCGTTTCTACTGTAAATGATGTTGACTATGAGGCTTTGAGAACAAAGAACTGGTGAGATACCAACCGTTGATATATCTCTAGCAAGTTAGTTGCTTACCCAAATAGGGTCCAGACTGCATGGGGAAAACCTACCTGTATCTTTCACCCATCTCTCACAGATCAGCTCCAGGAGGCGGTCACGTTGCTGGTTAAAGCCAACGTGAGCTTCGCAGTGCGGTCTGGGGGACATGAGCCGCATCACGGATTCGCTAATATTGATAATGGCGTGTTGATCGACATGTCGAACTTCACTCGGCTAGATTATGATGCAGAACGTAACGTTGTGGTAGTAGGGGCAGGACTGACTTGGGGGGACGTTTACACCCAACTTGAGTCTCAAGGTGTCGTTGCTGTGGGAGGAAGAGTCTTGGACGTCGGTGTCCCAGGTCTAATTTTGGGGAGTATGTTGAGCATTAACTGCCATTCTTGCGATTTTGTGACTGAAGTGATACATCATGTAGGCGGCCTTTCCTGGTTCACAGACCTATATGGCTTAGCATGCGATAATGTTCTTAATATGCAGGCAGGTTACTTCCACCGACTCATCGTGTCAACTATAGCTAACTAATTGACAGGTTATACTTGCTAATGGCTCGCTTGTCAATGCGAATACCGAAGAAAACGCAGATTTGTTCTGGGCATTGAAGGGCGGCGGGAATAACTTCGGTATGTTTCACCCCTTGAATAGTTCAGGTCTCAACTTTAGAAAAACATAAAATAACCTATACGTGCTGATCTAGGCATCGTTACGGAATTTACACTCGCGACATATCCCTTGGGTCAAGTCTGGGGTGGGATTAAGACCTATGAGACTGAACAATTACCCCAGCTCATAGATGCCTACTTCGAGTACCAGTCTGCTAATGATAAAGATCCGTACGCAAATTTGATTATGGCAGTTTCTCCCACAAACTCTAGTATAGGAGCGCTGGTCTCGATGGTCTACTTAAAACCTGAAGAGGAACCTGCTGCGTTCGCACCGTTTTATTCCATCAATACGAGATCGGATAGCACAGCAGTCAAATCTTTTACAGATTACCTTGCAGAGTACGCTGTTCCGTCCGTACCACGGTATGATGGCCCATTCTAAGTATCCCTTTCAATTCCATTTCCATAACTCCCCATCTACCTAGGTAGATTCTAAATAAGGTATACACATATAAGGCTAACTAGGCTGTAACAGGTTTGATTGGCATGCCACAAGCTTCCAGCTTGAAAGATCACTGTACCGTGAAATTGGTAGCATAATCACGTCTTCACCATCTGTAGAAGTCATTCAAGGGGTAACTGCTGGGTTAATGGCTATTACCCTACAGCCCATATCGTCAAGAGGGGTGGAGATAGGGAAGGCTAGTAACGGAGGGAACGCTCTGGGCCTAGAAGCAGTGAACCAGACCTGGCTTGGCACAGCCACTGGTTGGTGGTTTACAGACGATGATAAGACTGTGCATGACGCTGGTAGCGAGATTGTAGACCAGTTTGTCGCAGCGGCTTCGAAGAGGGCAGAACACATTCCATATCTCTTTATGAACGATGCAAGCTGGGACCAGGACGTTATTGCCAGCTATGGAAAGGAAAATAACCAGAGGCTGAGGGAGGTGCAAAGCAAATATGACCCTGATTTGATCTTCCAACATTTGGTCCCAGGGGGCTTCAAATTACGATAGCGGAATCGATTTGGTTGCCTAGGTACCTACCTACCCAGCTGGGTAGGTAGGTACTGGGGGTCAAATATGCACTAAACCAGATATCCGACTCCAACCTCATGTATTGTACATCAGAGCTGCTTCTGCATCAACAACCCATTACAGGGTTTCACTTTGTGTAGCACTGAGACAACGCCGTTGGTTTTAAAACTAATGTATCCATGTCATAAGACTCGCCGAGTTACCTACCTATTTGGTAATCAGGCGAGACATGCTCGAACGTTGCATTAGGGAGAAGTGGGGGTATCACTACATTGGCGACCGGAAACACTATATGAACAGAAGGTTTCTGGTTGGGCCACCTAAAAGGCTCAAATCCACCATCTTATCACGTGATTAGTTACTAAAAAATAATTATGACAATAATACCTTAAGCATTATTACCATTTAAAAGTTAGTAAATATTAATATAAATATATATAATTAAAATAAACTTTATATTATATTTAAATATAATAATAAATTTAAATATAAATATATTTAAATAAAAAATTATTATTAATTAATATAAAAAAATAAAAATAAAGTAAAATATAAATTTAACTATTATTAATAAAGATTTAATAATAATTTAATAACAATTTAATAATAATTTAATAATAATTTAATAATAATTTAATAATAATTTAATAATAATTTAAATTAATATAATAGCTTATATATAATAAAAATTTAATCTTTAATAATAATAATATTATTAATAATATTAAAAAAATTAAAATTAAACTATTATTATTATATTTAACATATATTTTAATTAATATTTTTATTAAAAACTTTATTTACTTAATAACCTTTATTTAAAAGTTATTTTCTTAATTAAAATAATGGTTATAACCTTTAATAAGTTAATAATTTATATTAAAAATATGTTTAATTTTTACTAATTAATTACTAAGCTTTATTTAAGGTATTAAATACGATAAATTTATATTTAAGATTTGGTTATTTTTATAGTATTAATATTATTATTAAATTATTATTAAATAATAATTAATAATGTAAAAGATTTACTAATATATTATAAGTTTTATACTTAATTAAAATATAATAAAATAAGTGTTATTTAATAAAATAAATATTAAGTTAAAGTAAAATTAATATTAACTATTTATTTAAGGTAATAAAATTATATTAACGTTAAAAAAAGCTTATTTAATATAATAATTATAATAAATGCTAATATATAAATATATTAGTTTAACTTATATTTAACTATTATTAAACATAATAATATTTTTAAATTAATATATAATAATCTTTAAATGTAATAATAAAATATAAGTTTTTATTATTTAATTAATATTAAATAATGGCTAATACTTATTATATAGTTATATAATAAAAAGTGTTTTTAAATTAAGTATTATATATAAAATTATCTTTTAAAATAACGCTAATATAAATTTATAATAAGCTTAATATTTTTAAGCTAATATATTTAATTTTAATAATATTAATAAAACTTTTACATTAAGGTTAATATATATAAATTTATTTAAGTTAAATATATTTTAAATATTATAATAATTATATTATAATTAAGTCCTTATAGCTAATAATAATATTAATAATTAAAAATGTTATAAAAAATTTATACATTTTTATACTTATTTTATATTAAATATAAGTTAAACTAATATTATAATATTTTTTGTAAATTTATTTTAACGAGAGAATAATAAAATATAATATTTGTTTATAAACTTAAATAAAATAGTATTTAATAATATATCCTATTATTAAGTTATATTAATTATAAACTATAATATTTATCTTTTTTTAAAATTGGTTTTATTATAAATTAATTAAAAATTATTATATAAGTATAATATTTATTAAGTATATATTAAGCTAAGGTTAATTCTTTTATAAGCATGAAAATTTTAAATTTATAATTATATAAGGCTTATTTTTCCATTATAAAATATATTAAACTATTATATTATATATATTTAATTTTATTAATTTTTTAAAAATATTAAAAGTTTTAAGGTTATTATAAAATAATAATTATAGCGTATAGCTTTAATAATTATTTAAAATAGTAAATTTAATAATAATAATATATTAAAAAATAATATAAATTTATAAAAATTAAAATTAAAGCTAAATCTTTATTATTTAATATATAAATTATAAATTATACTCCCTTTAATAACCTATTAATTAATATTAAATATTAATTCTATAAAGCTTTAATTAATATTAAACATAGGTTTATTTATTACAATTAATATATTTTATTTCCTTAATCCTTTAATAATTATATATATTAAAAAATTATTAACCCTTATAATATTTAAATACTTTTACCTAAATCATTTATTAAGTCTTAATTTTTAATTAAAATAAACTTTTTTAATATATTTCATTTTAATTTAATCTTTATTAAGTTAAGGTTAAATATTAAAAAATTTATATTATACTTTAAAAAATTATTATTGTTAATATCTATTTTAAATATATTAGTTAACTTTTTTGTTAAAATATTAACCAAATCTTATATTAATTTTATTAATAAATAAGCTAAAATTATAGTTAAAAAATCTATTAAAATATATAATAAAACCTTTAAAGGGAAGGCTAATTATAAAGTTATTAATAAGGGATATAAAGATAAGATTAATTAAGAAATAGTTAATAAAATTTTTAAAAATCATAATAATTTAAATAAAAATAAGGTTAATTAAAAAGTTAATAAGAATTTTAATAATAATAATAATTTTAAAGCTATTAATGTGAATGATAAGATTAAAAAGCCATTAAAAAATATCAAATTTAATAATAATTTTAATTTTTTAATCGTTACTTAACCTTTTTTTAATTTAAGTAATTTTAAAAATATTTTACACCCTTTTCCAATCTTCATTTTATATAAAATTTATTAGTAGGTATAAAATAAAAAAAGCTAAAGTAATATAAAGTAATTAATTTTTAAGAAAAAAAAGCCACTATTATAGTTAAAATGAAAATATAATTTAAAAGGAAAGAATATTTAATAATTTTGTAAATTAAAAAGGAATAAATATATTACTTTTTTTTTCCCTTAGTATTAAATAATTATTAAAACTAAAGTAAATATATATTAATATTAGCTATATTAATTTATTTTAATTTTTTAATAAAGTTAAAAAGTTAATAAATTATTAAAAATATATAATATTTTAACATTAGTTTAATAATAATTTAATATATAATAAAAATTTATTTATTTAAATCCTTATTTATATCCTTAAGTTTAATTCCTAATTATTAAAGCTTTTATTTAAGTTAATTTTATTTTTTTCTTTTCCTTATTATTAGTAGTTTATTTTATTTAGCTTATAAAGTTTGTATATAACCTTATTATGTGATAATATTATTATTTTTAAGTAATGTAGTTTAAGTTTTTTCCTTAGAATAAAAAAATGATTATTAAGTTTATTAAAGATAAACTAGAATAAAAATGGTATAAAAGTAAAGATAAGCTTAAGTTAAGTTTTTGTTAAGTTTTTGTTAAAAGAAGTATATTAAAGGAATAGGATAAGGTTGTTAAAAAAACTTTCTAAAGGTTAATTATTACCTTTTAATAATGTTATTAAAGCCTTAGTTAAATTTAAAACTTTAATATTATATGGATTTTTAGGATTATAGTTAAGGTTTAAATTTTCTTATTAATGATTAATTTAAGCTTTTTATAAATGTTTTATCCTTATAAGTTATTTTGTAATGGTTATTTAATTAGAATTATTTCTTTATATTTAAGGTATGTTAATTATTAATTTAATTTTATACTTCTTTAGTTTATTTTTAATATATATTTTTAATATATATTAAGTTAATGTTAGTTTTATGTTTAACTGTTGTTTAATATAGGTTAAAGGGATTTATAATAATATATTATTTAATAAAGTTAATTACCTTTAGTTATATTATTATTTTTAAAATATAATACCTTATTGAAATTTATATTTCTTAATATGTATTATTTATTTATTATTAAAATTAAATTTTTAAATATGATTAAGGCTAATATTATTTAAGATGTTTTTTTTCCTTTAAATTAAATTATAAGTTTAGAATATTTAGTTATTAGTTTAAGAGGTATTAATATTATTATTTAATTGTTGTTAAGTGGTAGTTTAATATTAATTTTATAAGCTATTATAAAAGGTAATCTTTTATTAATTACTTTTTAAAGATGATTTATTTTATTAATAAAAGGGTGTTTTATATGTTCTAATATAAAGTTATATTTTATATGAATTAAATAAATTAAGAGGATATATTTTAAATGTTTATCCTATTATTATCTTTTATATATTAAATTAAGGTAATTATTAAATGTTATTATTGTTAATATTATTTAAATGGTGGTTAATTTAAAAGTAATATTTACCCCTAGCTTATTTCCTATTTAAATTTATTATAATAATATGAATATTTAATGTATTATATATATGTTATTAATATATTAATTATTAACTTATTATATATAAAATATTAAAAACTAATTAAAATATTTTAAAAAACCTTTATTTAAATATTAGGATTTATAAAAAAATAAATATATATTATAACCCTTATAAAATAAATTAATGGAAGTTTAGTAAAAATTTAATAATTATTTAATATAGGTTTAATAATAACTTAATAATCTTTACATTTTTAGAATATTTTAAATATATTAATTATAATTTAATATTTATCTTTTTATTTTATTACTTTCTAACCTTTTAATTTATTTACTTATAATAATAAGGGATTGCTCCCAGCTATAACTAAATATTAATTTAATATTAGCTTTAGTTTTATTAAATTATTACTTTTATTAAAATTTTATCCCTAATTTTCTTTATATAAATTATAAATAGTTAACTTTTCTTTCTTATTTTATATTTTTATATTAATTTTTTAATATTTAAATTTATATAATTATTAATATAAATTATTCCCTAAATTATACCTATATAATTAGTTTTAATAAGTTTTTATTAAATATTTATTAAGTTTTTATTAAACCTTTATTAAACTTTTATTAAATTAAAATTAAGCCTTATAAATAATAAAAAATTAATATATCCTTATATCTCCTCCTCTTATTTATTAATTTTTATCTTATATTTATAAGGTTTATAAAATTAAATAATTAAAATAAGGTTATTTAAAACTTAAATAAAGAAAATATGTATTAATAATAATAACTATATAAAAAGCTAAAAAAATATATATATTAAAATAAATATAACTATTAAATTAATTAAAAAAATATATTAAATATAAATAAATTTATTTATAAGAACTAATTATATATAAGAATTTTATTAATTTTTTAAGCTTATTATCCTTAGTAAATATTATTTCATTATATATTAAGAAGAAGTTTTATAATATATATATATTATTATATTATATTAATTATATAAGTAATATTTAAAAAAAATAATAATTTATTTACTTTTGTAATCTTTTATTTATTATTACCTCTTTTTAATTAATAATTATTTAAAATGTTGTTTAATTAATTAATTAATATTTATAAATATATTAATAAATAAATCTTTAAATAAGATTTTATTAGTAAAATTTTTAAAGATTAATATTATTAATAGATAATATAATTTTAAAGGAATTTTATTATTTATTATTTTTAATAAAGTTAAAATAAAGTTTTTATTAGTAATAGTAATGTTTAATTTATGTGTATTATTATTAATATTTTTATAATAAATGAATAAATATTTATTTAATATTAAAATATAGAGATATAAATAATTAAAATTTATATTTTTTTTAAATGCGTTTGTATGTTTTAAATATAATCTTTAAGTTATTAAATAGTACCTTAAAAACTTTAAATAATACCTTTAAGAATTTGAATAGTATTTTAAAGACCTTAAATAATACTATTAAAAGTTTTAATATTAGTAATAAATTTATTAATCTATTTATTTAAAATATTATTATTTTATTATAATTATTAATTAAGGGTATTAATTTATTTATTTAAGGTATTATTATTTTATTATAATTATTAATTAAGGGTATTAAAATAATTTAATATTAATTATATGTTAATTATACCTAATAAATTTTTAAAAAAATATATTTAATTATTTAAATTAATAAAATTATTAGCTATAATAAAAAAATTAAAATAAATATTTTAAGTAACTATATTTTAATAAATAAAATAGAATATAAAAGCTTAATAAATAAAAATATAATTTAAAATTAAAAAAAGAAAAGGTAAAAATTTAAAAAAAAGAAATTAAAAAAGATAAATAAAATAGGTAAACTTTTTAAAATATTCCCTTAATCCTAAAATTATAATAATAAATAGAATAAATAAATTAAATAATTTATAAAATATAATATTATATAAATTTATTATAAATTATTTATATATAAGTCCTAATATTATATAAGTAATAATATAAAAATTACCTTTAAATTTTATTTTAATAATATTAAAATTTAATAATACCTTATATTATTAAATTTAAAAAGTAATAAATAATTACCACTTATTTTAAGTTATTTTTAAAAAAAAATTATTATTTTAATAATAATATATTTTAATAATACTTTATATTATTAAACTTAAAAGGTAATAAATAATTATCATTAATTATATAATATTTTAAGTCCTTTTTAAAAAGATATATAAAATTATAAATAACTTAAATAATATAAAATCTATTTAATTAAGATTTATATTCTTTAAAAAAATTAATTAAAATAATTTTATTAATATAAATTTTATCCTAATATATTTTCTTTTAAGTATTTAAGCTAATTAAAAAATTAAATAATAATTAAAAAGTTTTATATTATATAACATCCTTTAACCTAATTACTTTATTATACTTATATATATATATATATATAAATTAAATTAAATTAATTAAATTAAACCTATTATTATAGGATGGACAAGGTATATTAATATTATTAATATAAAATTTTATATTATAATACAATTAAAAGTGAGGCTATTCCCAAATATATTATTGTTATATTTAAATTAATATGTGGATTAGTGTATGTGCTATAAGGTTATTAAATAGTTTTATAACGCATGGATTAATATTGGTTAAACATTAGTAAATATATTCTAATATTAGTAAATTTTCTCTTCTCCTATATCTCCTCCTATATCTTATTATCTCTTTAATAGTTATTTACAATTATATTAGGTCCTCCTAATTAAACATTCCCATTACTACTAACTTATATCCTTTTATATTTTATCATTATATTAATTAATAATTGATTTGTAATTATTAATAACTATTTAATTTAACCATATTAAGTAGTTAGATTAATGTTAATTTAAAATAATTAACTATTAGCAATTTTTCTTTTTTTTAATTAGCTAAATTTTATATGGTAAAGTCTTAAAAAATCTTAATGCAAAGCCTTAATGTAAAGCCTTATATTAAATGTATATAAACTTTATATTAAATAAATATATTAATAAATTTAAATTTAGATTTCCTCCTTTTATTTTAACAAGTTTTAAGGTATATATGAGGTAATCTTATTATTATCAATTAAAGAATTGATATAGTTATATTAGTAAAAGTATTAGTAGCTATATAAATGGCTATATGAATAGTTATATAAATGGCTATATTAATAGTTATATTAATAGGAATATTAATAATTATTTAGTTATATTAAAAGGAATATAAATAGCTATATTAAGGGATTAATAGTTATTTAATTATAAGAATTATATAAATAGCTATTTAATAATTTTTCTTTTCTTAATAGCTTAAGCTAATATAGTAAAGCCTTTAACAACTATATATCTTTTTTAATAATTATATTAAGAAACATATATATTAATAGTTGTATTATTAAATCAATAATTATATTTTTAACTATATTAAGGGATTAATAACTGTTTAACTGTAAAAGTTATATCAATAAATTAATAGTTATATTGTTAGGTATATTAGTAATTAACCAACCTAGTTGTTTAGTAATAATAGCTTAATTATAAAAGATATTATCGCGATAGAAATATTAAAAATAAGATGGTTAAAGTATTAGATTGTAATAAAAGCTATTAACAAGTTATTTAATAATTGATTGGTTTAGTAAAAGGGTTGGCTTATCTTAAGAAATGTGGGATTTTAATTTAAATAAGCTTTATATAATAGCTTAATTATTAAAGTAATATACCTATTATAATTTAATAATAAAAGCTTTTCATAATAGAATAATTATTATTAAAATAACTTACCAAAACAATATACCTTCCTAAAAATTTCCCTTGCTTTTTTAACGTTAATAAAAGGTGTTATTAAAAATATGGTTAAGATATTAAATTGTAATAAAAGTTATTAATAGTGTAATTTAATAAACTAGATAGTTAATAGGCCTAATCAAAAGGTTAGCTCTTAAGTGTATATATATATATTCAATTAGCTATTTAGGTATAGTAAGCTTAATTAATTATAATATATATTATTAGGTATAATATAATAATTAAGATGTATTGGATTAAATTTTTCTTAAAGAAATTATACTATTAACTTATTAACGAGCCTTAAGTATTAATATCTTCTATAATAAAGATTTGAAAAAGGTTAAAAAAGTTATTTCTTATAGCTTTAACGCTATTAACTTACTTATAAATCTCAAATATTAATAAATATAATAATAAAATTCTTTAAAAAGGGTTAAAAAAGCTATCCTTATAGTTAAATTAATACTATTAGCTCACTAGCAAGCCCTAAATATTAATAAATAAATATAATAATAAGGTTCCTTATATATGATAGACATAAATATTGTTGACTTATTAATAAGTTATAAATATCTTTAAAATAATAAAAGATTAAAATTAATTAAACAAGCTTTACGTAATAAATTAACTAAAGTAATATATTTATTTAATCCGGTTAAAGTAAAAGGCTTTATGTAATAATATATTAGTTAAGTAATATATTGTTTTAATAATCTCCTAAGCTTATCTTTTCTTATCTAAATCGTTTAAGTATTAAAATACTTACTAGGTTTTTTTTAAATGAAATCTTAACTATTTATAATTAATTAAGTTATCCTATTAATTACTAATTAATATAAGATAAATAAGGTGTATTAATATTATTAATATAAGGTTTTATATTATAATACGATTAAAAGTAAGGCTATTCTTAAGTATATTATTATTATATTTAAATTGATATATAAATTAGTATGTGTGTTATAAGGCTATTAAATAACCTTATAACGTATGGACTAATACCGGCTAAACATCGGTAAATACATTCCAACAATTATAATAACTATATTAAATAATTAAAATATATATAATATAAAGTTCTTAACTAATATTTACTTTTTTAACTAATTTAAATATTTAAAAAAAGATATATTAAAATAAAATTTATATTAATAAAATTATTTTAATTAACCCTTTTAAATAATTTAAATCTTAACTATATATACCTAATATTATTAAAGTTATTTATATATTTTTATAATAAACTAAAATTTATATATAATTAATAATATTAATTTATTACTTTCTAAATCTAATAAAATAAAATATTATTAAAATTTAATATTATTAAAATAATAAAACTCTTTTAAAAAGTTATATATAATTATAAATAATTTTAAAAATATATAACATACCTAATTAAAATTTATATCATTTAAAAAAATTAATTAAGGCAATTTTAACAATATAAATTTTATCCAAATATATCCATTATAAAATATAAAAATTAAATAAAGATTAAATAATAGTTAAAGCCTTATATTATATAACATCTTTTAGCCATATTACCCTATTATATTAATTACTTTAAGGTTAATTTTATATAATATAAAATTCTTTAATTATTATTTACTTTTTTAATTAATTTTAACGCTTAAAAAAAGATATATTTAAATAAAATATATATTAATAAAATTACCTTAATTAACTTTTCTAAAAGATATAAAATTTAAATATTTATATAATATAAGTTTAAAGTTATTTATAAATAGGTATAGCTTTTTAAAAAAGCTATAAAATTAATAATAATAACTTATTACTTTTCAAATTTAATAATATAAGTTATTATTATTAATAAAACTTTTAATAAAAATAATAATAAGGTTAATAATAACTTTAAAAATTATAAAAATATTAATAAAATAAATTTTTATAATTTAAAATTATAAACTTACTACCAACTATTTAAATAAAATGAATCATATAATTTAAAACTAAACATATAATTAAATTAATATATTTTATCCTATTTAAAATTATAAACTTAATAACTAAAATTAACTAAATATTAACCATTTTAACTAATTTAATCTTAACCTTTTTAATTCTAATAAAGATTTTAACTAAATATTTAATATATATTAATATAATTATAATATATTATTAACCTTTTTTACTTAATAAAAATATTACCTATAATAGGTAATTATAATTATTATAAAAAATAATTTATTCTTATAATTAATTTAATATTAATATTCATTTATTATATTTTTATTATAAAAATTTTTATTAGATAATTTTAAAAACTCTTTTATTTTAATTATTTTAAGTTTATTAATAATTTTATTAATAATTAAGTTTTTAAAAAATATAAAGTAGAAATTATATAAAATAATTTAATTATTAAAATATATAATTATATTATAATTATTATAATAAGTTAATAATTAATATATTATTATAAAAGTAATTAATAATTAATATATATTCTTATAAAAAAAATATAAAAACTTATATAACTTTAGCTTAATTCTCTATAATATTAAAACAATTAATAATATTACCTAATTTTACATTTATATTATTTAAAATAAATATGATATTTTAAATTATTTAAAATCTTTTAAAAATTTAATTACCACTTTAAATTATTAAAAGATTATTATATTTTTTAAATTCTTTTACTACCTATATTATATTTACTATAATTATTATAAAATCTAATTAAAATCTTTTAAGTAGGTTAGTAAGAAATAATTAAAATCTTTAAATAATAACTATAATAAAGGTAGTAAAATAAATAAGGAATATTTTTAAAAAATGATAATAATAAATATAATATAAATATTATAATAGAAATAATTTAAAAATTTAATATTATTAGGATAAAACCCTTTTTTAATTTTAAAATATTTTAAATTTAATAAATTAATAATAATAATATTAGAAAATAATATACTAATTAAATAATATAAAACCTTAAATTATTCCCAATTAAAAAGATTATTATAATAATATTAAAGGATAATATATAAATTAAATAAAATAAAACCTAAGGAAAACATAACCTAACTTTATATTAGGTAATTATACTTCCTTATATAAATTCCCTTATTAAATATATATATTAATTATTTATATTTTATAATATAACTTTATAAATAATTATAATCCTTTACTAACTTTTAATTTATCCTTTTTTTATATAACTTAATTATTAATATATATTATTAAAATAAAAATATAAACACTAATATCTTATATTACACTATATATATATAATAAGCCATATTATTAATAATAAAATATAATATATAGTAATATAATATAGATTATATTAATATTACCTAACCCTATATTTTTTTATAAAGGCTAAAAGATATAAAACCTTTAATATTTTTAATTTAATAGAAATAATATTTAACCCTTAATAATACCATTAAATTTAATTATTAAGGATAGAAGATATTACTTTTATATATTTATTAATTAATAATAAAAATTATAAGTATATATATTTTATTATATTAATAAAATTTTTATAATTTTAAATTAATAGGTAATAAGAAATTTAATTATTAATGGCTTATATACTTAAAATAACCATCCCTTAAAAAAATATTAATATTAAAAATAAACCTTATTATATTATGTAAAGTATAAAATCCTAAATTAAAATCGCTACTATATTATTTAACTATATAATGATTTATTATTAAAAATACCTATATTTCCTTTAAATAAACTTTAGTAATTATAAATAAAATAATATATATAATTAAAAATAAAATATATATATAAATTTAAAATAAGTATAATTAACCTATAATTAATCTTAATTATAATAAATATACCCTATTACTTAAAATATACCTTTATATAATATTAATTAAATTTATATTATATAATATAGGTTAACATAAAGAATATTAATAATTTATATATTTAATATTAAATATATTTATAAAAAAGTAAATATATTTTTAATTATATTTTCTATTCTTTTTTTTTATTATTATTTAACCAAATTTATTAATTAATATAATATAATATAATAGATTTTCTTTATAATATATATAAAATCTTTAATACCTTATAAAAATGAATACTTAATTAAGATTTATATATCCTTATTATCTTAATAATTTACTTAATATAACCCTTATTAATTTTAGCTAAAGTATTAGTAAATTATATATTAAAAGACTTTAACAAAATAATAATTAAAAAATTCTAATTAAAGATAATTATAATTAATAAGTAATAATAAATTAAGGTTTATTTAAACTAATAGGCCTAACTTATTATAAAATATATATATATATTTTATAATATTTATCCTATACTTTAAAACCTTATTAAATAAAAGGGTATAGTTATATTATTAACCTAAAACCTTATTAATTATATCCCTTTTATTAAATATAAAATATCTTAAATATTAAAAGTAAGTATTAAATAATAAACCTTTATTTAGCCTATTTAACCTAATAATATTATAATTTATACATAAAATACCTTTAGCTAATAAAAAATAAATAAAACATAATACTTATTTAAATAAGCTAATTATTTTAATCCTTTTATAAGGATAAAAAAATATCCTTTAATTAATTAAGTGGTAATTATTAATTTAATATAGTGATTATATAAAATAGGTTAGGTATTAATTTTTAAGTATTTCCTAACCTAGTTTAAGAAAAATTAAATAGGTAACTTTATCCTTTTAATTTTAAGTTTATTCTATTTTAAATATTAATAATATATTAAACCTTAGTTTTAATAATTATTAGGTATATTATGCCCTATTTTTTATTAAGGAGTAATAAAATAGATAAGTAAATAAATAAATTTATTAGTTTTGATTTATATTAAGGATAATAAAATCTTACCTTTATTATTTTAGGTTTTTAAAAACCATTATCTTTTAAAAATTAAATAATATAAAATAATACTCCTTTAATAATATAAGACTTCTTTATTAGAAAAATCCTTACCAATTATATTATAAAATATAAGTTTTATTAAAGAGATTTTTACTTAAAAAAATAACACTTGCTATAAAAGCCATTTACAAATAAAAAATAATAAGTTAAAAAAGTATAAAATAATAAATATATAAGGAAATTAAAGTATTATTAATTAAATATATACTTATAACCTATCTAAATTAATCCTAAAATGCCATTAAAAAGTATAAATTAATTTATAGCCTAATAAATTAATTAGGATAAATAATAATCTATATAAAGATCTAATAAAAAGGCACCTATAATTATTTATACTTCCTTTATAATCAATATAAAATAAACTTATTATAAAAAAATATAAAAAATTATAAAGTAAGTAGGCTAAAATTAATACTTAATTATTTAATATATAGTTAAAGGAATGATAATATATTTTCTAAAATATTATTTAACATTAAACTATTTTTTAAATATTTAAATTTATAAGATATACCTACTTATATTTAACCTTCCTACTTCCTATTTCCTTATATTTTTTTAAATATAATATCCTATTTTCTTATTAATTCTATTTAGTTTTTATATAAAATACCTTAATTTTCAAAATATAATAATAATAATGAAATTATAGAATAAATCTTCATAAATATATTATATAAAAATAATAAAAAAGGTATAATATAACTTATATATAAATTTAATATTTTAAGTCTTTAATTTCGTTTATAATAATAAATAAATAAGCTTAAATATCATTTATATTATATAATAACCTACTAAAAATATATTATTACTATTCCTTAACTAATATTATAAATAACTTAATAACCTTTATATACTTTTTTACATTTATAAAAATTAAAATAATTATAATATCTTAATAAATTATATTTAATTAAAATACTTAATATATTTAATTTATAAAAATATTTATAACCCCTATTATTATAATGGTATGTAATATAAGTATTATTTAAATAATTTAATATAATTATATAATGTTAAAATATGCTTTTATTTACTTAACAATTTTTACAGGTATATTCTAAAAGTAAAATAATTCTAACCATTATTATATAAATAGTTAAAATATATTAGAATCTATTATTATATTAAAAAATAATTAATTTAAACTTACCTTTATAATTTAAAATAAATAAGGGATTAAGCCTAATCTTTTAATAATAACATATTTTATCTTTATAATATTTATTTAAGGAAATAGCCTATTTTACCTTAAGCTAAAATCATTATTAATAAGTCTTCTTAATTAATAAAATATAAAAAGGATATATATTTATATATTTAAATTATTAATTATTAATTTAATAATATTATTTATATATATTTTCTTTACCCTAATTAAAATTTAAAATATATATTAGGTAAAGTTTATATTATTTATTAAATCTAACTTATCATTATTATCTCTAAAAAAAGGATTCTTAATAAATAATTTAAATTAAGCCGGAAAGTAACTTTATCTTATTAAATTTTAATTAAAGCTATTTACCTAAGATTAATTAAAATTTAAGTTATTATAAATTGGTTTAGGGATAAAATAAAGGTCTTCTTTATTTAATTTAATAAGGTTAATTTTTCACTTTTAAGAAACAATATTTTAGCTAAAATTAAACTTAAACCTATTTAACTTTTTCGAGTATGTTTTAAATAGTTTAGGTATAATAAAAATATTAAAGGATTAATTTTATAATAAAATCTAAAAAAAATTAAGTTAATATATATATATAAGTAAAAAAAGATAAATAAATATATAAGTAAATAAATATAATATATACTAATAAGAAAATTTTAATATAGGAGTAAGGGCTTTTTTAATATATATTTAAAAATTATAAATTCCTAATTAAAAAAATTTAAATTAAATATTTATATTAAAAAAAGAATATATTATAATATACTATAAATATAAGTATTAATATATAATATTAATATATTAAAAATTTAATATATCGCTACCTAAATATAAATATTATGTATTTATATATATATATTTTTGTAAATAAATAATACCTTAGAAATATATATATATAAATATAATTATTTATTATATGGTGTATAAATTAATTTTAACTTTATTAATAAAATATTAAAATTATATATTAATTTATATTAAAATAAGGCTAATCGTTAAATGCTAATATTAAGTTAAAAAATATATTATATCTTATAAGATATATTATATAATAATAGGATATATTAAATAAATTAACTTTATTTAATCATTTACTTTTATATAAATACCTAATATAAATACCATTAAATTAAAGTATAAAACATGTAAATAAAACTTAGCTATATATATAAACTTATTTAAATAATAAAAAGCTATGGAAATAATAAAATATAAATGGTATAAGTAAGAAAATATAATTTATCTTAATTTATTATATTAAATAGTATCCTAATATTTATATATTTAGTTATCCTTAAAATTATTAATAATAAAAAATATTTTAATATTTATTTCAATAAGATTAATTAATTAATTATACTTTTTTCATATAATTAATAGCTTATTTCTATTATTTAAAATCTTTAAAGCGGTAATTAAACCTTTAAAATAATATATTATTATTTATTTAATCTATTTTATTAAGTTTACCTTTAAAGCTAAATTATATTTAAATATAATAATATATTTATAAGCTTAACATAATTAATTTAAATCCTCCCATTTAATTACTTATCCTTTTTAAAATATTATACCATCTTTATTTTAAAAACTTATAATAAATAAAATATTTATAAAGAAAGTATAGGTAAGAAATAAAATAAAATAAAAGAATATAAAGAATATATTAATAAATTAAATAAGTATTTATTTATATTATTAACAAAGGAAGTGGTTATAAGATAAAGATGGAAGTTATGGTAATATGGTAGTTACTTTATTTAATAAATTGTTAAATTATAATATACTATTTCTTAACCCTTCTAAATAAAATTAAGCCTCCTATATTTTCTCTTAATACTATTTCCTTACCTTCCTTTTATCTTTTATTTAAATAGGTATAATTAATATATTATTAATTAATAATCTTAAGTATTTATATGTTTATCTTTTTTTATTTAATTTTATCTTTTATAAGAATATCTTAGCATTTAAGGTATCCCTTTATTATAATTATTATATTATTTTTTAAACTTATAATTAAATAACCTAATAGTTATAGAATTTATAAAATTATATAACATTTTATAATATATATTAAGTAATTTTTATAAATTTCCTTTATAACATATATCTTATTTTAAAATATATCTTTTAAAAATTTATTAAAAGATTTAATATTATTAGAAAATAATTATCTTATCTCTATCCTAATGGATGTTTAATTATTCTTAATGTTTAAAAATAGGGTAGTTTTTTAAATAGATCTATTAATTTAATTAAAACTTATTATTTATCTTATTAAATTACTTTAAGTAAAAAAACTTAAGTTATTTATAATATAATTACACCATGTTTAACTCTAAAAAGGATAAGAAGCTCTTTAATATAATTATCTAAACAATTTATAGTATTATTTATAATATAAAAATATTATTATTAATTATATACTTATATTATACCAAATATTAATTATAAATATCTAATTTTCTAAATCTAAAGTTATCTTAATAATTTTAATTAATAAAATAAAATGAGAAAGGAATAAATAATAAAATATTAATAAACTCCTATACCTTTTAATAAATAAAATACCTAAAAACCTAATATATAAATTATAAAAGAAGTTTCATTTAATTAATTATCTTATATAATAAGGGATTAATAAATAAAATCCATTTAATATAATATGTTTAAATTAATTATAAAATCCCCTAATATAATTATAAATATAGTTTTAATGTTTTAAATAAACTTATTAATATTACTATTAATACTTGTGTTATTTTTACTTACTTAATTTAACTTATTATTCTTACTTATTTAACTACTCCTATTATTACTAAAAGATAAAGTTAATTAAGAATTATTTAAATTATTAGAATAAATAATAAATAAATCTAATCCATATTTAATATTATAAATAATATTTAAATTATTAAAAAAATAAGGGTGCTTTATTAAATAATTATATATTTCCTTATCTATATTATCCTTTAATTAAAATACTATATCCAATTATCTTTTTATTATTATTATTTATAATTCCATTATTTTATACAACTTTTAATTAATATTATTAAAATTATTAAAGTTATTAGGATCTATATAAAATTATTTATTTAATATTATATCCTATAATTCAAATTCTATCTTTAAAACTTTATTAAGGTTATTAAAACTATTAAGGTTATTAAGGTTATTAAGGTTATTAAACTTATTCCCCTCCCTATAAGATTATTTATTATTCTTTTTAATAAATTTTATTAAGCCTATTAAATTATTAAAACTAATATATAACTAATAAAAGTTATCACTTAATATATTTTACCTTTCCTATTTTATCTTATTATCTTCTATAAGAAGTAATAAATAAAAATTATAACCTATATATAACTTTTATAATCCCTTAAGGAATAACATATATATAATATAAAAGATAAATTAAGTAAAATAAGTAAAAATATACTTATAAAATATCTAATTAATTATATAATATTAATAATTATAATATTTTTTTATTAACTTTTATATAATTTAAGTTATATTCTTAAGTGGTTTTATTATTAATTATATAAATAACTTAGGCCTAATATCCTTACTAATTTTTTTAAAAATAATATAAATATATTATTATTAAAAAACTTATAAATATTTATATATAATAGGATCTAATTAAAAAATCTATTAAGAAAATTATCCCTTCCTATATTTAATATTTAATTTTATATAGAATTTTATAAAAATTAAGTTTTATATATTATAGGAATTATATAATTACTTTTTATAAAATTTACCTTCCTAATTAAAGAATATATATTTAATAATATATTTATATTAATAATAGGCTTAAGAAAATTTTGCTATAATATTAATAATTAATCTAAAAGAATTTAATATTTAAAGCAAAAAGTAATAATATATCCCAATTTAGGATTATCTATTAATATAAATATTATTAATAAAATATTAAAATAATAAAGAAAAGTAATTTATAATAATCTTTAAAATTTTCTAATATATAAAAATATAATTTAGTTACTAATTTATTTATTAAGATAATATTATTCTTATTTTAGGGTATATAAGCTGGCTAATCCTTAATGTTTTTAAATAAGTAGGCCTAGGGGTAAAAATTATTATTTTAAAAATTATTATATATATTTAATAAACTACTTTTAATATTATCCTAATAATTCCTAATAATAATATAATAAAAATAATAAACTAAGTAATATAAAACATTTTCATTATTTATAATAATAAAGGTTAATAAAGGATTACCATTAATTTTAGGGATTTTTAGATAATAGATTTTAAATCAATTAGGACAGGTTCTTAAAAGATTCCCTAAATCTAATTTAATACCTTTATTTTTTAAAAGGTTATAAGTTAGGTTTTTTATAATAGATTAAAATATTATACCCACTATATTAGAAATAATTAGGGTTAAAAAATTTAATAAGTAGGAAGGAAATATATTTTTAATAATATATAATTTAATAAATATAAGATAAATAAAAAAAAGAATAGAATATTTATTTAAAACTTTTCTTTAAGGATAAAATACTTTAAAATATCTTCCTTTTATTATTTTAAATAATAAACTTAAATTTAATTTCCTTTTTAGTAATATTATATATTATTAATTTAAAAGGAAATGGGATAATAAAAATAAATCCTTATTAATAAAAAGGCCTTACTTTAATTATACTTAAGCTAAAAAACTCTACTTACTTTTACAATTTATTATATAAACTTTTTTACCTTTTAACCTCTTTAATATATTATACCCCTATATTCCTTTTAATTCTAATATGTTTAATTTTATTAATTTATTTAATTCTAATAAATCCATTAAAATTAATACCCCCCTTAATTTTAATATACCTAATCCTATTAATTTATTTAATTATAATATACCCTTTAATTTTAATAATTTTTACTCCCTTAAAAATTTTCCATTTTCTAATCACCTTTTCTCTTTTAATAATAATCCTTTTAATAATCCCCTTAAATTAAGTAATCCTTTCCATTCTATTAATCCCTAAAGATTTATTTCAAATCTTATAAATAATTAACTTAAGAATATTAATTTAATCCTCCTATTATAAAATATTAATCCAAACCTTTTATTAGAAGATATTAATTTAAACCTTTTATTAAATTAACAAAATCTTTAAAAAATAAATTACACCTTATTTTCATTACTAGATTTTATATTAATAACACCATTTATAAGTAATAATACCATTAAAATAAAATTAAATAAAAACCTTATTTATATATTAAAATATTAAAAAATATACTTAATAATAACTAATATTATATTATATAATAAGAAATTATACCTAATATTACCAAATTTTATATAAAAAAATATTAAAGATATATTAAAAAAACTAAATAAAAATATTAAAAATATAAGGCCACCTTTTAATACTAAGGGCATAACATCTTTCAATATTATAAATATAACATACCCTAATATAAAAAATATTATAACATCTTTTAATATTAAAGATAATATACTTTTTAATTATAAGGATATATATATACTTTTTAACACTTATAAAGTTAAATTTATTAAAAATTATATAATATAAGAGTTTAGTAATATCTTAACTTTATTTACCTACTTTAAACTTAATAAGATTTTTAATATAAATAAAAAAATTAAATAATCTATTAAAAAAAATAATTAAAGGATTATATTCCTTAAATAAATTCCTATCTTACCCTAAAATTAAAAATATTTATTATAAATTTAACTTTTAAATATAGCTTAAATATATTCCCTACCCTTTTTAAATTATTTTAGCTAAATTACCTATTATATAATATTATCTTATCATTTATCTTCTTTCCCTATTTCCTTATAAAAATAAAACTAACCAACTATAAACTAAATAATATTATTAACTAATACCTTAATAATTTCATAATAACTATTAATATAATTAAAAAATTTTTTAAGAAATAAAAATATATAATCTATAATATTATTTTAAATACCAAAAATATTAAATTTTTTATTATATAAAAGTTAGATAATTAATATATTATAAAAAGATTTAAAACTTTTATACTAAATAAATATAATCAATTCTTAAAATATTAAAAAGTTATTCTTAATATCTATAAATAAGTATTAGAAATAAAAACACTTCAAATTAATAATATATTAGCTATTAAAAAAAATAAAATTAAAATTAAAACTATAAACAACTCTTAAATAAACATTTTATAATATCTATCTAAATCATACAAAACTAATTAACTATTTTATTATAAATAAGAAATATAAATAATTACTACTAATATATCATATTAAAATTTCTTTTTTAATTAAGATATTAATAAAATATACCATATTTTTAACTCTAACATTAACGCTCCTTTTAACTAAAACTTATATTTTATAATTTCAAATCATTTCTTAAAAAATAAAAACTTCAAATTAAAATTATTTACTAATTTCTTCTCTTTATAAATATAACTTAACAAAATTAAGATATTAAAAACTTAAAGAAGGTTTAATTATAAAATAAAAAAGATTAAAGGTCTAAAAGCTTTTAGCTTAAATATTTATATAAATTATATAATACTTTAATTATAAAACTTAAATTTAATTAAATATTATTTATAAATATAAATCTATCTTATTTTATCTTACTTTACATATAACCTTTATTATATTACTTTAATTACTATCCTATTAAATTATCTCATATAATAAACCTTTATATATATTATAATATTTCTTATAAAAATAATAATATAAACTTATTAAAATTTCTATCTTAATATTTAACTAAAAGAAGATATATTATCTTTACCATCTTTCTTTTAATTTAAAATAGAAATATAGGGAATTTTAAGCTTAGATTTATACTTAAATTAATTACTTTATTTAAAGGATAATTAATTTTTAATAAAAATAAACTTATTTTTATTAAATCTTAACCATAAACATAAACAATAAGTCTTTATAATATCATCTTTATTTATTAACAAAGATTAAAGCTTCTTATAAAAAGGGTTTAAATTATTTAAAAGGTTATTAAAGAAATTATAAAAAAAATATAAATTAAAATTATAATCCCTAAATTTAATGTTATTATTAAAACATTTTATTTAACCAATATAAATTAAATAGATAAAATTTATAACATTATCCTTATTAATATTAAGCTTATTAATATCACCTTTATTAACATTAAAATTATTAATATCAACATTATTAATATTAAAATTGTTAATATTAAAAATATTATTATTATTATTGCTAATATTAGGGATAATATTATCTATATTTAAAACTTTAATATCCTAAATAACTTTAAAATCTTAGCAATTATACTTTTTATTTATAATACCTTTGGTTTAGCCATTAATCATTTTATTAAATAATTAAGGAAATAACCAAAACAAAAATATTTATTTAACCATTTTATTTTTATCTATATCTTAAAAAAATATAAAATATTAAATCTTACCATTATTATCCATAAAAAATATAATAATAATATTAATAAATAAAGATTAATTAAACTAAGCAAAAAGAAATTTAAGAAAATATTTAATAAATAAGATAAAAATATTATAATATAATAAATAAATTTTTATATTAAAATTAATAAACTTTCCCAAAAAGTTTAATATATAATAAACTAGGCATAAATACTCCTCATTTTTAAAGTTAAACTTAGGGATAAAGATAATAATATTTAAATCCCAAAAAGTATAAATATTTTTATAAAAGAAAATAAAATTTCCTAGATATAGATATATAAATATACTCTTATTTAATAAAGTAATAAACCGTTATATATTATTTTTTTTAATAAAGGTTTTTATTATTTAAGGAAAGATATAACTTAATTCAAAAATATTAACTTAACCTATAAAAGGGTAAAGGGTATAATTGAAGTTATATACTAAAAGAATTTAAATAACTACTATAATAATAAATATATTAATAATATTAAATATAAAAATACCAACTATTAAAACATTAAAATATAAATTTCTTTAAGATTTTAATAATTTATCTAAAAACTTCCATTAATTAAAATAAGATATAATAGGATATAGCTTTCCTATTAATAAATATTAATAATTTAATAAAATAAATAAAACATTTGCTTTAACTTTTCTTATAATTAAGATAGTGAAGATAATAAATACTAACCAAAACTATATAATTCTTAAATATATATTATATATTTTTAAAATTAGGTAATATAAATAAAAATAATCCTATATAATTTAAAACATTATAACCTTTATCATTTATCCATATATTATTAAGGATAATATAATATATAATATAAACTATATTATATAAGAATATATTATTATTAAAAGCTTAAAGAATGATTAATAAAGCTAATAAGGTATAATTAGGATAGTAGATTTTAATTAATAATTAAAGCTTAATTTTTTAAGAGTTATTAAGAAGTTGAATATAATAAGGAATATTTTTAAACTTTATCTTTATAATAAACTTAATAATGATATTATTTAAGAATAAGTTTTAATAATAATAATAATATTTAATCTATTTAAAGATAATAGTATTATAAGATGTGATAAGATATTTTAAATAGGAATTATATTTATAAAGTTAAGCCTTAAATTAAATTATTAATATTCCTATTAATAAATTATAATCCCATTATTATATTAAGTTGTAAAATGGATTATAAATATTCCTAATAATAAGTTATTTATTATAAAATATTTAATTGGCTATAATAAATATTATATAATTAAAATATATTATTAAATATATTAACCATTTTTAATTTAACTTATCTTTTTTTAAAAATAAAAAAACTTAAGGATTTTATTTTTAAGAAGGGTTACCTAAATAATAATGTTTAAAAAAAAAGAATTTTATTATTTTAATAATACCCTATATTATTAAATTTGAAGAGCGATAGGTAATTATTATCAATTATATAATATTCTAAATCCTTTTTAAAAAGTTATATAAGATTATAAATAACTTAAGTAATATAATATTTATTTAATTAGGATTTTTATCCTTTAGAAAAGCTAATTAAAACAATTTTAATAATATAAATATTATTCTAATATATCCATTTTTAATTATATAAATTAAGTAAGAAAGTAAATAATAGTTAAAGCCTTATATTAATCTAATTTAATTAATCTAATTTAATATATATTATACTAATTAAAGGTGTTATATAATATAAAGCTTTTAATTACCACCTATCTTTTTAGCTAATTTTAATACTTAAAAAAGGGTATATTAAAATAAAACCTATATTATTAAAATTACCTTAAATAACTCTTCTAAAGGATATAAGCCTTAATTATATATATCTAATAATAATAAAATTATTTAAATATCTTTATAAAAACCTTATATTTATATATAATTAACAGTAATAGCCTATCACTTTCTCTATTTAATAATATAAAGTATTATTAAAATTTAATATTATAAAACTTAAAAAAAAATTAATACTTTATTTATTAAATTTATTAAAATCTTTAAAAATATTATTATTTTTTTAATTTTTAAGTCTTAATAGTAAAAAATATATTTATATATTGCCTTTAAATTTAAAAGATTAAGGGTATAAGATTATTTCTAATTTGTTATTACAAATACCTATTATTTTATTTTATATTAGCTATAATATTATAATTAAATATATATTTTCTTTTTACTTTTATTAAAACCAATTTGTAATAAAAGAATATCATGTAAATATTTATAAGTTAATTTTCTAATATAAATTCTTATTTATAAGAATTTAATTATTAATAAGTATTATATTTATAAATTTTAATACTATTTTTATTAGATAAATTAGTAAATTTAATTAATATTTTATAAGTTTTTTATTTCTTAATGGTTATGTTATGGTATGGGATATAATTAATAATAAGTAATAAAAGAAATAAGTTGTTTACCACTTTAAAATAATTATTATTAATAGGCTTAAAAGTGATATTAATAAATAAGAAGGCTTTTAATATTTTATTTTGGTTAATTAAATTTATTTATGTATTTGGCTTTGTAACATTTTTTATTAATGTATTATATCTCCTTTTTAATATAGTAAGTTTAATATTTATTTTAATAGGGGTTTAATTTATAATTATAGGTGATTTAATAAGGCTTAAGCTATTATTAAAAGTGTTGGATTTTTTTATTTAAAGAGTTAATAATTAAATATAATTAGGTTATAGTGTATTCCTTATATTAATATTAGCTTAGTCTTTTTATAGAATAATTAACTTCTTTTATTTATAGTTTTTCTTTTTTTATTTAAAAAGATTCTTTTCCTATATAGAAAAATATTCTTTTAATAATATTAATAAGGATATAAAATTAGAAATATTGTCCCTATTAGAATTTATAAAACCAAATATTTAAAAAGGTATAAGAGGATTAATAAATAAAGAATTTTTAAGAAATAATATTAATAATAATTTAAATATTAAATAAAATAAAAGAAAAAATAAAGAAATAATATTATACTTATTATTATACCCTATTTTTAAAACAAAGTAAAATTTTGAAATATTCCTTAAATTTATAATAAAATAGTAAGGCTATTATCTAATAAAAATTAACCATTATAGCTTAAAACTAATAATAATAATATTAATAAGTTAAGAATATAATATTTAAAATATGGTTATTATTTCAACTATTATCTTAATTACTTTTCTAATATTTATATTATTTTTAATTATAAAATATAATTATAAGATTTAAAAAAGATTAATTCTTTTTAAAATAAATTATTATTTAAATCCTTATTTTATTTAATTATTCTAATGGCTAATAAAAGAGACTTAAGGGATATATTATATACTTAAAATATTAATTAACTTTATAAAAAGAAAAGATCCTCCCAAAATAAATTATTATTTAAATCTTTACTTTATTTAATTATTTTAATAATTAATAAAGGAGGCTTAAAAGATATATTATATACCTAAGATATTAATTAACTTTATAAAGGGGAAGGATCCTTTTAAAATGAATTATTATTTAAATCCTCACTTTATTTAATTATTTTAATAATTAAGAAAAAACCCTTAAAAAATGTGTTATATACCTAGGATATTAATTAACTTTATAAAAAGGGGTGGTTAATTTAGCTCCTATAATTCTTATAATTCTTTTTAATATTAAATTATTTATATCCTATCTAAATACTTATATAACATTTATTAATATTATTTATAATACTATTATATATTATATTTAATATATCCTTTACTATTAATATAAATTTATTAAGGTTAAAAAGATATAGCCCTAATTTATTACTAGCATATCCTTCACTTATAAATAGGATAGAAAATATAATAATAAATAAACTTAAAAATATAATTAAATTATAATAAATAATAAATAAGTTTATAAGTATTATAATTAATTAATTAGTATACTTTATACGTTGCTTTATATTAATAAAATTAAAGAAAGAAAGCATATAAAAGAATAGAATTTGAGGTATATTTTAATTATAATAATTAACAAGCTAACTAATATATTAATTAATAAAATAATTAATAAATATTATATTTAATTAATTTATATAATTAATTTATTGCTTAATATATTTACATCTTTTCTCTTCCTATTAATTCGTAATATTAACAATTAAGGAATAGTAAAACAAAAAATAAGAATTATAACAATTATATTAATCTTTATTAAATATATAATAAAAATATTTATATATAATATTTATAAATTAAAAATATTTCCTAAGTAATACCTAAATGAAATTATACTTTAAAGGAACCATATAAAGTTAAATAATTAATACTTAATAATATAATATTAAACCTAATTAAAATATAAAATACTTAAAAATAATTATAAGTATAAGTTTAATTATAATAAGAAAAAGGCTTAAAATATCTTTAATATAAATTAGGATAAATTAATATTTATATTATTACTTTCTTAATTTAATATTACCTTATATTTAATTACTTACTTACTTATATATCTTCCTTTAATTACATTATATAAAAGCCTTAGCCATTATATACTAATCTTATAAGCTATAATATTCTCTAATATATTTATAATAAAGGTTTTAATAAACTAATATAGGTTATTACTATTAGACATTTTATATATAAACTTAATTAATATAATTCCTTTAACCAAAATAGAAAGGTTAATAATTTAAATACTTTATCCCTTTATTATATAAGATAATATTACCTATATTTTCATTAAGTTTCCTTTTTAAAATGTTCCTTTTAATACCTCTTTTAATACCTTATTTAAAGCCGGTTTTAATATTTCCCTCTTAATACTATTAACCATATCTATAAAAAAAACCTATAAAAAGGGTTAAATTAAGGAAATTAAGTAAAAAGATTTAATAAAATTAATTTTTATTAAAATTATTATCATTATTAAAGGCAAAAACTTTAACCTTATTTATCTAACTTAAAGATTAAGGTTAAATTTATAATATATTAAAGCTACATATATCAAATTAATGATATAAAATGTAAAAAATTTAATAATTAAAAAGGGGAATATATCTTTAAAAATTTCTATAATAAAAAAAAGAAATGATAATAAAAGTTAAATACTTTAATTAAAACTTCTTTTAAATAATAATTTTTGGGATAATATATTATTAATATTAATTACCATAAAAAGAAATAAACAATAATATAATACCTAAAGGAATAAAAGATAAAAAATTTAATAATTATTAAGTTATGTTAAAAGTTAATTAATACCAATTTATAAATTAAATCACACCTTTATTAAATTATAATTTATATAATTTGTTATATATATAGATTTATTTAATATTACTTTTATTATAAAATCTTTTTACTTTTAAAATAAAAAATTTGGATTAATTTTTAATATAATAAATATTAATAATATAATCCTTAATCTTAAGGATTACACACTTTAAAAAACCTCTTTTATATATATAATTAAAGTAATTTTCTTATATTATTTTAAAATTAACTAATTATATTATTTAAATTTATAACTAACCTTGAATTACTTATATTTACTTTTTATTAAAATTTCTATTAAAGAAATATCTTTAACCTTTTAATTTATTAATCCAATATCACTTAATAAGATAGGAAATAATTTGGTTTAGCTTAAATTAATTCTTATTAATAATAAAAAATCTAATAATCTTATAATTAAGATGAGATTAATTTAAAATTAATTTATAAGTTACAAAAATTAGTAAAAATTTCTAATAAAAGCTATATATTATACTATTTAGGTATTTAATTATTAAAAGATATTATAAAGCTAATTTCTAACCTAATTATTAAGTTACTTAGTTAAGGTAAATTCTTAATAAATTAGGATATTAAATAATAAGATATTTTTAATTTTTTTATATAAGGGAATAAATATTTACCTTATAAAAAAAATAAACTTTAATAAAAGAAAAGGAAATTTTTATTAAATTTATATATACCTATATATAAATTTAATTATAATTACAATAATAAAGAAATTAAACTAAGTTTAAACTTATATTAATTAAATTATTCACTTATTAAGCCTTAACCATACTTAAGAGAAATATTTTTTTACCTTTAAAAAATAGTAATAAAAATCTATTAAAAAAGAGAAAAAGCTAGAAAATTACCAATAAGTTATTATAATATAATAAAATAATATTAAGAATAAATAAGTTAAAAAAGCCTACTTAAACTTTATTTAAAATAATATAAAAATATTTAATAAAAAGAAAGAAAAGGATTTAAATCCTTTCCCTAAAGATTCTAATTAAAAATGAATTTAAAATATATATAATTAGCTTTTAATAAATCTAATATATTAAAAAATCAATCTTAATATAATTTTAAACCATATAATTATTAAGCCTATATTTAATTTATATTAATAGCTAATTTAAGTAATTACCCACTTGTTTAAGGTTATCATTTCTTTATTTAAAAAGTATAATATTAATATATTAAAAATATAAAATCATTTAAACATGTTAACTTATCCTAATACCTAATTTAATAAGATTATATACTTTATTAAAGCTAATCTAAGATTTTACCTATAGGAAATAAAAAGTATAAATAATAAGATTAAAAAAAAAGGATTTTAAAAGCTTATTATAAATATAATATTTAAGATAAATATCTAAACTATTTATAAACTATTATTCTATTAACTAATTATTATTATATAATTAATTTTATTTTAAATAATAAAAAAGGTTTAAAATAAGTATTTTCTAATTATTATTATAAGTATAAATCTTAAAATATCACCCTTAAATTAATTTTAAATTAATTTAGGAAAAATAGTAAATGAAATTTATACTAATATTAATAAGGGATTTAAGAATTAACATTAGGTATATTATTAATAATACGTTTATATTAGGATTTATTATTATAAATATATAAATTTAAAGATATTTATAAATTATAATGAAATCTTATCCAAATATAATCCTAAATTTAATTAAATAAATATTGTTAAGCTTAATTTATTATATTAAAAGTATTTTTAAAACAAAAAAAAAATTATTAATAGATAAACTATAAAATAAAATGTTTACATAAATAAAACCTTTAAATTTAATTCTATTTAGGATAAAATCTTATTTAGTTATAAGCTATTCTATACGGTTTTTTATCTTTACCAAAAATCTTTTTAATTTTCTTATATCCTAAATCATTATAAAAATACTTACAAATAAAAAATACTATACATTTTTAAATATAATAAGATAAATCGAGGTTAAATTAAATATATTTAACTATTTAGATATTTTTAGCAATTTTAATATATCTATATAAACACTTTTTATCAAATATTTATTAAATTATAACGTAAAATCTTATCATTTTATTATACTTATTAAAAATAATATTAGCTATATTAATCCTATTTTTTTTAATTATTATATATTAATAAGCTATTAAACCTATCTTAACCAAATCTTTATTTATTTATAAAACATATTATAATTAAGCTTTTAAATTATAACCATAATTATATATAAAAAGTTAAAAAGGTATTTTATAAACCTTATAATATCTATTATAATATATATATTTTATATAATTTTAAAACGTTTTTATTTATAATTTTTATTATTTATAAATTATATATATATTACTTATTACTATTAATAAAATTATTTATTAATATTAAGTAAGAATTTATAAAAATATTTAAGGATTATAAACTATTAAAACTTATAGTAAATAGGAATTTTATATTAGCTAGGTAAAAATAATATTAAACCTAACTTTAACCCACTTTTAAATAAAATTAAGTTATTACCAATTATATTAAAAATTTGGTATAGATAAGTTTTAGGGGATTTATTAAATATTTAATATAAAGTATATTATAAATATTATTATTTAAAAAGAAAAGCTTTTACGATACCTTATAGGAACTATTCTCGTTGAAATTTAATAAGAATTTAAATTAAATTTAAAATAATTTAAGGATAAGTATTAAATCTAAAAAATATCCTATTTAGAAGTAAAAAAAAATATTAATAAATATTTTATTATTTATATGATAAAGAAATAAATAAAAGTATTTTAAAATTATACTTATATCTAAATAAATTTATCCTTTAAAATAATTTATAAAAAGATTAATTTATATTTAATTATTAATTAAAATAAGAGAATATATGGTATAATCTTAAATTAACTACCTTTTATTTATAAATATTAATATTAATTATTTATAAAAATTAAAACTTTTATATATATATTCCTTAACTAAAAAATAATAAACTTATACTATTAACTATTTAGCCATATATTTTATTAGCTTAAAGTTATATTTAGAACCTTAATATATTTTAAATATATATATAAAATATATTAAAAATAAGTTAGTATCCTTATTTATATTATTACTTTAAATATATATAAAAAATAAACATATAAGTTAAAATATTATTTAATAAATAAGTATATAATAATAACCTTAAACTATTTTAAAATTAAATTACTAATTAATCTTAAATTTAAATAATTCTAAATTATAAAAAAATTATTTATAATATATTATAATATTTTATAAGGTTTATTTATAATATGAATTTTAGAATAAATTCCCTAATTATAATTTAAGTAAATTTTTGGATTAGATTTTTAGCTTACTATTATAAACTTATCTAGTTAAAATAGTTAACATAATGGTTAAACTTTATTTAAATAAGTAAATTATTCTTATATTAATTTTAATTTAATTACTAAATAAATAAAGCTAATATTTTATAAACATTATTAATTAGTAAGTAAATAAATTATTAAATTAGTTTTAAGGGGGTTTATATTAAACTTACTTTAAAATTAATCTTATGAATTGGTTAAATACTTTAAAATATACTAATATTAATAAAAGTAAATATTTTATAGTTAATAATTTTATTAAATAATCTATTTTATTATTAATAATTATAAAGCTATAAATTTTGTATTAAATTAATTATGAGATAATTTTTAATTAATTATTATTTAGTTTTTATAAGTTTATTAATAATTATAAAAAATGGTTAACACTATTTAAAAAGTTTAAAATTCATTATAAGTAAAAAAATATATTTATAAAAACATATTTTATATATAAAATAAAAAAATAGAATAAGTTAAAATTACCTTATATTTATATTATAGTTAAGATAATATTATACTTAAATAAATATTAATTTAATATTTTATTAGTTGAAAATTATTATAAGTAAGTAAATAGGAAAAAATAAAATCTATTACTCTTTTTTAATCCCTTAAACCTTTTTAATAATATTAATATTATTTTAAAACTAATTAAATTAAATTTAAAACCATTATTAGGAGTTAATAATTTATTATAATAAATTAATAATAAAAATTTGTTTTATAAAAGTAAATATATTATATTAATTAAGAATAAACTTAATATACTTTTAAATTAATAAATAAATATTTATTAATAACTTAACTTTAATAAATTATAAGGGAATAATAATTTAAATTTAATTTAAGATTAGCTTATAAGGATAAGTTTACTTAAGCCTTAACTTTTATAACCTTTATATTTTATAATTTAAAATACTTAAAAGGAATATTTTAAATACGATTTATAATTATTTATATAAAATGTAAAAGTTAGGATATTTTTATTAAGTGAGCTTTTATAAATATTATAGGGTAGTTTTAAGGAAGGAATAATCTTAATATAACTTAAGACTATATTATACTTAAATTAATATAAGTAAAACTATTTGAATAAAAAGATTTTTAAAGCTTAACTTATAGAAAAGGAGAAAAAAGTAATAAAATTATGTAAAAAAATAGTTAAAAAGTAAGCTTAAATTTATTAAAAAAAAAAGCTTATATATTAAATAAAGAAAAGGTAATATTACTTAAAAAGTTAGGAATAAATAACCATATATTAAATTTAAAATAATCCTAAATTATTTAAATAGCTTTTATATAATTTTTACATAATTTTTATATAATATTTGTATATTTTTAATACATTAAAGTATTTATAATATTTATAATATAACTTATTACTTATATTTAATATTAAGTATATAATTATTTTTAAAGAAGTAAATATTTCTTTAACTTTTTTACTTTTATATATATATTTAATTAAATTAACTTTAATTTAAGTATAATCTTAAAATAATCTTAAGCTTTATTTAATTTTATCTATATTAAAATATATAAATAGCTATTATTATTTTTAATATTATAACTCTTTATAACTAATTAAATATTAATAAGTTAATAACTTAAGTATAATTAAATTAATATTATATTAAATTTATTTTTAAAAAATGCTTTATATATTATCTTACCTCCTATTATAAATAAAATTAAGCTTTATATAATAAAGATATTTTTAACTTATTTTATTATTAATTATTATTAATATTATATAAGGCTTATTTTAAATACTAATTTAAGATTTTATTTTTTAAATATATCTTTCTTATTAAGTATAATTTAAAACTGGTTTTTAATTAAGTTTAGGTGGTATTAATTTAAGCTATTAATTTATTATGTGTATATTTAATTACTTATACTTCCCTTCCCTAAATAATTAATTAAAATTAATTTAATAGTTATATTAAAATCTTTTTAACTAGTGACTTAAGCTATATTATATATATAAATATATTTTTAAATTAATTTAAAATTGTATTTATTAATCTACTTAATTACTTTATTATTATTAATATTAACCTAATATATAATTAAATATTTTAAAATATTAATATAATTTATCCTAATAAAACCTTTTTAAAGATTTATATTAATTGTTTTTAACTTTAATAATACTTATATTATATTTATAATGGTTAAAATAAGTGTAATTTAAAATTATTTTAAGATTAGATTAAAAATGATTTCCTTTTTTTTTAGCTTTTTTTTATTAAAGTTATAAGCCGATTAATTATATAAAAATGGCTATAGTTAATATATAAGTATATTTATTTAAATAATAACCTTTTTATTATAAGTATATATTAACTTTTCTTTTTTAATATTATATGTTAATTTGTTATATTTAACGAATAATATTAGTTTTGTTTTAATTATAAGCTTAAATTTAATCCTTTTAAACTTATTTTTAATTATATTAACTATAAATTAAAAATTTAACTTTTTTACCCTTTACTTATTTTATTTAAAAATATAAGGTTATAATATATACCCCCTTATAAAGTTTATATTAAAAGTATATTTATATTAATTTTTATAACTAATATAATAATAAGTTTTATAACCATTTTAACTGATATTTCCTTTAATTTATTAAATATATTTTATTTTATTATATTATTAATTTTATATTTAAACAATTATATTTTATAAAGTTATTTTATATTTTTATTTTAATTATTATTATTAAATTTTAAATACTTTTAATCCTAATATATTAACCCTTTAATAATAATAAGAAATCGTTAATAAATTAAATAAGGTTAATTATAAAATTAAACTAGGATAAGGTTTTTTTTAAATTTTAACCCTTTAATTAAGCCATAAGTTTAACAATAAAAGAAGTTATAAAAATTTTATAAAAAACTAATTTTAAATTACTTTTTATTTAAACTTAAATATAAAATAATAAATTATACTAAGCTTTATCTAATTAAATAATAATATTAACAATTTATAAATAAGTTATATACATTTTTAATTCGAAATAATTCTTTTTATAAAAAACTTATAAGTTTTATATTTTTATATAAAAGCTTTTATAATATTTTATAAAATTAATAAAAAATTATTTTTATTAAGTTTTTATATAATATTAATTAATATTATAATTAAAAAGTTTAAATTAAAGATAAAGATAAAGAAAATTATAAAGATATAAATAATAAATTATTATTAAAAATACTTTAAAACTATATTAAAATTAAACTTTAATAAATTTATAATTTTATCCTTTTCGTTAATTATAATTTCCTTAAAAAACTAAGATATAAATATTTTAATTTAATTTTAAATATAACTTAATTTTAATATATTTATAAGTAATAAATAGCTTTAAAAATTAAAACTTTAAAAAAAATATTAAAAATTATAAAATAAAATTTAATATAATTTTAATATAGTTTATTAATATTTTTTATAAGGATTATTATTAATAAAAGTAATATAATTTAATTAAAAAGCTAAAAGATTTTAAAATATTATTATATAATAAAGTGTGGGTATACGGATTTAAGCGTTAAGGTAATCCGACCTAATAACCCTATGAACGGGCAAGCACTTCACTATATGCGGTGTATCTCACGTAGAGGGGTTTCTAATATAAACGGTTATATAAAACGACGGGTAATAATTTGCTAAAGATAGAATGAAAATTATCGTAGTTTGAACACAGTACCTAAAGTACCCAATGCAGGTATACGGCGCAATTGGACGCTCCCGCTTCAGTCAGCATTGGCTTGAAGTTAACCTTCCAAGCTTCGCCCAAGGAGGCCGTAGTTATTTAGGTAAATAAGCTTGACATGACCATTTGCCATCTGTGTAACAACTCAAGAACAACAACAACCTTCGTTTTACAGTATCAAAATGACTACTACGCCATCCGTCATGGTCGGGCAGCTCGACTCACTCAATATGCCTGCCCTTCAACCTCCTGATGGAATTACACCCAATTTTGAAAACCCACCCAGATATAACACTTCAGGATACGCTCTATGCTCCTTCTTTCTAGCTTTCGGAACAACTGCAGTTCTCTTGCGTGCCTACGCTAGGATCTTTTGTGCTAAAAAAGTCCGCTTAGAAGACTGTAAGTCCCATGGAATACGTTTATAGGAGTTAAAGGCGTCGCTAATCTTTAATTCTAGTCTTGGGTTTCGCTGGGTTTGTATGTGATCTGTTTTTCTTCCTCACAGAATAGTTTCCTATCTATACCAAGTAGCTAGCTAACCAATCAGTATATAGGCCCTCTTCGCGGCTTACATAGTCGCCGTTTTACTTGTAATAGAGCGCCCTGGCTTCTACGTCCACCAGTGGGATGTCCGGATTGGAGACATGCCTCGTATCCTATATGTAAGATGTCTCGTTCTAACAACACAAGATGTAAGCTAGAACTGACCAGGCAGTAGATTTTCTACGTGAGCTCCAATTGCTATAACGGCGCCATCGGATGCTTAAAAGCGGCTATATTGATCGAGTGGTTGCATCTATTCAATCCGCGACGCGTTCGAAATACATTCTTTTGGATCTGCCAAGCCATATTGTGGATAAACATCTTATATTATGCTGCTTCGGCCATTGCCATCAACGTCATCTGCACACCGCATGCGAAGATCTGGGATAAAACAATCGTTGAAGGTCGCTGCGGCGATTCCGACACTCTCTACCTCTCTGGTACCATTATAAATCTGATTTCAGACATATTAATTCTAAGCCTTCCACAAACAGTAATATGGTCCCTGAAAATGACAAAACCAAAGAGGCTTGGTGTTTCTCTTATTTTCGCTATAGGAGTATTGTAATATTCACACCCTCCCTACTCTTCGCATCAGTTCTGCTGCTGACATGGATATTTGGGCAGATGCTGCATCGTCGCATGTTTTCGTATAGTTACTACGGTCGCGCTGCCGAAAACAACAGATTTTATCTATACCTTACCAGAGCTGGCATTTTGGGGATCTTCCGAAATGCTCCTTGTGTTGCTAGTCTTCTGTGTTCCCGCGTTTCCGCAGGCATTCGGGGGCATGGGACTCAATCGACGCAGTCCCACATCAAGATCTCAGGATTTATCATCTCTAAATAGCCACAAACAGATGTGGCCGCGCACCAACATATCCACTGGCCAGCAAAGCGTTTACCGGAAGATCGACGACTACAGTCTTATGCCTCTCACGACTAGCAAGCCCACGCCAATCCAGATGTCCTCGTCTTCTGAAGAGATTGGTCACAAGCAACACGATGTAACCTCTGTACCTCGAGGGGGGATTGTTTGGACTAGGGAATTTTCCACGAGGGAAGACTTCATTCATAAGAACAGAGATCAGGATAACCAACATGATTACCCATAGTCATTCAACTATCGACGGTCTATTTATCTGGAAAATATGTTGGATTCCTAGGTATATTCAACTATGAATATGAAATCTGCCGTTATTGTTTCCTTTCCGAGTATGGTGCGGATTCACTTACGTTTTCGTTTCTATCATTTATTCAATCATGGTGGTTCACGGGTATCAAGAGATAGGAGGGGTTGCCAATTCTATAATGATGATTAGTGTGATGGCGTAAGCGTAATCCATAACAGGGATTCTTTATCTTCCGCGTATTCGTTTCTATCATACCTATTGGGTAGTCCCGCGGTCGACATCACTAAGCGATCGCTCATATTCATTATGTGAACCATGTGCTCGTAACTTTTTATTGAAAGGGGTTAATGAACCTTTAGTACAAGCTAGAATGAAATGGTTTCTGATAATAGATTAGATGATACAAAGACTGATCAAAATCGCATCTAGGCAATCTATAATACTTTGCTTGAAGGCCCCTAAGGTTGGTGACTGAAAATATAAGCGGCTTTTACACCCTGCCAATAACATTATCTAAGGACGAAAAGTGGACTTGAGGGGACCACCTAATCTTGACAAGGAAGAAACATCCCTTTTGGCCGTCGAAGTCACATTGCCGTAGACCTCATTGATGATGTCTGCCCAAGTAATCCCCGAATAAAGCGGAGCCTCCAACTCACAAACCTTTCCTTCAGGAGGCAGAGTACCGTTCACCCAATACGCCGACGTCGTCCTGATAGTGCAAGCCGCCGGTGCGGCTAGTGAGGAGTGCTGGTTATGTACGATAATTAGTCAGCGCCCAACACTACTTCAAAACGTCTGTCACTTGGGAGGAAAGGATAGAAGGGGTTAAGGGGTCGGGGTTAGGGTTAGGGTTGGGTTAAAAGCCAAGTACAGGGTTAGGGTTAGGAATGAAATCGGGGTTAGGGTTGGGGTTAGCGGGGAAACTTACACCGTATCCATCAACCTCTAGCACAACGCTACCCTCAAAAGTAGCGCTGACATTCTTCGCCGACACTAGTGGTGTGAGCCCATCGTGGCTATTACCGATAAACAGAACTGGGTTTTTTGTCTTGACATTGAAATCGCCCGTGTACCGCTCCTTCGGCTCGATTTTCCACTGTGCGCAAGCACTGTACAAGAAAACTAACCCGTCGCCAACTATAATAACAATATTAACACCTAACTCTTCATAAAGCATAGGTAGATAAATCTGATAATTCTCGAGGAAGGGGGAGAGGATCAAAGGCTACATACGGATCTTGCTGGTGTCATACATCTGCTGGACAGCCGGGACGAAGTCCTCGAACTTCTCAGTTCGAACCATATTATCGCTGCAGTGGATGCCGATAAGAGCAAGTGACTGTGCAATACCTGCGTATATGTTGGTAATGTTGGTTGGGTATAATATTCTTAGGAGATTTGGAAGAGCTTCCAGTTGTCCAGTAAGTACGTAATTGAGTATCATAGCCAAGACCGGCCAAAAAGCACTGTCATAGAGGGACTGCACTATAAGGCTCTTAACGGTGCTGTAGTCTGCGATGTAGGTGGAATCAATGGCAATCGGCTGATACTTGACGGCATCGAGAAGATCCCAGACAGCTTGCTCGAGCTCAGCGGCCGTTTTATTGTTGCCTTTAGCTAAAGCACAATTCTCGCGTGCTTCAACGCAGCCTGTGAAGATGGATGAAAAGCTTTTGTCTGAGTCTGTCCATTCCTGGAAGTCGCTATGGGTAAGAAGGTGTAAGTAGTTGTCGCCACGAGTCAACGGCTATCCCGCAAGTGACTTACGCCTGTGCATGATAGTACTCATGTGGGTTCTGGACTCCGTCAAGAATCATCCTCTCTATCCTATCGGGAAACATCGCAGCAAGAGTTGCGCCGAGGGTCGTGCCGTACGAGAAGCCTAATATAACGTGAGCTCGACAACATTGAGGATTCCGATCAGCAAATTCACTTACCCCAGTATCGTAACATCCCATCTTCTCCGAGCGCATCTACCACGCTCATCATATCCCTTGCCACGAATGCTGAGCTAATAAGGCTGCCGGTTCTGTTTTGCGTCTTCAGACAGGCTTCGGCTACCATAGCTCCCCGCGCCCATGTGGCTCCTAGAGCCACTTCAGAGCTGTTGGTGGGCATCCGGTTCAGGAGGAAGGACCAGGCGTCGAATGAATTGTCAATACACGCCATGGGTATTCTAGACCCAGAAGTGCCGCTAGAATAAATCGTTATTAGTGGTCCTCGAGCTTGTATCAGCAAATATAGAGACGATGTTCCTACCGTGGATCAAATGCAACGAGATCAAATTGACGGCCAGTAAGTCTAGGCAGAGCATTAACATCGTCAAAGTATAGCTTCTGTTGTCTCTTTGGACTCACGCTAGTAATTCTTCCGCAATAGGATTAGTCCCTATTACGTCTCGCGCTGTACCTCCTGGACCACCAAAGTTGAAGAGAATGCTTCCTTTCGAGGGCTTCACTGGGGCGAGAACTTTAACGAGGTCGAGCGTTAGGGTCTCGTTGGAGTTCGGCTCCGTGTAGTCCATCGGGACTAGTAGAGTACTGCATTGTACAGGAACGTCACTAGGAACTTCGGTCTCGTTACACGGTCCCCATTGGAGCGTTGAGGTTCCGTATGGTTGGGCAAGAGACAAAGTAAGAAAGGAAAACTGCAATGTCCTCCGAAGAAAAGCCATCTTATCTCAAAGTATTGCTTTTAGTTTGGATTAAGATGACAGAAGACTGGAGAGCAAACTAGATCAGGGAGACTATATATACGAGGACACATTGGCGGATGAGTTGTTTCCTCGGCAGCATCGAACCTGCTGGGAAATTGCAATAATTCCATCGTTCGTGAGGCTGAGTAGCACATGATGACTACGTTGTATGCCCAGACTGAGAGAGCGAACAATGATTTGGCACGTAAGGATACGCCGTAATATTCGTAGGGCTGATAATGCCAATTCAGTAATCGAGTGGAGTCGGGCCCCCACACAAACGCATATACGCCGTATTGCTTCTGGGCAGCTTCTGGGCAGCTTCTGGGGTAGAGTGAGATTCTCAGGTCCTGCACCGCCACCGAGTTACGCAGGACAAGGATGACGGAATAATGCCATTTGACGAAGTTGATACGGCGTGTTTTTGGCCATCATAGCTTCATTCAGCTCACATTAAGTAGTAGCATACCTGCTTCATAATGGCATTTGGTTATAGAATGTTCAGGCTCATGTTCAGGTCACAAGTTTTAGAAGCCTACCTAGGTAAGTGTACAGAAAAGGGGAAGGAAAGTGGGGCGTAGTTTATTGTGTCACGAAAACGCCACAGAACTAGCCACAATGTTTCACGAGCGACGCGTCTTAACTTGCTACGTCATCGACAATGGCACTCACACAAAACATAATAATAACTTGCGACTCGAGGTTACCTATTTACTTCAAATGATATACACGTAGGTTGCGCTATCCTAGACTTGAGCTTTCTACGGTATGACCCGTTTTGATAGAACACGAACCTTTTATCGTGCTGCCGGCCTCTGAAATTGTCGCTCGCTGTCTCAGCTTAGGGGGAGCTGAGGCTGGGGCTGAAGAAATCGCATTACCAAAATGGACCATCGCCAAGTTGTTGGCATTTTCGACCGATCCGGTGGTCACATGAGCATCATGGAGGCTAAAGTGAGTAAAGCTTCATTCTCCCAATATAATTGAGACTGTCCTAGAACTCACGAGTGCCCTCTACCGATATATCGACTAGACGTTGGCTAACGCATGTTTATAACAGCCAAAGGGCTCGGCATCCCTTGCGGCTATAGTCTCTGCTTTCGTCCCCACATGGGTAAGTGTATATAATCTTCGGATTTCTCATATTTGGCTAAACCAGCAAGATAACTGGTCTCATCTTCGTTGCGATATTTATTGTCGTGCGACGTTGGTATCCCAACATCTATGCGCCTCGTACATTTATTGGGAGCATACCCGAGAAGTTCGTATACGTCTCCAATATCGTAGCATGGTACTAAATTCGGCGTAGGGACCGAACTCCTTCAAGAAGTCGGTCGTATTTCAACTGGATTCATACGATGCGTAAAATTCCTGACAAGTTCGTTTTGTACCATCAGTCACTAGATGCTTATCTTTATCTCCGTTTTCTGCGAACGACAATCTTCATCTGCTTCGTAGGTTGCTGTATCACATGGCCCATCCTCATGCCAGTCAATGCAACTGGTGGTGGCTCATCAACGCAGCTTGACATGCTTGGCATTGGGAATGTCAAGAAAAAGGAGAAATTTTATGCCCACGCCATAATAGCCTGCGTTTTTTTCGGCTTCGTTATGTTTACGGTTGCCCGCGAGCGACTTTGGCTCATCGGCTTACGTCAAGCCTGGACCCTGTCAAGACCAGTTGCCAATCGCCTGTCCTCACGCACTGTCCTCTTTCTATGTGCGCCTAGAGATGCTCTAGATGAAAGTAATATCCATCGCTTCTTTGGTGATGGAGCGTTGCGCATCTGGCCGGCCACGAAAGTCGAGGCACTAGAAAGTCTCGTCTCGAGTAGAAAGTCTAAAGTTGAACAGCTGGAGGCTGCGGAAATGTCCCTCATTCGAAGGGCTTGTCGAGAAGGGAGAAAACGCGCCAAGAATGACAACTCTCGAGATGGACATATAAGCTATGATGTCCTCCCAGATTCGGTTAAAAAGTCCATCAGGCCCAGACACAAGGCAGACGTCTCTCCATTAAATGGGAAAGTAGACAGCATCGAGTGGCTGCGCGAAAAGATTAAGGAGGAGGAGGCTAAGATTGAGGAGGCTCGGAGGACATATGAGATTAGCGAAACCAATGGATCAGCAGCTGTATTCGTCGAGTTCAAAACTTGTGCTGAAGCTCAACGAGCGTGCCAACAAGTTGTCTCTAGCAATCCGCTAGCTCTCAGTCCCAGACATACCGGTGTTTCGCCGCATGAGATCATCTGGGATAATCTCACCATCCATCCTGCCCGACGTATTTCTGGAGAGGGCACTGCCCTAGCCACCGTCATTGCTACAATAGTTTTCTGGTCGATCCCTAGCGGTATTATTGGTGTGATCTCCAACATCAGCTATCTTGCCGATAACTTTGAGTGGCTTAGCTTCCTCAAGAACTTACCAGCTCCTGTCATCGGTCTTCTGTCTGGATTGATACCACCGTTGGCTACCAGTTGGCTAAGCAAGATGGTACCCAATATATTCAGGTGTAAGGATCTTGCTGTCCGATGCCGTTCTTGAGCAATGTGCTAATATTATACAAGACATATTCAAATCTTCTGGTAGCCCTACTAACACTGCCGCTGAGCTCAAAGTTCAACGTTGGTTCTACGTTTTCCAAGTAACCCAAGTGTTTCTTGTCACTGCTGTCTTTTCAGGAGCGACAGCTGTGGCATCAGAGTTAATGGAAAGATTAAAAAACCCTACATCGGTCCCCGAACTCTTAGCGAGGCAGTTGCCAAAGGCGTCCAACTTCTACCTCACGTATTTCATCATTCAGGGTACAACTTCGGCTGCCGATAACTTACTCAATTATTCGGACCTTCTAGAGTACCTCTTTTACGATTACTTCTTTGATAAGACGCCTCGACAGAAGTTCAGTCGGTATACAAGTATGAAAGGGATTGCATGGGGCAAGTTGTTCCCAAAGGTCAGGGTAATCAAATCTATATGAGCTTATCGAATATTTACTAACACGCATCCAGTTCGCCAATTTCACAATTATTGGTCAGTTCGCTGTAGACTTGTCTTTCACGTAGAGTTTACTCACATCTTCCAGCAATCGCATACTCCTGTATCGCACCATTAGTTCTTGGTTTCGCCGCTATCGGATTATCGCTCTACTACTTTTCTTACCGCTACAATCTCCTTTTCGTGATCAAACCCAAGATAGATACTAAAGGTCATGCTTACACGGTCGCACTACAACAACTTCTCACAGGGGTGTACATTGCCGAATTAGCCCTTATAGGCCTATTCAGTCTAAGAACAGCCACAGGCCCATCTGTCATTATCGCGATTCTATTCATCGTGACAGTCATTTATAACTCACTAGCAAATAAGTATCTCGCGCCCCTTGAGCAATTCTTACCAGCCGACCTGACTGCCCTATCCGAGAGGGAGGGCGAATCCGAACCACTTCTGTCTTCGGCAGAAGAGGGACGCGCGCAACCGACATCTCACATTCAACACCTAGGTCAGCAAGCACATGTCCCACAGACTATAATGGAGCACGTTCTAGAACCAATAGCACGCTTTTTCGAACCCCAAGTCTTCACTTCATATCAAGCCATGAAAGCGTGGCTCCAAGACGATGTTTTTTATGACGGTGATAACATCCCAGAATACACAGAAGAGCAACTTGAGAAGGCATATTTAAATCCGGCGCTCACGAGCCCAACGCCCCTTATCTGGATTGCTCGGGATCCGATGGGAGTTAGCAAGAACGAGGTCTCGGAAAATGAGCAATGCGGACTCAAAGCTAGTGATCAAGGCGCGTGGCTCGACGAAAAGGGTAGACTTAAGTGTAGTGTTCAGGACTTGAGGGAAGTACCTATTTGGAAGCAGGAAATCACATATTAAAATATTAGAATATGGGGTAATGTTTTGCACCGAACTCATACATAAACAGATTTAGGCAACATGCACCAGTAGCTTGTAGTCATGATTCACCTTTAAATATCTAAATCCTGTCCACTTGAGTCACACTGGTAATTAAGATCACGAGCCCGATTCCCCATCGTGCGTGGGTTAACGTCATCCTGGGACTTCCCTTCACCCAGACCTCTAGAGAGCCGCTATGATGTTAGTCACCACAAGCTGTTAGGGGCTAAAAGTGGGTCTTTTCAGGAGATGTAATTAAGATATGTAACACCTTGGAGTCATAACAGTAATACCGACAAGAATTCTTATTTGCAGTACTCCTTGGAAATCCAAGAGTCCATTATTTCATTGTCTCATTAATAAACCAATAGTTGAATACCTTAGAGATCCTTCCCGCTGCAAGAACAATAGAGCTATCAATCTGCATACAGTCCATGAAAAGAGATAAACAATTTGGTAGCGACTCGACCCCTATGATTGGATATTGTAGTGATAGTTCAGAAATGATAGTACGCCAGAAGCAGTATCCCGAGCGTTTGAGCCAGGTGCTGTGGTGCTTTCAACGTTAGGTCCAGTGATATCTCTCGTCTCAGGAATAGTCCTTGGACTTTGCATTTGCTCCTCAGTCATGGTCCGTGTAGTCGAAGATGTAGTAGCGACTCTCGTCGAATTATCTGGACCACCACCATTAAGGTTAGTGTGGACAGCCGGCGTACTTCTGGAGGATGGAGCATGTAACCTGCGTGCCTCCTCGACCATACGTAACGTCTCGAGCCTGCGTGACTCAAAACCACTCTGGCCTTGTAGCCCGTAGCGTGTTGCCTCCACCGAACTACTAGATGCTCCCTCAGTGTGAGACGTAGGTTGTGGTGTTGGGGCTTCGGGTCCATCGGAGGCGTCTGGAGATTCTCGGGTGCTGGCACATACAGCATCGTCGTTAGGGGATTCTGTCTTACGTACATTGATTGTCGCTTCTTTCGACCCATCCATCTCATTTAGTTGTAGCATCTGTTCTTGGATTGAAGGCAGCGAATGGTCGTAGCCGTCCATTGTCGCATCAGACGCTGTCGTCTCCTGGTTAATTGATTTCAGTGTGCGAATGTTCCAGCTTGCCTCGGGTGTCTGGCGTTGATTTTGCTGGGGCCCTGATGTATGGGGTGCTGGCCTTTCAGAAGCCTCGTGTGTTGTGTCCATTGAGGTCTGGTGCGGTGATTCGCCCCTGCACGGGGTGAAAGATGCTGCCCTGATCTGTTGCATCATCTCATTTGCTGTAGCATCTGTTACACCAGGGCTTCCATTGTCACAGCGAATCCGTTGGTCCTCTATCTCCCGAGATTCTCTCCATAATCTTAGCCGATCGCTAAATGTCTTTGCCTTCTGGTACCCTGCAGTGGAACGGGATGAGTACTCGTTGAGGGGTAAAGATCTGATGGACTTCGCATAAACCCAGTCGAACCTAGCATTAAGAGCGGTAAATTCGCCATATAATGGTATTCGCGCGATCTCATCAGTGAACATTACTGGGAATGCGCGACTAGTAACCCTCGGCCCGCCATCCTCGTACTCTTTCTTCCACCCTAGAATTTCCATTGTCTGCTCGTCATACCTGTAACATGCTGGGATGGACTTCGCAAGACGAGTGTCATGAATGGATCTAGAGATTCCTATCTCGCCAAAATCGCCAGTAGGTAGAATCACAGCCGCATATCCAGCCTTTATAGGTCCTATTTCTATCTTATAGATGTCTCCTACCGTAGGATTAATGATGCCTTTAAAAGCTGGAGCTGTCTTAGTATCTTTCTTGTTGCGCCCCAGAAGCTTAAAGCGCAACTTTTTATTAGGGGCGTTGTCCTGGCGCTCATGTCGAGGCCTTTTAGCGATGGGTATGTCGGAGTTCTCATCACTCTCGAAGGCATCTACCTTGCGCACAAGCCGTCTCGGAGACTCTTCTTGTTCGGTGTGTGTTTCGTTGTCGAGATGACTTCGCTGATTATCAGTCAGTTCAAGCTGGTTCTCATAAATTCCCGACAGGACGGCTCATGACGCCTGGTAGACTTATTGGGGGCTGACCAACATCGGATGTGTTAACCCTTTGTCCTGGGGGCGTATCTGCCTGGGCAACGAGTTGTTGGTCGATCATATGATCAGTAGATGAATCATCAGACTCAGAGTCTATGACAATTATTTCGTCCTCGATTTGAGCTTCAGCGTTGTTAATCTGATGTCGGCAACGAGTAGGTTTCATCTGTTCCCGTGCTAGTTCTTGTGGTTCTTTTTCATCTCGTTCTTCTAGTAATAACTTCATAAGTCAGCTCTTTTCTTCATGTTATCTCACATGGATTCAAGCAGAGTGATTCTGCTTACAGGGGGCATCTTTATGTAATTTTCCAGTTCTTTCCTATACATCTGTTTCTCCATCTTTTCAGACGCAATGTACTCGTCCTCGATCTCCTTATACTCATTCTCGGCATCCCGGAGTTCTTCCTGGAGCCGTTGAATATTATTCCGAAGAGCATCTTGCCTATTGTTAAAGGCACTTTTGTTCACTTGTCTTCTCTTGGCATATTCCTCTTGGATTGAGATTGCCTTCGCTAATCTGGTTTCTATCTGGTCGGTGTCTGGAGAAGATTCGCGTTGCGAATTCTCCATTGTGTTGAAAATCGGGCGCTAAATAAGGTAATTTGAACTAGAAAGTCGCTATAGCAAGACACAAGGTGAAATGAAGCGGAGTCGTTGGAAATGAAAATGGAATGGGGCCTAAATAGAATTAGAACAGAGATAACGGTCTGAATTCTGGAACTTGCAGAGGCAGGGGTTAATTCGAACGAACCAGCATTAAGAAGACGCCACAACGTAATTTATCATCCGAGTTTCGTACACTTGAGTTTCGACTTATGTACAGTTAGAAACGTAGTATCCGATACTTAATGAATAGGTCCCTTAGGTAGGGACCTACCCTAAACAATACTTAAACATTTTATACCAAGTATAAATCAAGTATATAGTTTCTCGGAGTAACATGTGTAACGAAGTCAAGTAGTGTAGTAATACAAAAATTGAAAAGCATTAACATAGAGGAAGCGTTAGTTCATAGTTAAATTTGCATTAGCATTTACGAAGCCAACTTTGTCTATATTCTATTACTTCTACCATGGGTGCTCCTCAATACGTGTTTACAGTTTCCCGATTGGAGATATCTGTGTGGAAATCTCTGGCTCAGGTTTGAATGACTGGTCGGGAGGTAACCCAAGTCGAGCGTTACCTATGCTTCGTGGCGCTAATAACCCCGACAGTTTGGTTCGGACAGGGAATAGAGAACCAACAACGTTACAGAATTGATCGCGGGGCTATACATTCAATATTCTATGGCGCCCATAGCGCAACAAAAGTTCTGTTGGTACTTTATACCTTAGGCCATAAGAATGAACCTATCCCATCATGTAAGCAACCCCATATTGGAGTTTCAAACAGGCCATCTCTAGGAACTTTATAACCTACATATAGATCTTTAGATATGTACGTTAAATACCGGCCGAGGTACCTAAGAGGTGTGGAGGCCTTGCAAGAATATTATGTATCTACCTAGGTAAGGTACATGTAGGCTGGCGACACGCAGTCCATTAACTCACTCCCTATACCTCCTTTTCTTCATTTTCATTCTTCCGAAGCCTATGACGTCATTACTCTATATCTTAATCAAAATTTACAATGTGCTTTCTAAGCCACTCCATAGTAAGATCATGAAGAATTGAGCCGCAAGAGTATATCTTGGATTGAATCTAAACCCAAGTTTGGATCCCCGCAATCGACTGTCAGACGGCGCTGTCCGAACCAGTCATTACCGGGGGGTTGACGTGTTTAGTTTGGGGAGGGAGGGGGGCAGCATGCACAGCCTTGCTAGGCAGCTAGGCGAACCACAGGCAAAGCCCTGCGCATCCCCAATGAGGCATCCTTAGGCAACCGCCCGCTATGCCCGCTATGCCCGCCATGCCCGCCATGTCCCTCCAACTTTTAGTGAAAAGAGCAAAAAAAAAACTAAGATCAGGCCAATTGGTGATGAAGGTGTCAGATTATAGGCTGGCGCTTCGCCCTGCGGCTGAAATGACTTAGACACGTGCTGTTGGATGGGAGCTATATCGCAAAGTTTGAATATTTCATGCGCACGTAAGCGCCGGGCGATGTATGACATACACATGTTTGCCCGCATAAATAGAGAGGCATTGGGGGCAGAGCCTCGCACAATATCCCATCAGTTCTCTCTTCATTAACACCCCGATCAATCTCTGGGAACCACATAATACTACCTTGACATTGATAGCTCCACTAAGAGCTCCACAATATTGATTCAAATCACCCCCGCAAGAAACAGAACAGGCTTCTTTTAGTGAATACCTAGTTACCTTCATCATGCCCTACTACTACGACAACCATCACTGGAACAACCATGACCTGACTCGTCAGTTAGCTCACCGCCTCTCGAGAGAGAGCCGTTATACTGGGCACCCAACGCAGTATATCGTGAACGAGGGCAGGATGACTGTCGACAACAAAGTGCTCAGGCATAGCAATGCCGTCATCTACAACGCACCGGGTTCGAGTCTGAGGCTCTCGCCATCGAGGCAAACCTCGACCATGAGGAGCAGGTCCACCTCCTACTACGTCCCAGATTCATCCTGGTCTTCTTCGATTCATACTTGTCGCGGCTGTCATGAGCGGCGAGAGATATACTTTGGGGGCTACTGCCATGACTGCAACTCAATGCGGCTAGTCTCTTCTCCAAGGGAAAGCTATAGGCAGAGATATCACGACTATCGATACCTAGCCCCCGCCCCAGAAAGGAGATCGCTTGGGTGGTATTAAAGGAACGATTCTCTTTGCATCAAGTCACGTGTAACAAGGAAGGTGTTATGACAGGGCATTGTTTTTGGGAACAGGTTTCTTTTATCCTCTCTTTCTTTCATTGGTTACCTCTTCTATGGTTGAATATTTATGTTAAAGTTTCTTTCAGGGAATCGTTGGGGCTTAGACTCTGAATATGTTTTACGTTATGGTTTACCAGGTTGTATTTGTTATAAGGGTAGTCATCAATACGATGTCTATGATTAATGTAGACCTATATACAGGTATGCTTGGGCTTAGATTATGTGGTGACTAGTACAGCCAAAGGTCATATAATAGGATTCTTCGCAACGCAGTTATAACTTGATAATTTAACAAGCACCTCTTACCCTTACATAATCAAGTATATTCCATATAGTACCTGAATAATTACCACAACATGTCGTATTAGATGTGGAAGGTGAGTTAATATTATACAATAATCATGTTCATGAACTATCTAAATGTTCATTAAGTGTTTTATGTCGTTCTGTTGCCTCTCCTTTCAGGTAAAACGTAGGTTAAAGCAAATTTCCATATGATTTTGCAACGGGAATACGTCCCAGAACGAGGGAACTGCTCTGGGATATGTGAACACTAACTATTGCCCCGTCCCACTACATGAATTATGTATATACTATAAGATTTTTATACTTAAAGGCCTCATTAAGTAGAGATAAATTTCTAAATTAGGAACTGAAGTATCTATCTATTAATCGAAAGCGAGCATCAAGTTAATAGAGCGATAATACGATATTACAATATTACAATACCAAGCACTACAAAGACATAAATCAAAATGGAAGATAACCCTGGCTCAAGCTCAAGCTCTGCCCCTGCTCCTGCCCCTCCACAAAGCAGTGTCGGTATTGAGCTGGAGTTTGTCATCATGTGTCAGCTGCAAGGGCCAGGCCCTATACCTGAAATGTTCAAAAATTCACGTGGTGCCCCAATTGTTGTTGAACACGGCGAATCAAAAGGAGCTGTCGTCCGACGTCGCATTCGGGAGGTCATCCAGGAGGCTGTAGAAGGCCATAAGGGAGACCGCATTATTAATTCCGAGGCAGATCTAATCGGCAATATGGGCACATGGCATTTGAGAAAGTATATCGATTGGGGTGTAGGGAGAGATATGACTGTTGAATTCCATGAAGCTAGTCTCTGCAAGGATCAGGCTTTGAAACATTATGCTTGGCAAGACGTAGAAGTGACCACACCGGCACTTTACGCGACGGAAAAGTCATGGGCTGAAATTCATCGTGTTGTGACTGCGCTGCAGGATAATTTCTGGATACACAGTCCATCATCCGCAGGCCTTCACGTACATTACGGCCGAGGAACAGAATATCTTGCACCCGCTCACCTTCGCCGCCTCGCCGCCCTCCTATTTGCCGCCGACCCAATTATAGCACAGATGCACCCGCCTTGGCGTCGAGACTCCAATACAGTCTGGGCTCCTAGCAATCGATTATACAGCTACCTCGCCCACGGAACACCGGCAGAAGAAGCGAGAAAGAGAATTAACAATGAGACAGATGAATTAGAACCTCTAGTGCCTCCCGCGCCTGACCCCGACCGTCCCGAGCCTGAACCAAGGCCAACACGCAAGAGAGAACATGACTTCGTTTCCATCTTCCGACGAGGGACTCTCGAGGGCTATAGATTTAGCACGGGCGAATTTAATTTTAGCGAACCCGACTTTATCAACGAGTCAATGAAGCTGCCCGGAACCGTGCAAGGTGTACCCATTAGTATTAGAACTGCGGCACAAGAGCTGTTTTCTGCGAAGCACCCGTCGGTTATAACATGTCTGATGGAGAATATCTACCATGGCCGGATGGCGTACAATCTCAGGGCGTATGGAGCAAGATCTTACAGAGTACTGGATATGGGGGGCGGTATCTCTGGTCCTGTGTCTTATCAACCGAAGCGTACCGTCGAATTTCGACAAGCTGCTGGAACGGTCGACCCCGACGAAGTTATCGCTCACGGCAAAATTGTGGTACGCATATGCGAAACCGCGTTGAAGGATACAAATGAAATCTGGAAAATGATATTAGATTGCGCAGATGGCGAAAAAGTGAATACCTGGTACGACGTCTTCGATCTTCTAATTGAGCTCGATTTGATAGATGAAGCCAGAGTCATTCAGAGGCAGATGGCCAATGAGCGAGGTATTGTGATTAGAAATGAAGCTCGAGGTCTTATAAAAAGGCCTTTACGCGAGGAAATAAAAAGATTTTTTTCAAGGTCAGCACGTCATATAACTTCTATATTCTCATCCTCTAATAAAAAACCAGCTAGAAGGGCTGGTTGGGCGTCGGTGAGGACGGGTACCACGGAGCCTTTACTTGGAGGACCTGTTTATACAGACGGAATCGCCGAAGCGTTAAATGAAACGATATATTAAAATAAATATATATATATTATAAAAAAAGCGTTATCATCTGGGCTGGTGGATAGAAAAGGTTTACCACTGGTGCAATAGAGTTAATTGAGCTATACAGCTTGGTGTTGGAATTGGTGTTGATTGATTGAATGATGTCTAAGCTCAGAGTGGGAATACCTTCGTGGGGTGAGCCACTTCAGCTTTATCCTAAGCTAACGTGTGGGGTGTGCCACATGACGTAATATCAAGTGACCACATCCTAATAGTAGAAAACCGAAGGATTTAGTTATTAATATCAAAATATAAAACATGAAGTAGGTGAAATGCAAATCGAAGTAGTTTTAATAAGTGACATATAAAAGGGTCCATTAGATTGGATTCGCTATTACCCCAGTTTTTTCAAACACTGCCACGCTATGCTGCCTAAAGAGAACCACATATTTTCAATGATCAACTACCTAGGTAGGGACACAACAAGGACTTATTAGATAGTGAAGTTACATATATAAATACACAAGTTCAATCCATTCTATAACCTTTTCTCATATCCCATAACATACATCAAATTCATAAATAAACAAAACTTAAATACTAGCAACTATGGTTTTCCTCTGGCCAAACATAAACACCCCTCGGCTCAACGCCTACCTGCTCAAGGACCTCTCCGATGACGAACTCAAAGCTTTCAAGAAGTCGTTCGAGTTCGGGACATACGCGCCCTTCAGCACGATGCTGGAGCTCGTGATCAAGAAGGCGCCAGAGGACTACCTGAACAAGCCGCACTCCTACATCCGCACCAAGGAGAACGAAGCCGGCCGCACCGGACCCTTCGTCCTCATCGACGAGCAGGTCACCCTCCAAGACGCGGTCTGGTACGTAGACCGCTTCGCGGACGAAGACGAAGTCGACGACGGGGAAGCGGAGTCGACGTCCGTGCTCTGGCAAATCCTGGTCAAAACCGACTGTCTCCCCATCACATACGTCAACTACGACATCGGCAACATGAGCATCCAAGAAGACCTCGACAACTGCGGCGTGGAGCTGCCGGCGGCGGAGGACTTCGAGCAGCCAGATGTGTGGGGCAGCGGCGGCCTCGACATCGGCGATTTCCGAAACTCGCAGAACGCGTGGGTCACGGCGGAGCCGGGCGAGTTCGAAGAAAGCACCGATGAGAACTTGCGCAAGACATTCTCGCCTATGCCGGATAAGGTGGCTCGGCTGAAGGACGATGTCGCGAGGCAGGTTGGTGTAAAGACGAATTGGACTATCCCCCAGAAGGCGGAGCCGAAGAAATTGCTTGATGGCACTACGAAGGAATTTCCTGAGGGGAGTGTTGTGCTCCAATTAACCTACGATCCTGATTTTCCTTGGCCGCCGTATGAGTGGCCTGAAGGATCGCTGTAAGGGGTGATGCCTGCTATCGGGGTTAACTAGCGCTTTGATGATCTCAGCTATGTGGCTAGGGTACCGTGAGGTGGATGATTCCCGGTTCTTGTCACATAGGAAAGACATAGCCAGATTGTGAAAATATCATGCTGTTATTAAGTATGCCTCGTCGCAGCTCAGAATGTGCTGGAGAGGACTTGTCCAAGGCACGGCTTCATATGCGGAAGCTCGCCTGGTGGAAGTTCTATGTATACCTATGCAACCGTCCGCAATGCTGTCTAATGCACAAATCACAAATGAATCCTAGCAAACCACACCAAAGATGAAACACATCATCGTCCAATCATATCCCCATGAACTTCATGTTCTCGGTTTATACCGTTTCCTTACGCAAAGGATTCAGCTTCATGCTGAAGTTGTTGGCTGCGGAGCCCGCGTACTGATCCACCTTGGCATTAATCCCCGCCTCAACCTTGTTCTGGTAATGGTCGATCTTGTTATTAACCTTCCTGCCGACAAACGTGCGGAAACAGCCGTAGCCACCGGTGGCAAGCCAGAAGATGGCGTTGACGAGGTCGACCCAGACAGCGCCCTTCATCAACGTGACGCTAGTGCCCTCGTATTCATCGTCGTCGCGCTTGAGGAAGATGACTGCGAAAGTGCCGAAGAGAGCAATCCATAGAACGAATAGGATGAGGTCCCATGCGAAAAGGCGGTGCGATTGAATGCGGCTGAACGGGTTGGGGATGGAATATAGGAGGCAGGTGACGGCGGAAAAGCCAGCGACAATTAGCGCGTAGACCCACGCTGCCGACTGTGGGTTACCGGCCCTATGGTCGTGGTCGACGCGGCGTCCGTAGAGCCCGCAGACAATGATGGCGAGGATGAACTGGATGCCGCGTGCAATCCAGCGTAGCCACGTCTCGTAGATGTACACCTGCTTGGTGGCGGCGCCTTTGCCGACTTTGCTGATGAAGGATTTCAGCGGCATTATGTGCTATTTTTCGTGCTTTTCTTCTTGAGGGTCGGGTATATGATTGGCTGGACTTGGGGGTACTCTTAAGAGTGATCTAGAAACTCGCAGACGAAATAGAAGAGTGAAGGAAATATTTGATTGAATTATTAAATAATTACTGAAAAGAGTGCTGTGTGAATCGAAGACAGCCAGTGTCCTGTATGTACTGGTGGTGAATGACAGAGGTGAAAAGAAAAAAAAAGAGATGTGTGTACGAGAATGATGATACCTACCTCAGAACATAGGAAGCTTGAGAGATATTTAAACTAGCAAACAATGGAATATCGCCATAGTCATCCAGTGACTCAGGCACAAACAAGCGCCCGATGTTGTGGAAACTTCGCACGACAATATCGACAAAGACAACCGACAGGCCTTTGAGTGTTCCGTCGCTCGTAACTTCGAAACAAAGACTTCTAAATCTGGATTTCCTAATTGAAGCGTTGTCGACCAATCGAAGGACGGGGTTCTTGTGGTCTGTGCTCTAGGTCTTGTCACCCACGTATCATGGCAAAGGGCATCGACTGGCTGCGGTACCATTGAGCATGAGACGCGGGCGCTTAACAGTCTCCCCGACAGCGCTAATACGCGCGAAGATCCGTCATGTCTGAAATCCATATAGCATTTATAGAGTCGATGATCTTTCTAACTCGAAGCAGTCAATGTCGCTTCGTGACATGGTATATTATGCGTGTCAATGTGATTGTAGTGTGTTCGAGGATAAAAAAATTGTAATTTGAGAAACTACCGTATATGTAAGGGCGAGATGACTAAAACCACGTCGCCCGGAGTCTGCAATGTTCTGCCTGCGATGACCATACATGCTACATTTCTGTCCTTATCCATTCGTTTTCTTTTTGCTCATGATGAAATTCTACTATTAATTACACCTGTATAAATATCATCATCTTGATGTGCGTGGACCTTTCAAGATCATTTCAAACAATACCAAGCGGTAACCTAATTACCTAGGTAGGGTTTTGATTACTGAACTATAGCAAGCCACAGCTATGCAAAGACATAGCCACACTTATCATGGCTGAATAATTCGGGGTAACTGAGATTGGACTTCCCAGGAAGTCCAAAAGCTTTCTAACGAGAATCGGCACGAGGAAAGTGCGTGGTGGCATTGGTGACCCAGTGACCTGGTGTGGAACTTGAAGGAGCGTATACCTCGGCAGCGTGTTGGAACCCCTGTAATCTCAGCTTCCACTCACTTGTCCAATTGACTTCGACATTTCAGAGATCTTGCAGTGACATCATCAAAGGCCCCCCCACATTATTTCTCAGCACCGAGTTCAGTATTGAAAACTCGGATCACATGCCAGTGGATAAAATCAGCAAGCAACCATTTACGACACATGGCACGAGCCTAACGAATAATGACGGAGAGAAGCCGAAACGTCCCAAGTCATGCATTCCTTTCCCCAGAAAAACCCCGGAGATTCTATTAGTGTCAGTATTCAGCCTAGGCTATCGTGGGGATAGAAGGCCTGATAGAGTAATATAGTGGGCTCTCATTGCCAATAGCAATGCGCTGAATGGTCCTAAACAGCGGGTTAGTTCAACCGTAGTAAGCTAGCGTAGTGGCTGCTTGCGGCATTGGTTCCAGAATTGGGGCACTCCCAGCTCCATCAGAATCACATGTCGGCATTACAAGGTCCTGCGGGATTACGTTGTGAAATAGGCTCGGCAGGAAGCTGCAATAGACCGAGCTTTTAAAGCTTTAAGAAATGACACTGCGCCAACGTGAAAATAACTTTCAAATCTTCTAACTTGTAACGCCTTCCTTTCCCTCAACTCTCCATCTTTTTCTTACTATTGCTATTATATACCACTTGTATAATCTCAATTAGAAATTCATCTGTATAGAATCCCAATCATTTTCTCAGTATGTCTAAGACCTTCTCCAAAAGCGACGTCGCGTCGCATAACAAGGGAGATTCGCTGTGGATCATCATTGATGACGACGTGTACGATCTGACAAAGTTCCAAGATGAGCACCCTGGTATGTAGCCGTGCAAGAAATTCAGACGATTCTAAATCTGCGCAATTTGACTTCCGTGATATTATAAATCAATACTCGACGCATTTAAATCTTTATTTATCATAACTAACGAAAATCTCAACGTTATATAGGTGGGAAGAAGATTTTAACTCGAGTTGCCGGGAAGGATGCGTCCAAGCAATTCTGGAAATACCACAATGAGGGTATTCTCAAGAAGTACAAGCCATCACTCCAGATTGGCTCATTAGACAGCAAGCCCAAGGCCGAACCAACCCCAGAGCCATCTCCGGCCCAAGCTGCGCCCCAGCCGACCAAGGAAACGAAGCAAGCCGTTGTTCCACCCACCGCACAAGCAGAAGAGGCCGAGGCGCTAGAGCCATTCGGTGACCTGATTCCATTCGCGGACCCGAGTTGGTACCAAGGCGTATGTTTACATCCCCATCTCATTACTCGTTGACAATGCGTCGGCTAATTATTTGAGTTTAGTTCCACTCCCCCTACTTCAACGAATCCCACGCCGCCCTCCGAGCCGAAATTCGGCAATGGGTCGAAAGCGAAATCGAGCCCAATGTCACGGAATGGGACGAGAAAAAAGAGGTGCCGCGCGAGATCTTCCTCGAGATGGGTCGCCGCGGCTATCTCGCTGGGCTGCTGGGTGTCCACTACCCGAAAGAATACACAAAGAATACTGTGAAGTCGGTGCCGCCGGAGAAGTGGGATCTCTTCCACGAGTTGATTGTCACGGATGAGTTGTCACGTGTCGGATCCGGCGGCTTCGTCTGGAACATGATCGGTGGTTTTGGCATTGGTTGCCCACCTCTGGTCAAGTTCGGCAAGAAGTCCCTGAAGGACCGGATTTTGCCCGGCCTATTGACCGGCGAGAAGAGAATCTGCTTGGCCATCACGGAGCCTGATGCTGGTAGCGATGTCGCCAACCTGACATGCGAGGCTAAGCTGAGCGAAGATGGCAAGCACTACATCGTCAACGGCGAAAAGAAGTGGATCACGAACGGTGTCTGGTGCGATTACTTCACTACCGCTGTGCGCACAGGCGGTGAAGGCATGAACGGAGTCTCGTTACTTCTCATTGAACGCGACTTTGGTGGAGTAAGCACAAGACGGATGGACTGCCAGGGCGTGTGGTCTTCCGGTACCACGTACATTACTTTCGAGGATGTCAAGGTGCCCGTTGAGAACCTCCTTGGCAAGGAGAACCAGGGTTTCAAGGGTAAGTCACCAAGTAACCAATTTCATTGACGCGTGATTCGAATAACTAACTCTATATGCAGTCATCATGACTAACTTCAACCACGAGCGCATGGGTATCATCATCCAGTGTCTGCGCTTCTCGCGTGTCTGCTACGAGGAGTCCGTCAAATACGCCAACAAGCGACGCACATTCGGCAAGAAGCTAATCGAGCACCCCGTGATCCGCATGAAGCTAGCGCACATGGCGCGCCAGATCGAAGCCTCGTACAATTGGCTCGAGAACCTCATCTACCAGTGCCAGAAGATGGGCGAGACGGAAGCCATGCTCCGGCTCGGCGGGCCCATCGCCGGCCTCAAAGCCCAGAGCACGCTGACGTTCGAGTTCTGCGCGCGCGAGGCCAGCCAGATCTTCGGCGGCCTCAGCTACTCGCGCGGCGGCCAGGGCGCCAAGGTCGAGCGCTTGTACCGCGACGTCCGCGCCTACGCTATCCCCGGCGGTAGCGAGGAGATCATGCTCGATTTGAGTATGAGGCAGAGCTTGAGGGTGGCGAAGATGACGGGCATGAAGTTGTGATTGTAGCTTGTGGCGGTGTTGGGGGTGGCAGAAAAGCCATGGTACATGTACATAACGGGCTGTGCTTTGTTTGGTGTGCCTACATGGGCGCATGAATTGGATAGTCGGTCGGTCGGCGCATTCCGGGTTTGCATTAAGATTCAGGCCTTGGATTAACTACTAGGCTCCCTATTGTATAGTCCTAACTGATAGGGATTTAAACAAATAAAGCGGTTCCTTTTTTTTCCCTATCTGTTTAAGTTTACGTGTCGAAGCGTCTACGACTATGGTTGATCTTTAAACTGTTAGTATCGTTCTAGCCTTGTATTGCTTTGCTAGACATCCTCGTGGTGAGTAAGTTCAACGGGTCCGCCATATTACATCGGTCATATCTACACACGAATATATAACATTGGTATTATATTCTCGGGATTTTGATAAATAGGTAGGTATATATATAAATTAAATGAATCTCATTATGATAATACAGCCTACATAGGTACTCTTACCATCCCATTAAACTAAGGATAACGGAAAAGCATAGTGTTAAGGGATAATAGGAACTAATATTAAATAGGTATAGCGTTATTAGGAGCTTATTTTACTTATATATATATAAGGGATAAGAAACCTCCCCGATATAAGATAAAAGGATAAGCATTAATAAATTACTATTATATTATATTTAGCTTAAAATAATTTTATTACCTCTTTTATATATTTACTTTATATATAACATATATTAAAAAGCCTTTTTAATAGTTTAATACTTTATATTTATTATTATAAATTATTTATTAAAGGTAAGTTTATACTTATTAATAATATAATTATTATAATTAAAACATAAGAGAAAATTTTATATAAATTAAGAAATAATAAAAACTTTAATAATATAATAATAAATTAGTTAAAAAGTAATAAACATATTATAAATATTAATATTATTATAGCTAATATATTAATTTTAATAATATATTATAAGCTTATTAATATAATTAAGGTAAAAATTAATAAAGAAATAATAAAGTTAATAATAAGTAATAAAAGAAAATATAAAAGAAAATAACTTTTAACTTTAAAAGTAAAAACCATTATAACTTTAAAAAAAATAACTAATTAATATACTTAAAACGTAATTATAATTATAGCTTATTATATTATAAAATATCATTACTTAATATTTAATATAAGAAAAAAAAAATAATAATAATATAAAATTAGCAACTTTTTTAAAAAACTTAAAAGCTTACTTTTTATTTAATAATTATAAAATAAATAATAAAAAAATCTTATTTATAACTATTTATTTAAAAGGCATAATAATATAATAATAATAGCGATATATTACCTTTATAATAAAAAAGCTTAAAAATATCCTTTAGTTAAAAATGAAAAAATAGCTTTATAATTTAATAGAAAATAAAGATACGTAGGTTTTTAATGCTTTTATAATAATATAAAAGCTTTACCAAAGTATTAACAAATCATTTAATATATTCCTTAAATGATTTAAAATAATAAAAACTAGTAATTTTAAAGAATATTTAAAATAAGCCAAAGTATTAAACCTATTAATAAAACTAACCCTTAAATTAAAAAATAAATACCTTAAAGGATTTTTATTAACGATATAAACTAAGTTTAAAAGTAAGGTAAAAATTTTCGAAATTATATTAAAAAGGTAATAAAAGAAAGCGTTAAGTGGCTAAAAAAAAAGCCTATAAAACAATATAATATTAATATAATATCCTTATTAAATTAAAATTATTAAAGCTAAAAGGGATATTAATTAAAATTATAACTTATAAGTGTTTATATTAACTATAATATTTTTATAAGAATTAATCTTTTATTTATATTATAAAAAAAAAAGCTATTAATAGTTTAATTACTTAAAAATATAATGTTTTAAATGTAATAAATATAAGTACTTTATTAGCTAATATATAAAACTTATAAATAATAACTATATAAATAATACAAATAAAACTCCCCTTAAAATATAAAAAATAAAAAATTTATAATAAAATATAAACTTTTATTAAATATATTTTAAAGCTATAATAAAGTTATAAATAAAGGAAAAATAAATTAAACTTTATATTTTTATTAATATAAAATTAAACTATAACATAATTTATATTAAATATATTTTAATAACCTTATAATATTATTTTATACTAAAAAAACTAATAAATAACTTTTATAGGGTAAACTTTACCTTAATATAACTTAATACTTTTATTAAAATAAAAGATAATTTAAAAAGATTATATTATATATATAATAATATTAATATTACAAATTAAAACTTTAACTATAATATTTTATTAAAATTATTTTAAGCAAACCATATAAATATTATTCTAAAGACATAAAGTAAACTATAAAAATATAAGATTATAAATAGTAATATTATTTTTATATAAAGTTAAAAGGAAATTAAGCAAACATTAAAAAACAATAATAAAATTATAGTAATAATTTTATCGTTAATTATAAAGGGAAAAATCGATAAGGGATTTTACTTTAACTTATATAAAAATAGCTATACCCTTATATAATCCCTTCCCTTAAAATACAAGGAATTTAAGAAAATATTCGATATTAATAAAACATTTATACTATTAAAATATTAAGATTAAAACCACATTATTAACCTCGAAAAAAGAAAAAAGCTATTTTTTAACTTAATTTATTTATTAATAAAAAAGGAGTTAAAAATACTTAAAGAATATATTAATAACATCCTTAAAAAAGGATAAATTAAACCTTTAAAAAATATAGCAAGGTTATTAATATTATTTATACCTAAGTTAAAAAAGAAGCTTTAACTTTATATTAATTATAAGGTATTAAATTAAATAATTAAAAAAGATTATATTATATTATTATTAATAAATAAGATTTTAAATTAATTAGTTAAGGCTAAATACTTTATTAAGCTTAACTTAAAGAATATTTATCATAAGTTATAAATTAAAAAAAAAAACAAATAAAAAATAACATTTAAAATTAAATATAAATACTTTAAGTATATAATAATGCCATTTAAATTATTAAATACCTTAACTATATTTTAAAACTATATTAACCATATACTTATAAGGCTAATGGACATAATATACATTATTTATTTAAATAATATTTTAATTTATTTTAATAACATTATTTCACACATATAACATATCCGTAATATTTTTAAATAATTAAAGGATTAAAAGTTATATATAAATCTAATAAAATATAAATTTAATGTTAAGGAAATAATATTCTTAAAATTCGTAATATTTTTAAAAAGTATTAAAATAAATTAAAAAAAGGTAAAGGCAATTTTAAAATAATAACTACCTTATAACATATATAATATACAAACTTTTCTAAGCTTTATAAACTTTTACAAAAGGTTTATTAAAGATTACTTAAAAATTATAACCTTTTTTACTAACTTATTAAAAGAAAAATTAATCCTATTTTTTAACTTTTTTATTAAAGCGTTAAAAATCTTTAAAAAATTTAAGGAAATATTTTTAAAAGCTTCCATTTTAAAATACTTTAATAGTTAATTATTAACCTATATAAAAATAAACATATTATAATAAATGGTAAAAGTAATCTTATCCTAACTTTATAAAAAAAAATAACACCTCGTTACTTTTATTTTAAAGAAGTTATAAGGCGTTAAAGCTAATTATATTACCTTAAATATTAAAATGTTAGCCATTATAAACGTATTTAAAAAATAAAAACATTACTTAATATATTTAAATAGTTAAGTTAATATGTTAATAAATTACTTAAACCTTTAATATATTATATTAAAGCCAAAGTTAAATAATAGGTAAATTAAATAAATTAAAACGCTTATAAACTTTAACTTTTAAATAATTTATAAATTTAAAAGTTTTAATTTTACTAATAAATTATTATAATAACTTAATTATATAAATAAAAAAGAAAAGATTAAAGCTTATAAAAATACTTTATTAAAATTTTAAAAAAGATTTTAAAATAGCTAAGAAAAATATTACATAATAGTTAATAACTTAAATTTTAATAAATTAAAAATAGTTATAAGAATATATATTTTATTATTAAAAGATTATATAAAAAAGTATTGTTAAATAAACAAGGTTTATTAATAGCTTAATAAAAAAGGGGTGTGTTATATAACAGTTAATGTAAGTGTGGTAAAAAAGGTTATATTTAATATAAAGAAGGGAAGATTTAGCTAAGGTAAAGGCACCTTTAAATATTACAAATGTAAAGTATACGGGCTTATGCACGATTATTTAATTAGCCACGTATAACCACGTATTATAGTACCGATAAGTATAATATATTACCAAAGTTTTTAAGGAAATTTAGGAATAATTAAAAACCATTAAGTAATTAAAGGAATAAAAGATAATCATTAAAATAAGAATAAAATAATAATAAATACGGTTAAGTTTAAATATTATAAAATAATAATAAAATATTAAGCATACCTTTTTTAAAAAAAATTTATAAAAAACAAAAAAAAAACCTATTTATTAATATAAAAGCATAAAAATAACATTATAATAGTTATAAAAAAAACAAACTAACTTAAACTATAAAAAAGGACTTAATAAAATATTAAGATAAAATTTATATACCTTTTACTTTAATATTAAAACTACTTTATTATTACCATAATATACCATTTTTAAAACATTAAAAGATAATAAAAATAATTAAAAAACTTATAAAATACTACTATTAAAATAACCTTAAAAACAATATAAAAAGCTATATAAATAACTATATAATTTATTAACGAATAAAAGCTTAAAAATACTTTTTATACGATAAGTTAAATTTACTATTAGTTTTAAGTAAATTAAGTAAAAAAATATCCTTAAACTTTATAACTAAATTATTAAATTTAATTATATTAAAAGGTTATACATATAATAATATATTAATAATAATAAATAGGTTTTTAAAATATACCCTATATATTATAATAATAAAAAACTTAACCATTAATAATTTAATAAAAATCTTTTTTACAAAAATATTCTCACGAATAAAACTATTAAAAGATATTATATTAAATAAAAAATCGTTATTTACAAATAAATTTTAAATAACACTTTATTATAAGCTTGTTATAAATTAAAAACTTAACATAACATACCATTTATAAATTAATAAATAAATTAAACAATAAAATTAAAACTTAAAGCACTACTTAAAAACCTTTTACAATTATAAGTAAAATAATTAATTAAAGAAACTAATATTAATAAAATAAGTATATAATACTTTAATACATTTTACACATAATCAAACCTTAGCTTATATTCACATTAGATTTATACCATAAGGCTTAATTAACCTTATAACAAAAAAAATAGGATAAAATTTAGCAAAAAATTCGAATAAAACAAAATAAATATATTAAGCCTAAGAAAAAACAATAACCTTATTACAAGCCTTAAACAAATCTTATATTAAATAATATAATAAAAATAAAATAAAAAAAATATTCTAAATAAAGGAATAAATTTTAATATTTATAAAAAATATTAATTAAAAATACCCTAATCGAAAATTAATAAATAAATATTTAAATCTTTTTAAAATAAAAGAAATAATAAAATAATATAATTTAACATATAAATTAAAGCTACCACTTAAATATAAAATATATAATATCTTTAATATTAATAACTTTAAACCTTTTAAATTAAAACTTAATAAGGTTTTAAATAAGTAAAAAATAGCCTTAATTAATAATAATATTTATAAGATAAAAGTAATTCTAAACTATAAAAATAAAGGAAAAAACTAATAATACTTAATTTAATAAATAAAATATAATAATAATAATAACTCTTAAAAAAAAGCTAAAAACATCTTGGAAAATATTAAAAAAAAATATAAGAAAAAATTACAAAAAAAGCTTATAATAATTATACCACAAATGCGAAATAAACTAGCAAACATCGTTTAATTCCTATTTAATTCATTACTTACCTTATTATTTTTATTATTATTATACCCATTACCTTTATTATTATCACTATTATATTATAAAAGAAAATAACATTTTTACATAATATAAAATTAAAACTACTTTAATTAAATAACTATATAAAATAATTATTAATAAAAAAATCATTATATAAAAAAAATAAAAAAAACTTATAATAAAATAATCGATTATAAAAATATTAATAACCTTATAAACCCATTAAATCTTAGTAATAATATCCTTTAAAGCCGCCACGATAAATTTAATTACATTTATTAAATACTCTTAATAATTAATTATATCCTTATAACACTTTTTTATAACCTTTACTTTATTTAAATTATTTTTATTTTTAAAAACTTATAAAGCTTTATATAAATTATCTTATCAATTTTAAATTACATTTTAATAATAAATAAATAAAAAAAGTTAATAATAATAATAATAAAAAAATTACATATAAACTAAATATTAAAACTTATAATTAAAATATTATAAAAAGTATAAATAACATATTATTATTAAAAACATAATTAAAAAAAACAATATTAATAATATATCTTTTAAACTAAAAAAGTTATAACTAACTTATAAATATATAACTTTTATAAAGATAAAAATAATAAAAATATTTTCTAAAAATATTTAAAATAAAATTATTAATAAAAAAATTATAACAAGGTAAAAAAAATATACACTTTTAAACTTAACACAACTATAATTATTAAAATTACCTTTTTATTAATTTATTATAATATAAACATAATAATAATATAATATAAAATAATTATAAGTAATAAAACTTATATAATTACTATAAGAAATAAATTTTTTACTAATAAAAATATATAAAAACAATATATTATTAAAGCAAATAAATAATAAAATTAATATATTAATAATAAAAGGTAATAATAATATATAAAAAAATAAAAAAGGTAAAAAAAAGTAAAATATTAAAAAAAAAGCTATTATAATTAAATATTAAATTAAAATACTAAAAATAACATTATTATTACTTAAAAATAAAAGATTATATAATAATAAAAAGATTTATAATAAAAAGTACATAATATAAATAAAATAATTAAAAAATATAAGGAAAATATACATATATTATAATAGCCTTATAACAAATTATAACTCCTAAAAATAAAAGTATAACTAAAAGGAATAACTTTATTAAGGGATAATAAAAATTAGTATTAAATAGGTATAATATTATTAAAAGCTTACTCCACTTATATATATATAAGGAATAGGAAACTTTCCTAATATAAGATAAAAGGGTAAATATTAATAAATCACTATTATATTATATTTAGTTCAAAGTAGTCTCACTACCTCCTCTATACATTTACTTTATATATAACATATATCAAGGGGCCTCTCTGACACATAATATCCTAAGGTTTAGTAGTAAATGTACTATGCACTTCCCGTCGGCATGTTATAATGGACCAATTGTAAAGGTGCTCATATATCATGTGCAGCTTCAATGGAACATAATATAAGAAAGGGTGTAAGCAGGGAAATTCGTAGGTCCTTCCCACCGTATCTACAGTCCGCTCACCGCCCATCCGCAGCACAAACTCTAAGCTTTGCCCCTTTATGTACCTAGGGAGCCAGGGGTTGAGAGCAGCCATTCCGGTCTATACGTGAACCCTTGCGATAGTAATCTAAGGTGATATCCTCATAGCTTACTGATTTCCCTATCAAGACTAACATAAGATTCCATTTTAGACGATGGCAGACACTGAGTTTCAAGCGGAGGAAAACAGACTAAATGCAAACTATTTCGTCGATGTCTTTATTCAAAACGAAGAACTTGATGCACTGCTTGCAGAAGTAGTACATCCAAAACCAAACGTCCTCGACCGATGCACCTTAAATTCAGCTATCAAACGCAGCGCCGAGCAGACCTCAAACCTATATCAGCTCGTTTTCTACAAGTACTCAACCGGCGCCAAGTTGATAGATATCAGAGAACTGGATAATGGTCCGGATACCAAATCGTTCATTAAAGAATTCAAATTTGGGATTCCTACGTCTATGCAAAGCTGCTTCAACAACGGGTCATTCCTTCGCGAACCAAAGGACCAATTGAACCAATGTATAACACCACCGACTATAAGCCTTAAGTGGGGTGTTGACACCTTCACAAGTCTAATCTTAGATGCCACCGGCCTACCAATGGAACAGTTTGAGTCTGAGGACTCTTTGCTTTGTAGCCTTATAGAAGAATATCATCATGAGGTATTAGCCAACCTTAAGCAGTTCGCTGAATCACTGCATCTCAGGAGCAGAAGCTTAATGGAGAGAACCATTGCGGATTTTATATCGGAAAACTCTATGATCGTTTCTGCTGAACTGGTTGGACGACTATCAGGATGCCCGGACCTCGGCAAACCGCCTAAAGTATCACCAGATCCACTAGAGCTCTATGTTATCGAAACGTTTGTGCGTTCTATGAGATTCGCTCCCATAAATTTCGCTACACATAAAGATTTTCTGCTTCTAGGAGCTAATTTTCAGAATCTCTTCCTTAATCTCAAGCTCATTAGAGTAAAAGCCGAGATAGCCGCAAGAAGTCGGGGGCCTGCTGAGAAGGAACGTCTCTTATCAACCCTTCTCGAGTTGCAGTTCTTGAAATTCCCCAAACTCCAAATCTTAAAGGATTCTAAGCCGTTACTCATTGATTTCTTTAAAGAAAGGGTTGAGAAGAGTACCGGCTCGGGGTGGAATTGGTGGCCATTTGCCGAACCCAGAAAAGCCACAACGGAAGGCGAGGTCATGTTGACCTGGAAATGCGTAAGTAATACAAACGATGGAGGATCAGGTTCTCAGGTATGAATTATATATCTACTGACAAACTTGTGCTTCTTCCAGGGTTGTGGTATGACTAGACAAGAACACATGCCACTTACGCTAGCTAAACTCCTTGCTCATGTCATTCCCCGAAAATCTACCAATGCAAGTAATGAAGATAACTCTTCAGATCTGGAATCGAGCTCAATGTCCACTGGACGCTCCCAAGGTTCTACAACAGATAGTGACGATCAATCATCAACTTCCTATGGTAGTCATAGTAGTATGAATATTATAGATTCAGACGCGACCTCTCTGTCAGACACTACTAACGATGCACATGTCACGATCGACAATATAAATATGAAATACGTTTTCATCATTATCAAAGCCTCGGGGTCTAAATTAGTACAGCTTGAGGTCGCCAACATGAAGGCCGTCGAGTTTTTCCGCAACTTAACAGCTCAATACAAACAGACGAGAGGGTTCTTTCGAACTTGGTTCTCGATCTACGTGTACAATCATTGCGATTTTGTCAGGGTAAGCGCCATATTCATTAATATAGGTACTGGGCAGAATAGGTATCCATCCTAACTATGAAATTTAGATACAGAAATGGAACCCGGAACGTTTCGCAGCACACTCTGGGTTTTCTTTCCCTCCACTCCATGACCGAAAGTATTCATACAGACCTAAGCCCATGGAATTCAACCCGATACCCCCAGAAATCTTTAAGGATATATTTTACTCATGTTCTGGCTCAAGCAGTCTGGCCCATCGTTTTCACCTTGCATGCCAGCCTCTTCGCCACATTGCTCAAGAGATCATGGACCGTCTTCCGAAGCGAGATCACCCGGTTATCATGTCTAACGACACTTTAAAGCTTGAGGAGCTATGGGGACTGGCAACAAAAGAACGCAGATCTGCGTTAAGGGTGCTAATCTACCTTATTCTTTGCACTTCTCCAACCATGGCTTTCATGTTAGCATGGCTATATGGCTGGGCTAAAGATGGAGACATTCAGAGCGCGTCGATGCCATTGACTATTACAGTGGCTGCATTAACTTTGCTTTGGACTGTTATCTATAGTGGGACGGGTGTCGATTGACTTGTGGCTCCTTGTGGCTCTTTCTACAATTGATTTTTATTATATACCTATCGTAGATCTGACCTATGGTAGTAAAATATGTATATCCCATGAAAAAGTATTAGGTTTGGCACCGCAAGCGATTCTTCTTTGACTCTATTACTTCTTTGAAGTGCAGAATCACCTCTGCAGCCGCATGTGTGTTGCTGCCTCAAGCTTCAATGCTGGAAATGTCGCTGCCTTTTCTGCCTCAGCAATGCCGCAACAAATACTACGAAAGAGCCTGTGGAATTTTCCAGACATTTCTGCCGCCTTTTCTCTTTATATGATTCTAAATCCACCCATGAATTTGGTGGCTAATCCAGTGCTCTATATATTCTGACCGACTGTCGAGATTGCTGCCAGCAACGATAACTGGTAGCTTGAGGATTGAAACGCACACGATACCTAAGAGACTCTTGACCTAGGTTAACCTAGTTTATTCTATATGGGAGATAAAGTTGTTGATGAGATCACTGGGGGCATATCACACATATTCAATATGGGCCACAGGCACACATTAGTGAGAGGCCTTAGCGTGAATAGGTCCGTATACTGATGTTAAGGGTAGTTGACGATAGATTTAGTCTAGAACCAATGGGGCCGTATAATAGGTATCTATAACATATAGGTAGGTTGGAAACGAATACATAGTCCCTGGTAATGGAAATGTAGAATATCATGAAAATAAATCATCTTGGCCAGGCTTTGTGGAGTATAGGTAGACATAAACGGGGGTTTTATTGCTGAGCAATGTTTGATCTAACGTTATGCACTAATAGCCACGGTCGTATGTTTTACCGTAAACTATGAGAGGGTTGTGCAGTATATTTGGGATGATGATTACCCAGTCACAATGCCAGGTATCTATTTGAATACCATTGTGAGAAGTCTCATACAAAGTATTATTTATTTAGCTTACTCCTATTAAAGATTACCCATCTACCAGGCAGATAAGTATTAAAATGTGCATTCAATGTGTTGGGGACTCTAAGCATCATAGGACCACCCTAGGTAGACAATTGCTGCATACCTTGTCTTTTCGGAAATAAATTGGGCAGTATTTTTTGTAGTTTCCTAAGCCAAACAACGGACCCAATCGACAAAGAGGTTGCGATTACAATGAATGTTACAATAAATAATTTATCCTGTTATTATAAGGACCAGCGCTGATCGATGTGTCACTGAGCTATCATAGGTACCTAGGTAGTTTTTGAGTGTGTATCTCTAGATTCGGATCCATACCCCTATATCTATTACATTGGAAAATGGAGGTCAAGTTGCAGTGCGATACAATATCCAAACTCGATTCCATAGGTATATAAGTTAATTATCACCTAGGTAGGTTCATGCCTAGCTAAGTAAAACTAAACGATGTTCCGTACATAGGAATATATCTTATAAAATAGCCCGATGTAGCTGAAGCACTCAAATACACTACCTGACATAATAAACTCTTCTATACCGTGTGTGGCTTTTTGTACAGTTACCTATATTTAGTACGCCAAAGTACAATCTCGCAAAGTATACCTATTTATCGTTATTTCACTTTGGTTCTAATGTAGGCTATGGATGCATAGTCGAGTCTTTCGCTTACTATCAATATGAATAGAGAGGGTCTTGTATCATCTTTTCGTAATTTGCCAACGTCCATGTCAAAGCATCGTAGATCTCTTTAAACAGTATAGGCCCAAAAATTCTTCTAGCAACTAAAAGGTCTTAGTAGAAGGTTGTCTGGTAGGGAGCAGGCTGCCCTTCTAGGCATGAGGATTGTATATATCGATCCTTGTCTCCACCAACCGTTTCCTGGGCGCTTAACTATTGTAAGGACGCGAAGAGGTTGTCCCCTTAGCAGAAATTACGGCCTCAGCCATTCATACGTAAAAGGTAGACCTAAGTTCCCCGCCCGTTAGTCACCGCAGCAGTAACCTCAGCAGCAAAGGGGCAAATTTGGTGGCCTAACTTCCATACCAGCCCCACGCTTCTTGCGCATAGGTGTTCCCGCACTTTATACAGCTATTTAAGAGAGCTCTTGAGCAACTTCTTAACCCTTCACACCTTTCTTTTAATATCTTAACCCAGCATCGCATAACACCATTGAGTCTCTCTACAAGTCTTGTTAGCAGATGGTATGTATTACTTCCAGTACCTACACTCTAATATCCGATATTTCCTTTAGACATGTACTCTTTCACTTGACATTAGCCGCAGCGATTCGATACCATCTACTCACTTTCAGTCTGAAATTGACTACATTTATGATATTTTATTATTTGTTCCTTTCCATATCTCGCATTATCTTCACATTAGGCATTAAACTCGACGTCTAGCCTGAGATAAACCTATGCCAGGCCTTTTCCCTATCTTTTCAGTGCAATGTTTATATATCCCCGGACACTAATGCATAAATCATTAGCTATCGGTTCATTACCTCCGTTCTTAATTTCTCTTTCGAGGCCTCGACCAACCGTTATCCTACCAGCAAGTTCCAACATGGCCGATCCCAACAGAGCCTACATGCGTCCCCGGTATAGCCCTCCCAGATTGCCACAACGCGTTGGTGGACACTTAGTTCCACTGCGTCCATTCCGCTGGCCGCCATCTCCTTCGGTTCAGTCCGAACTTTCGAGCGCCGTCCCGAACTCGTCGCCTACCCTCAGTGGATTTTCCAGCCAAGCCCCGATTGCCCCCCCAGCCCGAGGAGAGCGCCCTCCGGAATCACAGCAACCCGGTGACATGCCTGAAGCCATACGACAATTAATAGGAATGAGACCTATCGACTTAGTCTTTCAGAGCCCATTTATCCGCCCAATTGCTCCACCCCGGGCCGCGCCGAATGACGGCGGATACATTCCCATGGGCCGATGGCCTACCTGGTATGCCAGGAACGCCCTTCCCCCTACGCTCTGGAGAAGGCAGCTCGAGATCACCGGCATCTCACAGAACTATGGCGGCAACATCTTCCTACCAGCCAACCAGTCTGCCAACATCCCCGAAGAGCTCAGCACTTCTCTATGGCTGACTAACCTGCCCCCCGACTGCACTCATCAACTACTATTGGGCTCCATCCGCGGTTGTGGAAAGATCTACGCGGCAGTCATCAACCCACCTGTGTACAACCGCAATGACTTCGCTCGAGGCGCACCTCACATCACCTCGGCGTCTAAGCTCGTCTTCTTCGACCGCTCAGGCCTCGAAAGACTACTTGCCAAGTCGCAAGCGGGTGAATTCTCTGTCGGCGGATACATCCCACGTGTCCGAATGAACAGAATCAAGTCAGCACCCCGCGAGCCCGGCGCCCAGAGTCGCGTGCTACATATCGAGGGACCCACCTCCATCGTCAACGAGACATTCCTCAATACCTTCTTCCAATCCAAGTTCACCTACGAGCTGGATCTTATCAAAACGGTTGCTACTCACGGCAACTGGACTCGTCAGGAGTGGCGGTTCGGTAGCTACCGTTGCCAGGCCGAGTCTGCGCGCCAGTCAATTGCACGGGAGAAGACTCGTCTCAACATGAGTGAAGTGGAACGACATCGCTGGAGCGAGGTCAAAGTCCACTTCGGTGTTGATCCTTGTGCCTAGGTAGCTGACACGAAATGGTGGCGCTGACCTAGAGGCTGGTCGCTAGTTCATTTCTTTTCACATCTACCTCTTTTCTTGCCTAGACAAGAAAATGTTATACTGCGTGCTCATTAGGTCTACGTGATCTATAGATGAGCCCGCTTTTCGCCTATGATGGCTTGCCCCCTTAACCCCTGTCACAATTCACATAGCCGACTCGGTGTGTGTGTTACACTGGATCACGTTTGTAGCTAGCATCCGGTAGCATGAGGTTGGCTACACGTTAACCTAATAGATGTGACTTTGCTTCCCCCACAAAACTTGAATCGATTTCGTTGTAGTTGTGATATTACGAGCATGTGAGACCTTGCTGATATTCTATAAAAGGTGGGTCCATCTGGATCTCACTGGCACTATAGAGGCGACGACAAGCACCTACTCCTCAATTATTAATCAAAGAATAGAACTCGAAAAGCAAGTAAACAATTTACAATAAATGTCTATAGCACCGTAGTTCTTGAATCCGTTCTCCTTAGGCTCAGAACTATATTCTAGAACCGTACCAGCAGCGCCAACAGCCGAATACGCCCAACTTCTTATCTCAAGTACCTAGGTACCTTTCTTGTTACGAACACATAATGAGGTATGATGACAGCAAGATTCTAAGCGGCTGACCTGAAACTTAATATCGTTTCATTTAATTCTGTATAGGTATCCCACCACCGCCAACCTGCAAACAGCGCCAGATGGTACGGAGAATGGGCTGGCCTTTTCGACACATAACTGAATGGTTCTATAAACTTCCAGAAGAAATGGTATTTCTGCCTTTATTCCCCTGAAAAGGTGTTATTTGCCTAAATTTTAGGTATCGATAAAATCTATTGGAATATATGGAGTGTTGAATTTCTCATTGTCGTCCTAGTTCTTTGGTTTCCTTTTATACTAGACCTATGGTTCTACAGCCGAGAAGATTGAGAAAAGTATAAGAGGCTTACAAAATAGCACGGTGTGAGATGGCTACTAATCTATCTTGAGTGAAGAGTAAGGCGCTTCTATGGAATAGGATCCTCAAAGAGGAGGCAGCAAGGTATAAATGCTGAGTCAGCATATGATAGTAACAAATAGATGAGTCATCAAAAAATTATGTAATATTGCATAAGGCTATTTCCAATGTATATACCGGGGCTAGTACGTATTAAAAGGGTATATGCTATTTATGGGTACATTAGAAAACCGAATTTAAGCGGGCTCCCTATGACGCGCATTTATGATGAATTTATATGTCGTCATGCGATCAACGTACCTGTAATTACGAATTGCGCATACATATATACTACCAGAATATTCAATTTCTACTACCATGAATTAATAATTTTAAGCTTTACTTCGGTTTTGAAATGCGACGAATCACGCAACCCTCCTCTCTTCTCCGTTTTCAGGAGCTTCCATTATTAAGGGTTCTTGTCGGTCGTTATCGGTCGGCGAGCTTACAGCCACAGCTACATTCACAACGAGAAGAGTTAAACAAAAGCCGAGATCCTAAAACAAAATCTGGTGAGGAGATTACGGCTAAGGCAAAGACGAAGAAGAAGACCATGGCAGAACTAGACGCAGAGCTGCAGCAGAGGATGTCGGGTCTTTCTGGTGACGGCGGAGAAGCTGGAGTAGAGTACGAGGATGGGAAGCCGGTGGCGATGAAGCGAAGTGTAAAGAATGTAAGCAACCCTCACAACTGTTTATCTCCTTGTCGAAACTTATGTCTGGTTATCTTTCTCATGCTTCGGAATCGATAACCGGGAGATAACTAATTCTTGTATCACAGAATATGTTCCGCTATATATGACAGCTGTGACCAGCTGTGTCGCCAGCAGCCCTTATACATGATTGATAGAGAAGCTCTAAAAGGACGTCAGCCCCTTTCATTCTATAGTATAACATCTTGAGCCTTTAGGGGAGGCTGCTTCCCTTCGTCCTCGTACTCGTCGAGCTGAGTTGGAGACGGCCATTCCGGGGCGAGCCGGTACTTGACACCGATGGTTATCATGCCCGCGACCTCACACATGAAACGTAGCTCGTTCTCGAATTCGTCCACGCTGCCGACAGTATACCCGCCGCCGTGGAAGTAAGTGAGCGCCGGCATCTTCTCCTTGTTGTCGAAGCTGCGTGGATAGAAGAGACGCACGGGAATGGTATCGTGACGACAGTGCATACTTTGGGGAGCTTTTCTAGGTACCTATTAATGTTATCAGGCGTGAGGTTGGTAACATGTATAGCCATATAAGAAAAGTATTAGTAAACTAAGGTGTAAATCCGGCTTGCAATTAGAACTTTATACTATAATACCTAGGAGAGTTTGTTATATATCTTATCTTACATGACTTAGAAGCATAAGGTAATTGTTTACAAGTACAAGCACCATTTGGAAACAGTTATGGGCATACTGGGTGGCTTTCCTACCAAATATACTTTAATTCGGTCTACTCAGGAATTGATATATAATACAATAGTCACAATGGCCTACGGTTAAGAAAAAATTCATCTTGATAAAATGGAAAAATTCGGCGTTCTTAGAGTTCCGATAACTTCCATATTTTAACACGCCCATAGAATAGGTAGAGGTCATTTCGTATGTTGTCTTACAGGAGTGGCAGAAGCTATCAGTCCTGACTCAATGACTGTTTGCAATAGAAGGTGCACCTAGGATTGTTAGGTATTTTAGGTACAGAAATCCCAGAGTTGGACATACTTAATAGGGAGAATGCTATATAAAATTGCCATCCGCATTCCCTTTCGAATCAACATACCAAGGCTCTTAGACCTATTCAACTCCATGATAAACAGTCTACGCTCTTCTGTCCGATTACTGCGCCAGCTCAGCACTTATTTTTCATACATTGCACCACAACAAGAGTACTCTATCGAGATCCATTAAGTACGAGCATTCCCAACATGTGCAGGATCCTTACTTGGAAGTGTGAAGTATGCGGAGAAGTTATACAAACGCAGCAGGATTTTTGTCTGATTATGTGCCGCCGTGGGATTATTCACACAACCATCGTACAGGGTTTCTGCGAGAGACATCGACCTAAAGATACCTAATCTAGGAAACGACTATGGTGGCTGAATAGGGATGGATCAGAAGCCCCTTGGTTTTGGTACTAGCTGCATTAATGAATTTTGGGTTGTGAACTTAGAACATCTGCTATAGCCCGAGACATTATGTTAATTTACAACACCTCAGGGACTAGTAAACTTCACCTCAAAGAATAAAAAGGGTTCCATAGCAGGCTAAAATTCATTTCGAGTGACTCCATAGTAATTAAATAACATGAAGAACATAGGTGTCTTATACATTAGGTACAGTATTAAGGAGATAGGTATCTGATGAATATTACATAATGAAGATTACTAAGCTAACTAGCGCGCTAATTTACCCACTGGAACTTTTACAGGGACTTATGCGCTAAAATTTACTGCCGGACTTATCGCTATACTAAATTTTAGGGCTGTCCACGGGTACCAATTGCACTTACAGGGCTCTAGTGGAGAAAAATATAGCGTATTTTTTTTCGGCGTGCTGCCCGAAGAGATGGAACCCAGATAGTCATGTACTTGATCCTCGTCCTTTCTCACCTTATCTGCTTATATTTAGGCTCTCCTATGCGTTCGTTCTACTTCACTGTAGTTCAAAGCTTCAAATTGAATATGATACAGCCTGTAAACCTCACAATAACGTAATAGTAGCATAGGTAGTCACGAAATCGAGTCTTCGATGGGCGCTGTTAGCCTTGTACTCGTTATGATATCGGTAATTGCAAATGGCTAGCCGTCGTGCACCGTAGATTGTATTGCTGTCTTCCACACACAATTCCCATCGGAATATGTAACCGACGCCTACCCAAAGCGCTTTTCACGGGGATTCCGGTCATGACGATCAGTCCGATACACCCGAATCTTCGACTGGTTGTGTCTATTCACTACCTATTTTCTTACTCCGAGCAGCTTTCAGCTCTTCTATGGCAAGCTTCACTCATTGTTTCCTGTTACACTTGTCCTGGTACCTTGTCGCTGTTGTCTTGTTTGAGGTCGGGATCTTTAGTCTGTACTACCGCGAACGCGCTTGTAGTCGGTAGAACGAATACTGGCATAAGAGCCTCCCCGCATCTTCCCAGAGGGGCTTTTGGGTGACGTGACCCCTTGCGCAATGTCTCCATCAGGGGTCCTGTTTGATAGGCTATTCGGTTCCGCCAGTTCAACACACCGCGTCCTAGGTAGGCAGTATATCAATTAGATTTTAGACTTACAGCCCTTGTTAGTCCCTTTCTCAGGGTCACCTTACTCGATTTGAAAGTGCCCAATGCTTTGGATGCGACTTCGCGTAGAACATTTTCGATCGCGGAGGACGCGTCCAACATCCTAGGCATCGGCCTGGCCGAGGAGCCGAGCGTCACCACTCTTGACTATCTGGAAGAGGCATGGAAGGGGCATGCATTGGGCACAATTAGCACCTCGATTGTCAAATCCTATGTGCCGTTAGCGCTAAGCACAGCATCGGTGATGGATATCGGCATTAAGCCAACCTCAATGAAGAATCACTAGTGGGTAGTGAATGATGAAGTTGAAAAATATAGAGGTAGGCGTTCGCGGGAAACCAGAACGGAGTATTGGCTGGTCGGGGACAAAAGAGAAACATGGACTCCAGTGAAGTTATAATGCAGAGTAGGTAACATTGTATTCTCCTATTAATTGTGAAATATTTTCCACCGGATTTACAGATTCTGTCTGCTTTGTAAGGGCGATGTTCCTGTAAATCTTTTTCTTAGCATCTTACTAAGGCTGCTAGGACCTTCAAACCAAGTCTCATGATGAACCGACTCGAAAATCCCCAGAATCGCGCGTCGTGTAATGCCGAACGCCATTACTTAATGGGATTAGTGAGAAAAGCATTTGGCTATTACCGACGAACTAGGGTAGATTATCCTTGATGAAACTGCAAAAGTTGAAGGGAAATTTCAACGATTTGCTGAAACCTCTAACGGATCGGCGGTGCCAATTTCAACGTCTCCCCGCAATAATATCATTGGTACCTATCGGTCAATACGAGAAGAAGAGAAAACTCCTGCTCTTGAAAGGATGATGGAGAAATTTTACCTAGATCAGTGTCGAGAACTCTATACGAGTATGGAATGCTTCAAACTGGAGGGATGCATATCCAAATCCCATCACCAAATGTTCGTATTGCTTCAGCCGGGGTAGTTATAAATAGGTGGCTAACCGAGAATTTATAGGCGGGAGGCCTGTCTCCAGCGAGCCCATATAGCGTCAAATCTAATTCGCCGCTGATAAGAGACCGTAGCTACGTGGAACTTGACGACTTCAAGCTAGACGAGGCGGGCCAGAATCACCAGCTGCCTGCACACAACCCTTCGAAGCCGCCGCAGAGTCTGCCTCCCCGAGAATTAGCTGCCGGTCGCGAGGACAATGGTGGCTGGTGGCTGTTTGAGATTATCGCATGGGTGGTCAGCGCAATATCCCTTGCAGTCATAATCATAGTAATTGCGGTGACAGACGAGAAGCCACTACCACAATGGCCTATGAACATCACCCTCAACTCGTTCGTTTCGTTTATGTCGACTTTGATGAAGGCTGCCCTCGTTATTCCCGTGACCGAGGGTATTAGTCAGCTAAAATGGGTTTGGTTCAAGAAAGCGGAATCGCTAGACGACATCCAGACATTTGACGAGGCGAGTCGCGGAACATGGGGTAGTCTGAAACTACTATTCAAGACGAAGCGATTGCACTTGGCGAAGCTGGGAGCCTTCATAACGATTTTACTTCTAGGCGTTGATCCCTTCATCCAGCAGGTCATCGTGTACCCTACGAGGACAATCCCCTCGACACTGAGTAATGCGTCGGTGCCCCTTGCACTAGGGTACTCAGATTACACTTTCGGCGCGATCATGGCACTCAGGGAACCGACGCTGGGCATGAAATCCGCTATTAACAACGGCGTGTACGACACCAACGACCGACCGCAGGACGACTTCACCCTCGCCCCGCAGTGCGCAACGGGTAGCTGTACTTGGCCAGGGACATACCACTCACTAGCCGTGTGCTCGAAATGCGCTAACACGACATCCCTCATAACCAAAAAGTGCGACGATGTCGGCACCTTTAGCACCTGCAATTATACCTTGCCAAATGGTATGTTTTTCGATGGTCTCAATCGCGGCCGGTTGTATATGAATGCGTCCAGCGAGCTAAAGACGATAAATTTCAATAATACGCAATCGACAATCTCGTCCATAAACACCATGCGGGGGTTGCATGACCTGGCCTCGATCAACTTGCTCGGAGTCGTATCGAACGAATGTGTGCTGTACTTGTAGGTTCAGGTTCCTGGTGGCTTGTTCTTGGAGGGGTAAGCTGACACGGATTTCATCGATAGCTGCGTGAATGAGTATCATGCCGAAGTGTCCAACGGCAATTTCAAGGAAACGGTTGCTGCCACATACACAGGTGAACACGACCCGGTCTTTGGTGAAAACATCACCATCACAGTTCCGCCACTGGCGAAGCGGACAACTTCCCAAGAATTTGTGGTCACAAGTGAGGCCTGGAGAGCGATTGCTTATCACTTTAGCGTAGGCGACGCCAATCAGCAGTTAAACTCCTAGCATAAGCAAGCACTAACACGCAAATTAGGACTTCTGGACTGGTAATGTAACGGGCCAGACAGGCGAGCGATCTACATCCAACGACGTTCTGAGCGCGCTATACGACCTTGGTGAGGATGGCTCAGGCTCGGGGGCACAGAAACCGGGCGGCGAGAACAATACGATTGCTGCAGTCGCGGCCAGCATGACCAAGTACCTGCGGCTCTACGAGCAGACCCGCAAGCCAGGAGAAAATCGTAGCGATACCATGGCAGTCGGCACTGCGTGGACAGCGGAGACATATGTGCACGTGCGGTGGGAGTGGATGATCCTGCCTATCGCACTCGAGGGGCTGGCACTCGCGTTCCTGGTCGCCACCATTATACAGAGCAAAATGAGTGGTATAGCGCTTTGGAAGAGCTCTACGTTGCCGATGCTGGAAGGGAAAGTGCGCGGTCTTCAGGAACGATTCGCGAACTATGCGGATCGAGGATGATTAACAAAACCCCGCTATAACATAATGGGGCGGTTTTATTTGTAGATGTTTAGGTCTGCTCTAAAGAAATCGACTTTGACATTCGGGATATTTTGAAGTAGCTATAGTAAGATGCATAATGGATAGTATTAACGTGAATAGGAATAATGATCAAGATGAAAGGATGAGAATGTGAAGTTGTTTTTGTCAGGTGCCGGACCAGGAGCTGTTGAAAATGAGGGGTACCTACCTAGCCCGTGTGCTTAAGGCCCAGCCCCCTATAAATACATAGGTACCGTAGCGGGAGAATGTGGTTTGCAGAAACCATTATCCGTACGAAAAAAGCGTTACCCGTACTAAAAAAAAGCGTTACCTATACCAAAAAAGCGTTGCTAGTAACGTGTATTGCGTTGCTCTAAGTTTTAATTGGTTAGAATAAGTAGGCGCTACGTGGCGTTGCGTAGTGTCACGTGTGTTATGTTACCCCACTATTATTCCGCCATTACGTATATAGGATTAAGTTGCGGTAATATTTTCCAACGAATAGGAAAGGACTAGCTACCCGGACCTGTTAGCTCAGTGGTAACGTGCATTGTTACGTAACGCGTATAATATATAGCGCGTATACCGCGGGGTTGCAGGTTCGAGTGGCACCTTTTTAAAATTTTTTTTAATTCGCCCCACATCTAAAAACCAACCAATCAGAAGCTAGGGGTTGCGCAACCCTTTTTTTTCAAAATAATGGTTTTTTTTAATAATAACGCAACTTTGTGTAAAAACGCAACTTCGTAACAAATTTGCGTTACATCTCCTATGAAATGGCTGTTAGTGGAGTAACGCGTTGTTACCTAAAAAAATGGTAATTTCAAGTCAGGTATTCCCGCTGCGGTATACAACGCTGCCCTCACTATAAGTTATCTCCTATTTTCTGTTGGATTTCATCCAAGTATTAATGTTTCGCTATATCGCCCAAGCCAATCGAATAAGAATCGATCATTGGAACTAGATAGGTACTCAGTAAGCTTATAGAACACATGATTGGAGGTTGGCAATAACTCCACAGGGGAAATGGGGTGGATTTCCCATAGGACAGACCTCACGTAACACTCATTTGAAATAATCTACAACAGAGTGGTTATATCCTTGGTACGTAATCACGGCGAGAGATCTAAAATACATTCTCAACCTACCGTCCGTCGTACGTTGAAGCTTGCGACGGAGTCTCCCCAATCTAACGTGACTGTTTTAGGCTACACCAGCTTTTTTACACTCCACAACACCCAGAGATGTCCCCTCTTTCTTGTGTATCTTGACTACTTCTAAACCTGCTCTCTTCGCCAAGTTTTCAAATTGCTTCTCCGACCTTTCCAACGACGCACAGGTCAGCATCAGTATATCATAGGCAGCTACGAATGGAGTGGGATCCTCGGTGTTGATCTGGTCATTGATCAGAACACGTGCGCGGGGCTCATCCGCTGGAAGCGCATCCGCCAGGATTTTGAGGATCTTGACGCAGTCATCGTCGGTGTAGTCGTGGATACACCGTCGAATGAGGTAAATAAGGGCTCCTATAGCAGGACGTTAGCATGATATATTCCATAGGAGACCAACTGAATAATAGGTACCTTTAACAGGCTGCTCCTTGTGGAAGTTCGTGACCACCTTCTGCACATCTTTCAAGACGGGGTCATCTACAGACTTCTGCTTCACGGACTCGATAACTTCAGCGCGGTCCTCCAAATAGCACCTGTTGCGGGGGATATCTGGATTCTCCTCAAGGACCGCTCGGATCATCTGGCCATAGCCACCTCCGATATCAAGAATCAGAGGTCGATCCTTATTCTCCTTCGCATACTCCGCGACCCAGCTAAAATCATAAATACCAGTATAAGGCCAAGCGTGCGTTTGCAGACCCTGCATCGCAAGTCCGAATCTGTCAACATTGGCCTGCCCCCGCTGCAGGATCAGCTCCCAATACGTCAGCTTTCCATCGACGCCGTCGGGGAAGCAAAACGGGACCTCGCTCTCGCCCTTCGGCTCGTGGGGACCGTATTTCTCGAAGAAGCCCGGGAAGGCCTGGTACGCCTTTTGGAACTCGTCGCACATCATCGTAAAGTGGGCCCCGTTGCTATTGCCGGACTTGAAGGTCGGCGAGATGTGCGAGTGCGCAACGTGGTCGGGTTGCGGCCTCTTGAGCTTCCCCGTCGCAACGAGGAGCTGGCCGAAGCGGCGGACCAGCGCTTCGTCTCCGTTGATTGTCGCGGCGAGCGAGGCGTACGATATCGAACCGTTTTCGGGGATCTTGTCGAAAAATCCCCACGCCATGTACATGCGGATAGCGGCCATTTCAGCGAGCTGCGATGTCATTTAGAATGCGCGGAGAACGTTTAGGTATGCTCGGTTTGGAAACGTACGACAATGGCATGTTGCTCGATTTCCTCCTCCGGATCGATTATTTCCGCTATGATTTTCCTTGCTGTGGTCGTCGCCCGTCTCCTTGCGAGCTCCGAGCCACCCTTCAAATCTCTAATATGTTGCTGGAGTTCATTACATAATGCCTCTACGTCCGCCATGTCGTCTGCTAGGCCTTTGGTCCGTTCGTCTAGATAATCGTGGGTTGTTGGGTAGATTAGCGAGTTGAAGGTCGATCAGTGTTTCTAATATTGAAGAACAGGGGAAGCGGCATAAAATAAGCATTCGATTCTCCACGATGATATCTCTAGAGGGGTCAGGTACCATACTGCCATGGGGTAACACTACACACATGTATGGTTCTTCTTACTGCAAGGTCCCACATGAGATCATGTCATACAGGTGCGACAATGGAGTGCCGAATAGCGACTATATATTAGCCTGGGTCTTCGCCTCAGGTTGAGTGGATAACTTTAAGCTTAATACCACGACCCGAACCACAAAAGCTTTGAATAATGTTCACTTATCATGTAATTGCGACTGTACAGAGTAAAGTGGCTGCCATCGAGGATCAAGACCATCGACAAAGGAGACGGACTCGCATGAACTCACTGCAGAATGGTCCACTATAAGTATGGAACTATTTTGACACTAACCTTTGGCTGTTTCGCTATCCGTGACGCTATATGTGGTAGGGTTACAATTGTTGGTTGAGGTTTACGTTCAATCCTTGTCTAACTTACCTCTATTTACTCTCTGAATGTAACGGTGCATTAGGTAAGCTTGTGCTACGGAGTCTTTGCGGCCGTCATATGAACCGTCAGCATGCGTTCACATTCGCAGGCGTTGATCTTCATGTGACGCTCGGTCAAGGCGGGATAGACTAGGCTAGTCTACGGTATTGACTGATAGAATTCCCCAGTTCAAGATTGACATTGGGTCGGAATATTACTACCTGATATGCAGCAACGGTGAGCCATAGTCCCCACATGCGTAATATCGCGTGCATATCATAAGATTACACTGTGCAGTTGAAACAAAACGTTTGTATGTATGCTCGCAACCGGAAGTGAACGGATGTTCGTTGAGATGCCTGCCTTATGCAGTATTTTACATCACCCTGGTCCATGTCATAGGAACGACCCGGGGCGAGCGGTTCACCACACTGACCTTCTACAATCTTGGCCACCGAATTTACCGGGGGAATCCACTTTTGTTATGTGGTATGTCTATGTATCTTCGAATGTTAGAAATTGTCTCAAGTACGAATGATACAATATGCATCGATGACAAATGCCCATATTCAGTAATTATAGCGAATGGAGTCTTGGAAGCACCAGAATGTTCCGATCCTCGCCGTGTTCCAGAATCCATGGGCCTGTCAGGTAAACATTGACAAGCTTGACAAGATATAAATCCTACCCTAAGAACTTCATGCTAAACCCTTACTAGTACATAGAGGCTAGCTCATTTCAGCGCGCTCAGAAGATCACCCTGAAAATCGAGCCGGGGGTCTTGAAACCTTGCCTCATAATAACGTATAGCACCAAAATTCTATCTTGAGTCAACATTGTTGTTGTCTTGTTCTCTGTAATTTATATGACGGAAGTTAAACACCAAACGCCCTTTGGAGATGGTTATCGGGGGAGGTTTCGTTCGCTAGTCTTTCCGCTGTTCTCCTTCCGAAGCGCGCTCTTCCAATATGGCGTACAGTCTCACCGTCGAACTTTGGACGGAGCTGTCCATCGGCCTCCTGGTGTTCGCCTTACGATTCTATGCGGTATGGAAGTATAGAGGGATTCGTAGCTTGGGTTTTGACGATTTATTCGCCTGTCTTGCAATTGTGTGTGGTTACGGACGCGATGCGATCGATCTATCAATTCAACGTTACTAACTTTTAGATCAGATATTTTGGATTCTCGAAACTACTTTCCTATATACGTGTGGTACGTATAGCACATGCTTAATGCTTCTGTTTAGCGCCGCTAGTCTCAATGGCAGCATACAAGAGGTATTAACAAGCGTTCATCAGGGGATATCGGCAACAACATCAATCTCAACGAGCAAACTGCAATAGAGGTTCCTGATAGCGAAGTACCCCGACTCACCTTAGGCTCGAAGCTTGCATATGCCGCCTGGGTATTTTATATCCTTGGTATATGGACTCTGAAAGGGGTACTCCTGTGCCTTTATAATAGACTCACGTTTGTTGACCCCGCCCAAGGATGTTTAACGGGTTACTAACGCCAATTGCAGAATGGGACTTCGACAGCAACGATTGGTGTGGATTATGATGGCCCTCTCTTCATTAACATTTCTCGCAAGCATGTTTTGGCACATATTCTCGTGTGTTCCGACCTATAGAGCCTGGCAGATTAAGCCATACCCCGGAGGTAAGACATTGTTTTCTCATATCAAGCCTTCACTGGCTGACAAAAGCAGAATCGTGTACTTCACGAAGAGGAAACTATATAATCATCTGCGTCCTGGATGTCGTGTGAGTCTTCAGCCTCTTCCCAGCTACTGTGCCCCTCTCCCCGTCTAATAGATTGCATAGAACCGACATAGGCATCATGGCCATTCCTTTACCTATGCTCATGCAAACAAATCTCAGTCTGAGGCGCAAGATCTCCCTGACAATACTCTTTGGCTCCGGTATTTTTGTTATGATCTGCGCTGTGCTCCGAGCGTACTACTCTCTTATCTCCATTGATGACAACAGCGTCGCGCTCGGATGGGCTGCTCGTGAATTTCTAGTCGCAGCCATCGTAGTCTGCGCGCCAAGCATCAAGCCCCTTTTCAGCGAATACAAGAAGAAAGCGACAGGAAATTACGGAAGTGGTAGTTGGCAGAGCGGCAATGGTTCGAATCACATGTCCAGAATCCCTCCCTACAACGACAAGAATGATATCGAAAACGCTACGACGATAACATCTGGCAACCCAAAACGGTCCCAAACGTACAAGATGGCTACTATTGGCCGCTCCCAGCCTCAGAGTGAAAGTCAGGATCATATCAATGCGGGGGTCGATGCGGATAACAGCAGTACTAATAGTAACAGTAACGCAAGAGATGGAATAGTGGTCACGACGGAGTTCAAAGTCTCTAGAGCATAGGCCTCGGCGTCGCTATGAATATATTAGATGTATTTATTGTTCAGTGGGCCACAGGCAAATTTCTCACAATGGTTATGCTGATCGTCACATCTCCCAATGGGTCACGCCTCGACAAGAAAGTAACTTATAGTCTGGTTACCATCACGCTTTCCAATGATGCCGTCGACATACCGAAGAACGCTCTCTATTTACCCACGACTAAACATTACCCGGACATCATTGAATCGACATAGCTGGTTACTGGTCAAATTTCGATTCACAATAGAAGATGGCCTTCCTGGTGAACCGGCCCTTTTAGTCTTAACTAATTATAATAAGCTTTATGAATATTGTCCGGACCAGCTCGGGACTCTTCGAGTTTGGTAACGAAGCGAATTACCTACCTAACGTACCCAGATATAGGTACCAACCTGGAAGTCAGGGGAATGTTTAAATAATTTATATATCTACCTTTACAAACGCGTTACGAGAACAGCTACGAATCTCAATTCACTCTTGTAGATATCTACATAATCCCCAATACTAGAGAAACCGCTAAATTGGAGGTAGAATGCACGTTAAGAGGCTGACCAAGTTCCGCTGGTTTGAAGCCTCTAACATACCTGCTTGTGTCGGGCGAGAGTCTTTCAGGTAATCTACCTCGTGTGTGAACTATGAATAGAAGCTTGTCTTAACAAGTACCTACGTAATACTATAACCAGGACGTGGCAATAAAGCCAAGAATTATAGGGTAGCAATCCTTGTTTGAAAGTCATTCGAGTCCCCTATCCTTTTTTTCTGGGGGGTTGAAAACTAGTAATGCAGAGAATGAAATAACCTTAAAATTTTTGTACAGATATGAGGTACGTTCCGGGATATATAATGTGGATGTTTTATGTTACATGGTTCTGTGACCCAGCTTGACCAAGTTTTCAGTTTGATTTGTCAGGATGACAGTCAGCTTGTGTCAATGGAATTCAGAGCTTGGAAGACGGCAAGGCCCCTGTATCGGAGAATAATGTGCTAAGACGTTATTGGATGAAGCCCATGCTGCCTAATGCCGTTTCACGTTTGATAATAACGACTCTATTCCTATAGAACGGACAAGGGATCATGGTTACAGCATGAGACACATAATAGCTAGGTACGTTATCCTGGCATTCTACTAGGTTAGTGAACATATTGTAAAGATCATGAGTTTAATTCACAAATAGACGAACTACAGTATTAACGTCATAGTTGCTTGTACAAGTTCAAGCCATATAATTGGAGATATCGAATTGATATACTAGGACTCCGTGACGAATTTTATCGAGCTACCTCGGAAACTTCCGCCGCCACAACAATCCGCATAACAGGTTTCAACACTTTACTATCTGTACCATACGAGGTCTTTATTTTACATTTAGCGACGCCAGTTTACCTTACTAATGTTGGAACTGAGTTACGCACTGTCATGGAATCATCGTAATGCCCCTCTTACTATCTAGCAATACGTTTCCGGATGACAGCGCTAATTAGGTAGCTTATATGGCACCACATCACTTTACTCATAAGGCAGATATAAGAGATCTCGATCGTGTCTAGTGTTGGTTTTCTTAATTTGAGGCCAGCGGCTGCAGGGGTCTCAAAAATGAGGTGGCGGCATATCTATAGTAGAAATAATGAGAAAAAAAATCTAGGTTAGAATCTACTCTAAGGTAATCAACCACAATAATCCGAAACTTTATAGGTAAATCGTCGAGAATTCAAAAGGTCAAAAGTACTGATAAACCAATTCATAATATCGTCAAGGTTAACCGTTGTTCGCTCAAGTTGATATCCCATGAGAATTACCTTTCAGGGGAAGTTCCGGGTGATGCATACATCTGCGGAAATTTTCGGTCCAACCTTGGAACCTGCAGCTCGGTCACTCGGAAGCCGAACTTCATTTATTGAGGATATCCCTGGGAGTTGCGTGCTTTGTTCTGATACACTTGATCTCAGGTTGTGATCCGCATCGCTATCAGAATGGACGTTTACTTCAGCTTTCCTCGCCAAGCCACTATCGACCGAGCTAGATCCCGCCCCTGAATTCCCTTGCTCCGAGTCGTGCCGGGGATTAAACCCGGAGGATCCTTGCGTAGATACAGTTGTGGAGACGGAAGCTTTGAGCGAGTAAGGCGAGCTGGGTGGTGGGTCGGATATGGATGTTCCCCTGGTATGAACCCGGGCAAAGCGAGTGGTCTCCAGTATAGCGCTTGAGCTATTTCGTCGCATACCTAAGTTGCCGTACCCAAAGCTAGCACTGCAAAAATGGTCTCTATCTTTCGGTCTCTTCCTCTTTGCTATATCTTCATCTGTCCTAAGCGCCGAAAGTCTCGCGGCGTGAACCATCCATTCAATCTTCCCGTCCGGGATGCAAGCCTCCTCTAATTTTGACCCATGACGTCGAACAAAAATGAAGTACCTGATTCCCAGCCATATTGTCACAATGGCAAGGGCGATGATTGCCACTAGTAGAGCCACAGAGAGCTGTACCATATCTCTCCATACACTAACTTCTTTCAGGGTTGGAGTCGAGTTGATAGTGTTCACCGAGGCCATATAGGCTTGATAAAACCTTAATAGGTCCTTAGGTGTAGGTGTTTCCACTTCCATGCCTTTACTCGCCGCAGTTTCAAACGAGTACATGTAGTATTGCTGGTAGGACATAGTGATAGAATAAGTATCATTTGTCCAGATCCACGGGATCGCGTTTTCGTCCTCGACTACCTCCTTCCGTGTAATATTACATTCTGTTCGAGCAAAGGTTGCATTCTGAACAGGTCCAATTGGCTGCCATCTTGTTACTGCTCCTTGTCCCGTATCTGAGAAGTTGGTTACCTTAAATCCTCGTACATGGAGGACCGACAAAGAGATCTGTAATGTTTCATTGTTCATGTACATTCGATCGTTCACCTCTGGGTCGGATTGGAACAGGATGAAGAATAGAGCCTCCTTGAAGGGAATCTCGTCTGTTACGATTTGCCAGCTGTCAAAGTCAGCTTGCATCCTATATTTGGATGAATCGAACCAGGAGGGATTGTAAGTCTCGCGATAGGCGGGGAAGGCATTGACTGGGTCGTAGAACGTATAGTTGCCGTATGCTTCAACGTTATATAGGATACTTTCAGGCGTGTCGTTGCATGCCATTCTCCACGTTGGATCCCATTCTTGTGCCTTGTATATCCAGGGAGCTGACCATGGAGGCAGGTAGTCAAGGAGTTGGTCAGTTGGAAACTTTGCCCGATTCAAGCTCTGAATGGTATCATTCCATAAGACATTAGCCAGAAGTTTATTCGCCGAAAATCCATCTCCCTTAGTCGCATATAAAACTTCAAGATTGTCTTGAGAAGTTTGAGGAATATTTCTCAGTGATGACTTGGAAATGGGGCCTGCGAACATGGAACCAAGTGTCAGGGTGACGACAACGACCAGTTGGATAATTAAGTGCCAGGTTTCCTTGGTAAAGACAGCCTTGCGTAACAGAGCCACCACATCCCAGCTATCACCCAGACCTGAGATAGAGTACAAGGTTGGCAAAGGAACATCTGCATTATTGCAGAGTATTCTTGCACTACCTCTCTGCCACCAGAACCGTGAAGCGGACCATATTCCGAAGGTTGCGAGTACCGAAATTATAACATTGAGAGCTGCCTGGACGCTCGTTAGCTCCCATTGTGAGGATATATCGACCCATGCAATAGACATGATAATGTACTTCTGAAAGAGGAGAAATCGTTGAGTGTAGCGGGCTTCTATTATAACTCATAAGAGAGCTCGCATAGAAGTCCGGAATCCTGTCAAAAACGTTATCGCGTTGCTGCCGCGAAAGGCCCAAGTGAATCGCCTATTTATATGGAATTGCATACCTTAGCTACCCCTAGGTAGGCGTATACGCCTAATAAGTAACTTCTATACCTTCCACAGGCTTCGAGTTGTTCATGCCATGAGCAATTTTTACCCACTTAGCACCCACAACTCAATTCCGATTGTCCTTCACATCTGCACGATAAGTAGAGCCACACCACTTCAGGTCCTAAGTAGGACGGGACAACTTGTCTAAGGACAGTACGTTTGCCCGAGTAATAACTACTCTTCCTTTAGTTATACATATTCTGTTTCTATATAAAGACATGCCAAGACAATAAGCGTGGCGTTGTCTGAGCAGTCACATATAGGTACGTTACTCTTCGGTAGATGGAGACGACGCTTCAGATAATCCATCCACCGCTGTCTCTCAAGCTTCTTACCTAGTTACTGAAAGTATAAACTATTTCTAGGTACCTATGTACCTACTCACCTAGATAGTTTACTACATAGAAATATACGACTAGGCATAGATAAGACTTCAATTTGGTAATATGTTCAGTATAGGTTTCTCTGAATTAGTTGGCTAGTAGAAAAGGTATCATTCGAATGGCAACCCATATGCAAGATCTCATATAGACGACCATGCAAATAAGTCTAGACTTTGAAATTCAAGCATACCTAGGTATGTACAAAAAACTATAGGCCGAAAGTTCTGCCTTGCCTTGGACTAACCCCTGCTACCGACGGCCAAGCTTTATGAGCGAAATACTCCCCATTGGGAGCAAGGCTATGGTATGCTTCCTAGCTATCTGATTGATTCTAGTACTATGGCGCAATCCTTATGGCAATTCCTAGATAGGTAATTTAATAATCACCGACCCATAATTCCAAGGTTGTGTTTCAACCATTAAAGGGCGAGGCAGAAACATTCATTCACATATCTCGCGATTCTATGTGGGCTAGATCACATTGAGTCTCACATTTGGTCGATCTGCCCTTCAACAAGAAGGATGTGCCACCAAACGCTGCGTTTTCGTGCCTTTATTGGGTGTCGAGGTGATTGAATCTGCTTAATAATAACATCTCCAACAGGAAAGGTGTGTTACATTCGCTGTGTGTTTTCGAGTCTTCGTCACCCACAACGACGTATACTGAGGGGTATTGCAGATGGATAGCTGCAAGCCCTACTGGTCGCGATAATTTGAGCTAAACACTTCACGGGAGGGATCGGGTCGTAAAAAGGGAAGGTGTCCATTATTCTGCCTTGCCTTTCTATGTTATGTTGCCTAACACTCAGTCCTATACCAAGTGTCACTTTCAAGGACAATTAGGACAATTACAATCAAGGTGCGCAATGCTTTGGTTCAGCTACTATGCCGTTATATCCGATTTTTGACGTGTGGAAACATTCTAGAAGCATTCTATTATTCATCCTTCAAGATCCTGGCAGAAAATGCCCGAAGTTGCCAAGACGCAGCCCTGGAAGGCCTTCTGGCCTCCCGTGGATGGTAACGCTGCATCCACAAACATGACTCGTGGCCCTAATGACGACCCTTCAAGTGGATCAAGCGGAAACTTTGGGTACAATGAAAAAGGCGAACTTGTCGGTCCAAAGCGAAGCATCGATCCCACCAAGAAGGGTGTCGAGAAGGAGAGCCAGCCTGGCCCCAAAGGTGGTGATGAAAAGGAGTAGAAGGCTATAATCATTGGTCGAAGGCTTTAATGAAAGGTCAAATCGATGGGAATGAGTCAGAGTCACCATGAAATTAGGCCAGATTGACATTTACTTGAAATATTAATGGCTATACGATTCCACTTATACTCCGGCTCTTAATAAAACACGTATGCTCTCACTTCAATACTAGCTCTTGGTACTGCATTTCGATCAGCCTTGGGGTTATAGAAACTTGCATGCGCAACACCTATTAGGCATGTTCTATTAGATCATGTATATGGAACGATATCAAGAAGCAATCACTCACCTCCAGCGCCGTCGAGGGCAGAATCGGTCTGTCTGAATATGATTACTTCGTCGTCCATCAAGTCCTTGAAATAGTACCACTCATGCTTAGGACTGTAATAAAGTCTGACATTCTCAGTAAACCTGTTAGGGAATACTACATCTGCCACGATACACTCGGATGTATGATCAATAGTTCGTGAATCGCAGAATGCCAGTGGCCAGTCATTGCCACCTCCGCGGAGAGGTTTCCAAACACTAAGGATGTTAATTAGTGGTGCTAAAGTGAGTAGCTGGATGTTTTACTTCACCGTCAACAGTCGTCTGTACTGGTCTGGGTTTGCGTTAAGTGCCCACGCTGTCCGATGAGCCGAGTAGGGAGAATAGTCTAACACAAGATAAGTAGAGGGCCATCGAGATTAATGTTAGATGCCTAGGTACCGATGTGGACAGCAGTAGCAGGTTGAGCGGTCTCAAAAGCTTGCTGACTCTTCGTGCCGAATTCATCGTGTCTCTTGCGAATCTTGACTTGTTAGCTGCCAAACTACCTAAGGTGGACGAGATCGTGCGTACACCATGCTCTAAAATCTTGATTTCAACAGCGTCGGGGAAGATTTGATGCAACAATTCCTCAATTTCTGGGTAATAAATTCTGTACACCTTTTCTTCGTCATCGAACTCAGATGCTGTCATTGAGCAGTCAACTTTTATTGCTGTAAACCCATACTTTTCGAAACTTTGCGAATCTTGCAACTGTCGGAAGTTGCGAATAGTCACGGATCTGAAGTCGTTTGACATGTTTGTACGGGGAAATTCTCTTCCAGGATCGTACCTCATTTCGTATGGCTTCTCGTTCTCATGCTTCGATTCTTTCGAGAGATAGCAAATCTCTGTCTTGATATTATCACAATGCGAATCATCACTCCCGGACTTCAGAATCATATCTCTCATCTTGATCGACATACTCGAGAACGTCTTTTTCTTTCGCCCTATAGGTAATATTGGCAGATTGCAATGCACTGACAAAGTTGAGGAGGGGTTTGAAGTAGTGGTCTAACCCCTTAATTGTTATACTACAAGACAATATTCTTCCTACAACACGGGTATTTTCCTCAAGCTTTGAATCGTCAAAAATACAATATAGCTCAAACTATAGGACATTAAGAATCGTCGTGTCGATCCTTCAAGATCCCAACTAAGCGCCCCAACTGAAAATATGGATAATGCTGGACAAAGGGTTATTAAAAATCACCGATAAGGCTTGGGGGAAACTCCACAAGCACCCCAACTTGGGAAAACCTCGGCCAAAGTAGAGAAGTTCGCCTACGTACTGGAGCAATCTACCCGACAGTGACGCAGATACTTAGGCACTTGATCGCCTCATACAAGCTAAATAAACAACCGAGAGAGAGATGAGTTTCTTCGGATAGAAGAAGGAGAAAGAGAAGAACAAGCGTACCTACTGCTTCCAGATGCGGGGTCCACATCTCCCGCTCGCCATGAGGGAGGGACGGAGGTGCTACTGTGGAAACGCCACGGCGGTAAGATCGGAAGTGAGTGGCCGAGGCACGTGATCTAGTAGAACCCCCCGAATTCTTACTTGGACGGGCTGTCACGTTGCGATCAGGCTCTACGATCGCGGTAGTAGTAATCTCTGGCAAGTTAAGTTGACCTAAGTTAAGTTCAGTTCAATATTACGTAATTACGGCCAAGCAACTAACAGGATTTCTGCAGTATACGTATCTTCAGAGCTAGGAGTGTGTGGTACAATGTGCATGCCATCGCGATCCGCTTGGGACACGCCGCCGGCTTATGCTATTTGATAATTCCCAGGAGTCGGCAGCCTGCATTTTGGGCCCAAGTCATTTCCAAAGGCCGGTTTCAAAATCAAGTAGGTACCTATATGTATCTAGAGAGGAACCTTATGTATGTCTTATGTAGTAGACCTCTACGGGGGGCACGGGCTAAATGTTGACGTTGTGTAACGCCGCAGGCAGGTTTCGATAAGCAACCTGGCTGGCGACACTCCTAAAATATGATTGATCAGTTGTTCACCGGAGAAAATAGGATACAAGCGAAATTTGAAGGGGGATCCCCCAAAATAAGCATTTCTCCTGAGATAAACCCCGATTTCTGCACATCACCGAAGATCCGAGCCCCCCACAGGGTAGCATAAGGGTAATACCTAATTGGGTCCCAAACCGGCGGTCTCATTTGGTCTTGGTGAAGCTCTGGGAACAAGTGCACATGTGTGTATTAGATAGATGTATCCAGCTGATGAAGCCGACGATGTAGGTACCAAGTACCCAGTAGCTGAGATTTACATTTATATACATGAGAACCTTGAAATAGCCGGGTCGGGGTTGATCCGGGTCTCCGAAGCTAAGGTCGCTTGGTGTGCTTCACGTAGGACAAGGAGCTGCAAACATAAAATTGTCAACTTGCTCGAAATAGTGAAGTAATAAATTAATGCAAATAACCTTCATTCTTCTCGAAATATTAAAGTAGTTTTGTACGTTTACATTTAATGTTAACTATCTCGTTCAGTTCCCTTCAGAAAGATGGGACATCATAATATTCGCTTTGACGGCGATCCTCATGCCTTAAATGGAGCATGGAGCCCGCCGACGAGCAGAGCGAAGTAATACCGCATTTGGACTTCTAACACACGCCTTCGTTCCAATGCTGACCGGGAGATAGTTTCTGTGAAGAAGATTACGCTCTCACTTTCTTCCTGGCCGAATTTATTAACTCAATATCGAACATTGCATATGGTAAGTAGGGTAACCCCAGTGACTTAGACGGGAACTGCGCAGCTCCTTGAAATTGTCCTTAACAGACTTTGCTAACAGCATGCTTTGATCAGTGTATCTCGCTCTTCGCTATATGCGTGGTGCGGGAAACCGGGGAATTTTCGCACCAAGATTGGACTTTATGTCCATTTCTCTTCTGGGTCTTGGTATCGGATCGTTCCTATTTCATGCATCTCTACGCTACTCACTTGAATTCGCTGACGAATTCTCGATGCTCGGACTGACTTGGTCCATGCTTCAAGCTTCACTTACTATACGGCAGCCTTCTGCGAGAGCCCGGCTTATATCATTCAGCCTAACTATTATTTTCACGACATTTTCGGCGTTTTACGTTCGATCGCCGCGTATTATTTACCAAGTCTTCGCATTTGCGACTGGGATTCTCGTGGTCATCTTGCGAAGTCAGTATCTGTTCCATTGGACCCAGCCAGCATTTCCAAAGGCTAAGAGCTGTAATTGGAATGTGCGAACGTGGAAAGGAATATCCATTTGCCTTGTTGGCTACTTGCTCTGGAACATTGATCTGGAATATTGCGCAGAGCTCAGAAACATTAGACAGCAGCTGGGCCTACCTTTGGCTTGGTTGTTCGAGCTTCACGGATGGTGGCATATTCTAACGGCTATCGGCGCGAGTCAATTCATGAACGTAGCGAGAGAAGTACGAGATGAGGTGAAACAAGAGGAGAAGAGACGATGACTGCTGATTCTAATGTGATGGATATAAAATGATTCGGGATTGTGAATGTTGTTCAGGTCGAGGCTTGGATATGGCTCGGGGAAGATGGAGATCCCCTAGAAGATGGTATATACACATCCACGTAATCAATACGAACAGTATGCTGAAAGATACGGTATATGAGGTGTTGATCTTATTGTATTAGCTTGTGTGTTATCTATTCAGCTATGGGAGAAGTCTCTCTTATATACACATTCCTGCCAAGGTGCCTTGTACTGTACCTAGAAGCAGTCCCTTGACCACTCATTTCAGCACAGATCGCCTTCGCCCGCGCTAAGAACGCCACCCGTACCATAGTCCACGAGATCATGGATTCGAAACTCACGGCGTCGGAAAAGACGACCAATAGGATTTCGACGACGTGGCCACTGTTACCGGCGCCGGGTTTGAAACGACCGCCGGTGCTCTACGCGCAGCACTTTTCCACATATTCGACAACGAGAACATCCTCAAACGACTCAGAACCGGGCTTGCTACTATTGACACTCGCGATTTAAAGGCACTAGAACAACTCCCTTACCTGAAAGCTGTATTGATGGAGGGTATGCGTATAAGTCCGGCTGTCGCCACGCGTATGGCTCGCATTGCGCCGGATAGGGATATTCTCTACAATGAATGGCGAATACCCGCGGGTATACCCGTGGGAATGACGCTTGTGTTGCTACACATGGAAGAAACTCTATGGTATCATGACCGTCGACGCTTCAACCCCGACAGGTGGCTGGACCCTGACGGTGAACAAACGCTCAACAAGAACTTTGCCCCCTTTTTGAGGGGAACAAGGGCGTGAATTGGGATGCAGTAAGTTTTCAATTAATTAATTTTCCACTACTCCACGAGAGCCGACTAGGAAAAAGCACTAATATATGTGCTATTACGTCTCTAGTCTTGCGTGGGCCGAGATGTACCTACTCGTTTCCGTCCTCGTCGACCGGTTTGATTTTCGGTTCTCAAATGCTAAAGCCGAGGGCTTTGAATGCGACAGCGATCAGTTTGCAATCGGCACGAAAGGTAAGGGTGTTTTGGAAGCCACTGTATCTCTCCGAAGTAGGTGAGAATGCGCACGGGCGCTGTCTTAATCCCACATCAATAAATCGCCTCAATAAACTCGGGTATTATCTCCCCCAAAACTGAGAATAGACTGTCGAGAGATCGCATGCAAACGGCGGCTAGAAAAACTCAAGCCTTGCTGAAGGATTGCGCCTGTCCATCGAAACAGGTCCAATCTAGTGTCACCTTCAAACGGATATACACGGAATTTAGCCTTAAGAGGTATCTTAAGAGGTATCTTAAGAGGTATCGGCGATAGGAAATATGATAGGGATTCCCAAGGTGACTGGTTACACAAGTGAGATATGATCTTGCTTTCTAATCTCCCTGCGGGCTGATACACACACACACTTCGCCTTCCTATCGACCCCCAGTAACTAGTCGTTCGATGCGTAGTTCCGGGTACACTTGCTTCATCCCATGATGCATAGGCAAGTGGGCTGACCCCTGAAATAAAGTAAGGGCTAAGCCTCCCCTAAATAGCGCCTCATCAGGCCTAAGTAAAGCAGCCAGAAATAAAGTAGAGGATATGGGGTTTGACAAGGGCAACCTTTGGTGATGTTGGAATAGAAAACCCTGTAAAGGCACCAGCGTAACCACATATCATACTCAAGACGAAGTATTCAAGGTATCAACGAGTCTCGTGGTTGGCGAGCTCGAATCACGTCCGCCAATTCATTGCTAGGAACGACATATGGCTTTATCTTATTTCTGACCATGGTCCTTTGCTCAAAACCGTACGCGAAGCCAATAAGCGATTCTTCTGTGAATTTCGCTCCTAGGAAGCTGATTCCGAACCTAGATGGAACACATTAGCTTATTTCTCATATGGGGAAAAGAGACAACATACGGAATATTCGGAGCGACATCAAGTAAGCCCCATTCGTTTGCAACGGTAGTCATATCCGGTGGATAGCATCCTAGAGGAACCGTGATGATCGGTGCCCCCACTGTGGCTGCATAGCTGGATGCGAAGTTCGCTGGTAACACCACGGCGTCTAGATGGTCGCGTTCAATGGCACCGAGCAAACCTCCCTCGGTCCCATAGTACACGTTTTGCTGGTAAGCAGGCCAGAAGCGAGGGTCCGTATTATTCCATCCTTGCAGAGCTTCATCCCATATACCAGTATCCCGCAGGGGATAGCCCTCGAGTGGTGATGATTGAGTGAATGCGCGCAACGCTTCAAGGGAGGTGATGCTGTTCGGATTGTATGTAAGTGTATCGAAGTAGCTTTTAAGATTGACCACAAAGTCAGCGTCCAGGACCCGTCCCGGCACGTCCGAATTCCGGAACTCGGAGGCCGCTGGAAATCCCGTATCTACGACAATTGCCCCTGCGTCTCGTAGGGTATTCAATGCTTGTTCGAACGCTTCAACTACCGGACCCGTTGTGTTGCTGGAATGCAACTCTATCACGTTCCGAGGAACACCAAGCCGAACCCCGGAAAGCGCCGAGATTTTGCAAGCCGCGACATAATCTGGCAACTGTGCATTGGGAATAGCCGACGTATAGTTGTCGAGAGGATCCGCGCCCGCTATTGCTTGCAGAATATATGCAGCATCCTTGACCGTCCTGGTCATAGGTCCAACTGTGTCTTGATGCTCGCTGATTGGAATCACGAGATGTCTAGACGTCAATCCAACAGCTAGAACTTCATCAGTCTTACTTAATAGAGGTAGTTGTCGGTCAATTTTCGCACATACTAGGCTTGATAGCGACCAAATTGTTCAACGATGCAGGCCCTGTGATTGACCCGTCGGTTTCAGTTCCTAAAGATCCCAGGGCCAAGCCAAGTCTAGAGAGAAGCAAAGCGTTTAGAATCATCCTTCGAGGATGGGTTATCAACTTACGCCGATGCTACTCCGCTTCCACTTGAACTTCCCCACGGGTCCTGATTCGGGTGATATGGACCATAGACTTGACCCCCGTAGGCCGACCAGCCATTACTCGAGTTCGAAGACCTAAAATTGGCCCATTGAGAAAGATTTGTCTTCCCGAGTATGATTGCTCCCGCAGCTCGTAGCTTCTCTACAACTGTCGCGTCACTAGGTACTCTGGCTCCCATAAGAGCCCAAGAACCGGCTACGGGGTCGGTCAGTAGGTAGATATTTCTCGACTGGTAGGTATGAACTCACCAGTCGTGCTCATCCTATCGCCTGTCGCGATATTATTCTTGATCAAAATGGGGATTCCGTGGAGAGGGCTACCCCGTCGTATTAGTTTATTGGTTAGCACATTCGAGTTTTGAAGTATCCTTACCCCCGAACAGCCCTTGATGAACGCTCCTCATCCAACTTAGCTGCAATGGCCAGAGCATCTGGATTAACTTCGGTTACGGGATACAGTGTGCCATTGACCTCTGCTATTCGCGCGAGATACGCGTTGACGAGATCTACGCTGGTGAATTTCTTTTTATCAAGACCAGTTATAAGCGTATCGATGGTGGCGTCTATAAGCGATGGGTATTCAGCTAGATTACTTGGTCAACCGAGTAATATCAACCTTTCACTGGGCTGCTCTACTCAAAGAAGAATCCGTACGGGCCAGACTGATGCCAAAGCCACCAATAAACACCAAAAGGACTATTAGGAGGACCATGATGGCTGTTCTGGCTGATCTCTTTGGTTTCTTGGACACAGCAGTATCTTCGTGCTCCGCGGAACTGGATATGAATTCATGAGACGATGGCAATGGTTGATATGAGGTCGTGCGCGAGCCAAAGTCAAGGAACTCTCGTGCCGAGTTGGCGAGTGCGCCCGCCCGCAGGCGAGGCAGCACAGGTCGGGCCATATATTGATTTACTCTATCATGGACGATAACCCTATATATGATCTCATTTTGCCGTTATTGGCTTGCTTGACTAGCGGTGACGACGGGGACCCGACGACTCGGAAACTTTCAAGGTTGTTCGGTCTTTCCGAATGGCAGGTGTCTTATCTCACCCCCGCAGCAAACAGTTGAGTGTCTACAAACACGTGATGCAACGGTACATTATCGTACATAGGTACATATTTTTTCTGAGTGTGTTAATCAAGCTTCTTAATGTTTCCGTGATCAGATATATTCTTGATATAAACTGGGGTCTGTTATAAACATCTGGGATTCCTTCCGATCCTTGATATGGAGTTTTAATGCTACATTAGTCGGGTGGCCAAAGAGCCGTGCGGAAACTAGCCGTCCGCCGTTGTTATCGGACCATTTCCGGCCGGCAGATAGGAAATGATCACCTGCGCCAGGTGGAATTTCACTAGGAATACTTCTTATTAATGATATCGGGCCCTGAGGCATTTTAATTCCAAGTTATGGTTCGAAATGGGGCAGCGATTGTTGAAACTGAGAAAGGTGGGGGGGGGGGGGGGGGGGGGGTGTGGCGGCTATGCATGAGCTGCGCTCATCATGAACAGAATCATATCATTTTGGTTGTCGGATTAAAGCTGGCGGATACATTCTAAACCGGCCCTCTAGTGAACATGAACACATGGGTGTTGGTTGCTAAATGGCGGACAAGTGATTAACCTAGCCCATAAGCCGATGTATATTGAGCACAAGACAGTTGAGATTATCTAGAACCCCAAGAGTCCTTAGTTAATTATAAAGCTTGGAAAGACGGTACAAGTCAATTATGAACCGTACTTTAAATCCATTGCCATAATAGCAACATGAAATGCCCTTCAGCAAGATCCGGAAGCACATGTATTTCATACCTTTTGGTATCAGTTCGTGCCCACCTATCGCCGTAAACTCCTATTTTCAATGCAAAGCCAGCAACGCCCTTTTTGAATAAATATGATCCCAACCCAGTAAGTTAACATATATCGTAGTCGGTTAACCCCAGCAGATACAGTGTCCGCCATGTTCTAAAGCGAGCGATATTAAGCTGTTCCACGAGGTTTTGCTTTGGCCTTGGCCTTCTCCTTCTTGTCTTCCTTCAGCTTCTTTCTCTTGGCCTCGTTCTGCTCCTCTAGCTTTCGCTTATGTGCAGCCTTCTCTTCGTCGGTCTTGGGAATGACTTTGAAGAAGCCTTCCAGCCGAGCCTGTTGCGAACTCTTGGTGGCCTTCTCCAATCTCGCACCACCGGCACGGACTCTGTCTTCGTTGAAGCCCTTATCAACCGCCAAGAATTTGACGAGTCCCTCGATATCCGGCTTCTCCCACTTGAAGTCGCAAAGTGGGTCATCGGCCTTGCGGACGTCTGGCTCGAAGAATAGGGCTCGCGCGTCCTCGAAAGGCCAGTCTTCGGGTAGCGTGTACTTTGAGTCATTCTTGATGTATTCGACCACCTTCTCAAGTGTACCGTATTGACGTATCAACTTCAAGGCAGTGCTGGGTCCAATCTTGGGAATGGGATCGACGTAATCGCAACCGAGAAGAATACAGAGATCGACGAACTGCTTCCATTAGTATTCTCTTGGCATGTGACTTCGAGTTATATGGACTGACCTGCTTGCGATCCATGTTCAATCCCTCAAGGACCTTGTCCAAGTGGATTTCTTGAATTGGCTCCTTTCTCTGCTCGCTGAAAGTCAAATGGCGGAGCAAGACCGGGCTATCGAAACATAGCGTATCCATATCCTCACTTGCTGCTGCAAAGACCTTTCCAGCTCTTGCAAGAACAGCGCACTGAGCCTCAGCTTCGGTTGGTGCGACGATATATGGGATGCCCATCAGCTTCAACAGTTGTTGACACTCGGCATTGTGCTCTTTCGTGACTCTGACGGTTCGGCGGGAGAACTTCTCGACGTCTTCGGCTGTACCGGTTTCCTTTGCTTCTTCAAGTCCCTCCTTCGCCTCTGCCTTGCGCTGGAAACGGCGAGCCAGCTCGCCCGACTTCAGTTTGGGTGGTGCACCGTCGAATACGTAGAGGGGCTTGATGCCATTGTCGACCATTCGTAAGGTACGGTAGAACATGCCCATAAGGTGGGAGGTTGTGTCGCCGGACTCATTCATTAGTTGCTGGCCATCGGATCGAACTGCAATCAGGAAACTGTAGATGCTCATGGAACTGCTCGTGAATTAGTCTCTATTCGCGAAATTCGACTTGATTTACATCTACACATACGCATCCTAGTGTCGCAGCATTAGCATATTGATTAAACTCTCTGTTCTCATACATTAATACTTACAATTGCGACTTTGCGACCGAACTGATTCTTGATTTCGCCTTCTTTGATGGCGGCGGGAGCCTCGTCCTTAATAACCGAAAAGAGGCCTTTAATACCCATGGTGACAAGTCTCTTTGCGATATCCTCGTATGAATTTGGCGACAATTGGAAATGATCAAATTGAGAATCGGTAGAGACTTCAGTAGTCGCCGCAGAAGATGAAAGGGAATAAGTTCCGGGTAAGTGGAGTGATGTCACGATAGATGCGAAACTGACGCGCCCTAAATTGAAACTCGACAAGCAGACGCGCGCCTTTTAATCGTGAAAAGTGGAGAGCTCAGGTCGGACTTTTATGCTGAAGTGGTCCGTGCATAGTGCCTGCCCCCTTTCTTTTCCCATTTCAGGATCAAAAAGAATTAATTTATTCCCGTATTCGACGATACAATGGCTGCATATCTGACACCCAACCCAATAAACCCAGAACAATGCGAACAATACAATGCACCAACAAGAAATTGAAGGGTCATTATCAATTGTATAGATCTTTGAAGTGTCTAAGACTTACTCCAACGAAATCGCTTTCATATAGTATACTTATATCTCGGGCTTTCATCTCCAAGCTCGGCAAGCTCGTCTTCAGATAAGTGTTCATGAATGGGCTTCAGTGGACCCTCCCCACGTTTCCTATTCTCTCTGGCAAACCAGAACCATAGGAACCCATATATACAAGCGGCCATTCCCACAAGCGATAGAGAGATAGCATTTCCCAGGATATAACGCGGTCCATCGGTACTGGGACTAACGAAGGTTTAAGTATTGAGGTGTGTGCATATGGATCGAGGATTCCAAACTTACTATATAAATGATGACATGATACCGGCGGTGTTGCCGGAGGTGAGTTGCATGCCATTGGCAGTCGTGCGCTTACCATATCGTGGTGTATTATTCGGTAGCTAGATCCGTGTCAGCCAATACAATAACAACCAAAGGTATACTCAAAACTCACCCAAGCTAATGGCAAGCCGACAGTAACGTAGAGCCCAGTAGCTACTAGAAAGCAACTTTAAAAAAAAGATCAGCTATGCTCATGGAGCCAATCGGATGATCAATCATACCCAAAATAGTGTACGCCCGCAGATGAATTTGATAAGAGTACGCCATATCCGACCACGCTAATAGCACCGAATACCACGGCGAACATACCGCGCATCTGCTTGCGATCCGACAGGTATGCAATCCCCATGTAGGTTACCGCGCCGACAAAGTAGCACGGTATGGTCAATAGCTGAATCTCCGCAGTTGACCATTGCCCAAGACCGCGTATAATCGTCGGCAAGAAAGTTGAGTAGCCTGGGTTCCTAAATCAATACCCATATTACTAAAAACCCTGTGGTCGAGATCAACACTCACCATAGAGCATGGTGTCCATTCCAAATTGGCCAAGACAGAACAGCCAGACCTTCCAGTCCTTGAATGCGGCAATCATGTCATTCTTGCTGAACTTTAGCGAGCTCTCTGTGACTCCATAATGACGCAGATGTCTTGCGTTGGCGAGCTGCTTCTCCTCGGGGGTCAAGAAGTAAGCATGGTCGATGTCATTAGGTAGGAGAAAAAACGAGACGACGCCCAGCAAAACGCTTGGAAGGCCCTCGATGATGAAAATCCATCTCCAACCGCTGTAGCCAGCAATGCCATCCATCTGACCAATCCCATAAGCCAGCAACCCGCCTAAGGCACCGGCAATGGCAGCGCTAACGAAAAGGTAGCCAACACGCAGAGCCAACTCCTGTTTTGTGTAAAAGAACGTTAGGTAGACGTTGAGTCCGGGGAAGAGTCCTGCTTCGACGACGCCAAGGATCAGGCGCACGGCAATGAGGGCTCCATAGCTGTGGACGAAACCGGTACACGTAGCTATGACACCCCAGCCGAAAGCGATGAATGCAATGTATCGCGACGGTGTTAAGGGTTTCAGCACCAGATTTGAAGGTACTTCGAACAGTAAATCTACGGGACATTAGGGTTAGTACACTCATAAAAGGAAGCTATCCATGTATCGAGACACTGTAGCTTCTGTTCGGAAAGGGGTAGCTAACATGTGACGAAGAAAATGGAGACGGCCACTTGGAACTGATTTCCCACCAGCCCAAGGTCCCTTTCCATATTGTAAAGACGTGCATTGCCAATGTTCACACTAAAAGCTAATTAGGAATGAATCCCTTAGGTAAACGACTAGTGGAGCAGGTACCGGTCGAGGAAGCTAAATGTGTCTACATAGCTTGACGTTAGCGGCTATATTCACGATGACGGCTAGGAGAATCCGTTAAGCCATTGAGCTTAAAATCTGCTTCTAGGTTGACTTCATGGTATGTCTTGAAGACTTAGGAAAGGCATAAGGGTAACCAACAAAGTAGCATGACGAGAGGGATAACGTGCGCGTCAAGCTTATGCAGAAGCTTCTTCTCATCTACGCCGAACGTCGGATCCGTGGCGATCCCGGCGTCGGCATCCTGCACATTAACTTTTGAGTCAGACATATCTGGCGTATCGGCGGTCATTGTATAGGATGAATGAATTTCGACGGGATTCCGAGCTCCTAGTCAGAAGTGAAGGAAGTTCGGCTCGGCCTGGAGGAAAACCGAACGGAAGGGCTTGATATTCGGACTGAGTCAAATGTATCAGATTGTAGAGTAACTGTGGCAATACTCATGCCATTGAAGACCAAAAATTTCCCCGGCGGCTCCACCAGAAGCGCCGCCCGCGCTACTGAAGCAGATAGCTACGGTAGTCTGACTTTTTACGTCAGTCTTATCCCGCCGAGCCGAGTTGCATGAGATAAGGGAATATTCCAGCAATACCTACCAGGCAGTTCCAAAGAGTCACGAATGTAATATAGCTATACTGCGATGCGAACGAATAGCGAGAAGAACTGTGATGTGAGTGGTTACGGTTATCCAAGTCTCTTAAGCTTCAACAGAATGCGCCGGGCACCAATTCATAATTGTACTGTATTCTGAGACACTTACTTTCAGCCCCAACATTATGGGCTACATCTCGACTCTAGCTCCCTACTTGTTCTTATAAGTAATTCCGAGCTGATAGCCCACGATGAAGAATTATTAAGCACGTAACCAAGCAAGTAGCTCCAAATGGTGCAGATGAGCTAAACGGGTTGACCCAGGTTAAGCCCACTGGATTGGTGAGCCAGACGGAGAATCGGATGGATGGGTGAAGCCAAGACGATCTGGTAGGGGTCGAGACCCAGCGCAGATAAGATAATCACCAAGAGTGGGGATAGTGGGGGTTTCAGCTAACCCTAGAAACGCTGACCGAGGGATGGGAAGATCAAGATAAGCTCAAATTGTATTATGAAAGTCGAAATTCAGTCGGTTGATCATTTAGTTCTGACTGCTCGGATCTTCACTATGACGATAACTACGACTGAACCCCTACGGAATTGCCGAAATATTGAAACTATAAGAAGGGACGTAAAACAAAATGATTTATCACCAAGGGAAATGCGGAGGGAACTCCGGCTCCATTCCAAGACAGCACGATCGATTCATCCCACGTACGTACACCATGTCACGACAGTTTTTTTTAAAAAATACCTAGGAAGAATAGCAAACATCTAAGTTTGTCTGTCTTATCGATGCAACAACTTCATCCAACGCGATCCCTCACTTGTGTCGAACACCGTAAAACAAGAGAATTGCGGTATTCATTTAACATGAGTATAGCAAATACTCAATTCATCTCTCACAGAGCATTGTGGGGGGGCTGTCTACTTTCTTCGCCAGAAGCAGATTATATCATTAGATGTTGAGATCCCGATAGATGTCAGGTCCCTTCCGACTCCATGTCTCTGTTCCCTTAGACACAACGCGCTGTCGACCCACTTTCAGAGTAGTCTTGGTTGGCGGCAGCTCGGAAGCGACGGCGCTCATTCTCCAGCTCTTCTTTAACGTCAGCGATGGCGCGAAACGGTCTAAGCGGGCCTTCCGGATCGATAAGACCGTCGGGGTCATCAATTGGGAGAGCTGTTCGGTTCGGGATCGTGATTCGCTCCCCACTTTGGTCGACTTCGCCGTGGTTTGTTTCGTTGACAAACTTGATCGGGTCGAAGTCACCCGCCACAGCGCTTGGCTCCTCATACTTTTCAAAGAGGTACGTATAGCCCATTTCGGCATATACAGATGGCTCAACGAGAGTAGGCGGCATTTCGGTTCCTGTAACTCGTCGGAATGTTGCGCTGTTGAATATATGGACCGGGATTGCAATTGTCATGTCGCTCGCCCAGCAAGAAGCAGGCATGTCGTCCTTTTCGACGAATCTCGGAACCGTACCACTTGGTACAACTTCTAGGTCAAACTCCTCGTAGAGTTTGTCGCCCCCTTTATCCGAACTGTCTGGTCTGCGCCCTCTGATTGCCAGGGGCCCGAAAGCTGTAGTGCCAAAGCCCGAAGGCAAACTCTCACTGCTTTTAGGCTCAACATCTCGTACAGTCTTCTCTACATTTATCTCGACGGTATTGCCCTAAATCAAGTATTGTGTCAATTCTAGAAATCTGTTCACAACATGACGATCTCTCACTTACATCTTCGGTAAGCAGATCACCCAAAACGTCATCTATAGGGAAGTTAGTACCTAGAGCTCTCTGAAATAAAGCGTCTACTCACGGTCCGAGAGCTCTTTGCCTTCGTGAACCAGCTTTTGCCCATGCAGTTGAACTCCTCGTTTCGCGTAAACAATATCCCTAACTTTAGAGATAGTTGAATACCAATGTAATCTTATATTTACCACTCCTCCCTCAAGCGTATTGATGACCAAGCTCACAACAGGATATTTCGCAAAAAATAACGGTGTAATCTCCAACCGAAAATTCCCGGGCGCGTCTTCTCTCGTGAGTTGTGCCTCCACGCTATATCCACTATCCGAGGGTATGGCGACGATCCGCCTTACGACGCCAGGAGAAATAGCGATATCGTCGACCGCGTACTGCTTATGGGCGGCGATATAATCCTGGATGTTCTTGCCTGTCCTGTCAAGGTAGGAACGCCGACGCCAGGTCTCCTGAGTCTCGGCGCTAGACTCGCCAGATACGACGTTAACTCCACCAGCGTAGACTTTTATCATGAAGGGTGTCTCGGCGTCGAACTTAATCACCATTCCTTCTCTCCGGTATATTGGCGTGAAGACACCACCTTTTGCTGTCATCTCTGGGGGGAGCCGGTGAGCGTAATCCCGTATCTTGAAGAGCGGGAACCCGTCCACAATAAACCGGCGTCCTTCGAGCTCGTTTTCGGGAATATGGAGAACACGGAGAAAAACGATGGTAAGATTGTGAAACTCGGCTACCATTGAGCTGTTCGGTTTAAACTCCATTGAAATACTGGTGTGACCGAGACTGCACCGATACTGACCCTCTGAGCGTATCATTTTGATGCCGCTATCACTATGAGAGCGCCAAGTTGATTCTAAAGTAGGTATTTAAGTGTACCTTGTGAATGCTTTGGTGGTTTTAGTTCGGTTACTCGGAAGAAACTCACGCATAAAGGTTAGTTTAACGGCTCGCTCACAGAACACGATGAGAATAGGAGCTCATCGATGACGCTTGATCAATCGAATTTCAGTGATCTATCATATGCCGGTCAATGATGTTGTTTTTATGCAGTTTTTACCTAGCCAGAGAGTCATGCGTTAGGTAGGTAGGTAGCTTATATAGATTCCTCTGAAAGAAAGGAACCCAAAATCGAACGGGGCAGAGACAAGATATGCCATCCTATCTAGGGTGAGTCTTCATTACCTATGTTCTTTCATGCAACTCATTTCTTAAATGGCTAGGTACCTATTAACCCCTTTATACCTATCTAGGATCGGTCTGCTGGTCGAAGAAAATCAGACTTGCCTGCCTACTTCTAGGAGGTACTTCGAGAATCGCAGAATTAGTATCTTCATCCTTAGGTAGATACCCGGACATTCATGATATGAGTTCCTGACATCAGTGATGTAGTGAGGTAATAGTCTAGGTGCCTATTAAGCGTCCACTAGATAGTACGTGATTATACAGCGGGTATCAGCTGGGAACACTCATCTAGAAGCTCCTGGGCGGCAATTAGGTCAATGACAAACATATTTCAGACAAATTTCAGAATGAGACAAAAGATAAAATATTTCATAAGTCATGCAATCTGACTTGCTAATATCCCAAACCAAAGAATGGACCAAATACGCCCCCAATCTACCTATGCCAAAGATTCCGACTTAGCTATCTATGCAGTAATAACCGTCTGTCTACATCTATCGCACTGTGTATCCTCCATCAATAACAATATCGGCGCCAGTAGTGTATGAGCTAGCATCGCTAATGAGATATACATATGCAGCCTTCAGCTCTTTAGCGTCACCTGCACGGCCCATGGGAACCATAGAGTACCACAAGTCCTGTGTCTTCTTCTCGATGAAGTCAGACAGGCCGGTAGAAATATAGCCAGGAGAGATGGAGTTGACGCGAGCGAAGTCGCGCCATTCGTTGGCAAGGGAGCGAGCCATATGGATGCAGCCGGCCTTGGCAACGTTGTAGGAAGTCTGTTCTTGGGGGAAGTTGGCGATGTGACCAGACATGGAGGCAGTGATAACGAAGGAGCCGTGGCCTTGCTTCTTAAAGATAGGGCCGACAGCCTTGGCGCAGTATGCGGTGCCGTTCAGGTCGATATTGACGACCCTATCCCAAGCCTCTTTGGAGGAGTCGATAACACCGCCATCAGCAGTAGCGCCGGCGTTGGCGATGAAACCGTCAATGTGACCGAAGTCCTTCAGCACATCACTGACGAGCTTCTCGCACTGGTCGTATTCGCTTATGTCACACTTGTACGCCTTGGCCTTGACGCCGTACTCCTTCTCCAATTCCGCAACGTTCTTATCAGCACCCTCCTTACGGGTGGAGTAGGTAATAGCGATGTCGGCACCCATCTCAGCACATCCACGAGCAGCCTCAAGACCCATTCCTCGCGGGCCAGAGGCGCCAGTGATGACAATGACCTTGCCCTTTAGGCTGAGGAGGTCAATAAGCTTGCTTGCTGTCGGTATTTGCTGAGGCATGTTTGCGACTTGTGTGATTTGATTTCTGGAATATTAGCAAGATGTCAAGAGAGTGAACTGAAGACGAGTTAATAGATGACAAGAAGCTCAATAGGATGAGCTGATACCTAGAAGGAGGGACAGCCCCTCCCCCTCAGGGTACCAAAGTAGGTTCTTATATGTCCAATGCGAGAAGCTTGTCTGCGAGCCGTTGGTGGGTATGTGTGGATATAAGTGGATATGATAGAAAACATAGTCCAACGTCCACGCCGCCAGGGACCGCATATGATGTCATCCACGCAGAACGGTGATAAAGTCCACCACTTATATTGAGTTATTGGCTGTATTTTGCCTCTGGTTGCACTCAGCGCATGCACGAGTATCATCAGCTAGGTGGTATGAGTAAAGCCCATCACCGTTGGTATTCCGCCCCGCTCCGGGCTCTACCACATGTGGGAAGTCGGGGTACCTGGAGGTCCCCGTCCCCTGAGATCGAAAGGTGGAATTAAAGATGCCTTGGCCAATATAAGTGTAGCATTCTTAGGTACCTTACCTGTTAGAGGACCGAGAGGGTTTCTATTGTCGTCAGACGGAATTCGGGATTGTCACAAGTTAATCAGGGTATCTGAAAAGCGACAAGTAGACTTGCTGGAACCGGACATAACCCCCATTCCACAGATTTTAAAGCACGAGATGGATTTTCTCGCACCATATACCCTGATTCTAAGCCCTAGGGTTGCAGAGAGTTTGCCAATCCAGGAACGCTCATATGTCGATCTTGTCAATGACGAGACATGGTTAAAAAATTGCCAGGATTTCCCAGTAAGCGTCAGGTACCATTTTTTTCAACGGTTATCGATAAGTTCAAACCCAGTATAAGCAAATTTACATGTATATTGAGATATTGGTGCTGATAAGGGGGAGATAGTCGCTTAATGCCCCGATAAAGACGTATCTAATATCTTCAGATATAAGTACCTAGGTACCCCCTAATCCCGTCAGCCAGGAGAAATAATAACCCGCTACAAACAAACACTGGACAGTTTGAGCCTTGCCCCATCCTTGAGATGTCCTCTTTTCATATTCCAGTGCACAATTCAATTCGCATCAAATCTTTCAATCATATACTTGTAGATTCATAGGCTCATATTGTTATATCTTATCATTACCTCCTTAAGGTGGCGAGACTAGTGAGCTCATCAGGACTGAACCACAATGGATCTCCCAAGCTCTGGATTAACGTTATTAGTGAACACCAGCTCTTCTATTCTCCCTCACGCTCACTCGCATTCGATGCGTCCGCCTCTGGATTTCCTGAATCTTGGGTCGTAGAGTTAGCTACAGGACTTAGCAGCTTCTCAATATCATCCATCCTCAAGTCAACGGCAGCCGTGAGTGCTGTTACGCCTTCTGCGTCTGGAACTATCGGGTCGGCACCATGCTGTAGTAAGAGCTTTATAATGTGTTCCTTATGAGAAGTCTCGGTTGAAACTGGATTTACCATCACCGCCGCTATAAGAGGTGTTCGGCCGTTTAGCCCCTTAATATTAGGGTCGGCCTTTGCGGATAGCAGAAACTCTACCATTCGATCGTTCCCTTTTTCGCAGGCCATGTAGAGCGCGGTACAACCGGAATCATCGGGTCGATTGATCAATTCAGGCAACCGTTCTAATATGACTTCCGCGGCCTTGATGCCGCCATGGCTCGATTGGCACCGATGCAAGGGCGTCATGCCGTTGCCAGATAGGGCGTTAACATCCGCATTATGCTGTATGAGTAGCGCGCATATATCTCCGTTGCCCATAAAAGCCGCAACGTGAAGAGCTGTCCTTCCATGTTTATCCCGCTTCTCAAGGTTTACATCGTGTTGAACCATAAGTCTTAGAACTTTGATATTTTCTTGCAGGATAGCCAGATGTATCGGTATGATCCCCGTTTTCGGATCTGGTTGATCGAACTGGAAGAGTGGGTTGTCAACGTCCATCCCCTGGTTCTTGCACCACTCATGGGCATCTTTTAGACCGTCTGCTTCGGGCGGGCCTTTATTCAGCTCTACGCGCATGTGGACGCTTCGGTATATTCGTTCCTGTCCACCTCTAAAATTGATTCCTAGTTGTACTATATCGCCATCATTGACGAGAAAAGGACGAGACTCGGTACCTGGATTACTCAATCGGACCTTGTTAAGAAATGTGCCGGATGAACTTTTAACATCCCTCATATACCATTTCCCATCCTCGACCCAAAATTCGCAATGACGACGGCTTACAACCTTGGTTTTAAATCCAACGGGTTCAACAGTTGGCACACCTGGAGTTTTAGGATACTTGTCGTTCCGTTCGGAATATCGGCCGACCCTAACTATTTCCTTGCCTGTAGGCAATTCGCGAAATATTGGGGAAAAGGGTAGACACGGCTCGTTCGATTTTTGTATGTCGTAAAATGGCAAAAAACATATGCTACGCGACGTATCATCTGTGGCGATGTCCCCCTTCTGGGCAGTTTCGACGTTAGATACTAAGTCGGACTTTGAATTTGGATCCTGGCCAGCAGAAGCCGGTTCGAAGACTTCAGGCCTAGATGAATCATTGGTTGGGTCCAATTTCCTAATAAGGGGTTCCGAGTCGAGTGCGTTACTCGGAGTTTCTAAATCATGTCCGTCCTTCTCAGTCGCAGAACCTAAACTATCACTCTTTCCACTTCCCATACCAGCATGGTCGGCATCCTCGCTAGACTTCGGCACCACAAAAATGGCAAGCTGTTCTTGATGAGTGGCGACGTGTCTCTTGAAGCGCGACCTGGAGACAAGCGTATAACCATCCATTTGAATTAGGGACTTGTCTTCGCCATGTCTCTTCGCCCTGAGCACTTCGGCCCACTCGTCACAAAAAGGACAGTCCTGGGCTTCGAAGTGATTTGGTACCACTCGACCGGCCTCAGCCAACATGGAAATCTGCTCGGGAGCGAAGTTTCCATGAGCAGATTCAACATGTGATGTCAGGGAAGCCTTACTTCCAGTATCCTCGCTACACAAGGGACAGATGTACTTTGACCGATGAGCTAATAACTCGTGATCAAACCAAGTATTGCGATCACGGAACAATTCATTCGCACAACCTTGTCCCCCAATTGTGCATACGTATGCTTTCAGGTCATTGAAAGCATGATACCTAGATCAAGTTAGTCAAGCGCAACGAAGACAGTAGTATATAATTGATATACTTCCAAGCCTTCTCTCTCCGGAATGACTGAAGAGTGAAGCATATAGGGCACTCAAAAGGCTGTGAATCAGGAGATAACTCCCCTAGACTGGGTAATGCAAGACTCATGGTAGATTCGAACGTTGTCGACGCAGTCGAATACGATATTGCATCTTCTTCATCTGCTACGTTTAGCTCCAAATTCGCCAATTCAGAAGACCCGAGGGGAAGCATAGTAGTGGCTTTACTCGATAGCTTCGCCGTTGTCCTGTCTTCTAAGTCATCTTCTAGGTCGCCTCCTGGGATCGCTGGGGATTCATCAGTAACGCGACCTAATCGCGTTTTGTGGTCGCGGCAATATTTTATGTACTGTCTCCTTTTCGCATTCGCGCTCCCCAGTCGTTCCGCTAGTTCTTGGGTGTTGGGTCGGCACAGTTTAGGGTACTTGTGTCGAACATAGTCAACATCAAACCATGCTGGGAATGCAGATTCCGAATGCTGAAGAGCGCGCTGAAAGCGATCCCGAGGACTGGCTTTTCGGACCAAAATACCGATCCTAAAAAGCGACCGAATACATTGCGATATCACCTCTAGAAGGCTCTGGGCCTCGTCCAAGTGAAATGGGCTTGGAACAGAATCATCCTCAATTTCGATCTCGCTACCCACTTCGCTGTCGTCGGGAGTTCGGAGTTCTCGATTAGGGTGATTGCCCAGGCTTATCTCCATCACTGCGCGATCAATCAGCCTCTGCTACTAAAGGAGAATGACCCCACCTTACAATCATCAATCGCTTCTTGAAGATCATCAAGAAATTCACAGATCTGATCTCGAATCTCCGGGGCGGCTGATAGGCGACAGTCTAGAGAGAGCCTATTCGTCGGCTCATGGAGAGCGCCCAGGTTTCCGGTCCATAATGAGTATCTATCCAAGATATCCTCAATGACATCGGGTTGTATTAGCAATTGATCCTCACGAGTTTCCTTTTGTATTTGGTCTTTCAACCCCTCAAGGCTTTTCCTGACCTCACGGCTCCGCTCCGATATGCTTTTGCCTTGTCGGAAAGCAGACATAGTAGACGTCGCTTAGCTACATGGTTCTCGCTTCAATGAAGGGGCGGCTGGTTAGAGGATGGCATATTTGCGGATACTAGATCCATAAGGGTCAGCTGAATCACATAATTCAGGACATTTCAGCCGTCCTCGCGTATGATTGGACCACGCAACTACAACCCATGTCGCAGCGATTCAAAACCCCTCACCTCTAATCATCAGCTGAAAATACGGCTTTTCTCATCTTCATAGAGCGTAGCATGTCTCACTATCAGACAGTATTCGATGTCGGGGTTTGAGATTGCCGGTGTCGTCCTAGGGGCTTTCCCATTAGCCATTGAGGCTCTTGAAAAGTACCGGGAAGTCTTTAAACGCGTCGGGCTCTTTTATAAGATTAGAGTTGAATACATCAAATGCGAGCACAACCTCAAATTCCACCGAGCATCCTTTACAGGCCATCTCAGGCGACTCTTGCTACCATTAATCGAGGACGATGGCAAAATAAAAGATTTGCTGTCCAATCCTGGAGGCACATTCTGGAAGGACCAGGAGACTATAGATCTTCTTCAACGTCGATTAGGCGAAGAATCATATGGACTCTTTATAGATTGCATTGGAGGTGTCAAGGAAGTCATGGGGAAGCTTAACAGCGAACTGGTATTAGACTCCGCAACGTTACAGGAGTCTCTTAGAAAGCCAGTACGTTTGTCGGATACACAATACGAGACCGACTGTTGCTAATGATCATCACCAGAAGAAGCCCATAACACCTGGGACCCGCCTCAAGGAGTCGGCTACTAAGGCGAACATACAATTTCAGATGTACAAACTTAAATTCAGTAACGGGGAAACCGTTCGAACTACACTCTTCAAGGAGCTGGAGCATTATGATGCCCAGCTTACAAGATTACTAGATATGAACGACAAAGAGACAGAATTAGCGAAGAAAAGGCCTTTGGCTACCAATTCATCGTCTAGCGATACTGCCTTATGCAACTTCTGGGTAAACGCCAACGCTCTTTTCAAAGCCCTTACCTCTGCATGGAGTTGCTGCTGTCAGGATAAACACTTGGCAGAGTTATTGCTGCAGCACAGAACGAGCAAGAAGAATGAATTCAATATGCTGTTTGCTAAGCATAACTCCTCACGCTGGCACATCCAAAAGGCTCTAATAACAGAGAGAAACGACAGCAACGTTCAAACGGCCCCTACAACCAATCCCATCATCAAGAATGTTTCCATCCACCAGCCTCACCATAGAACGAATGTTCCTCGAAGACCGGCTTTAAGGGCTAGCAATCCAAATACACCACCACCGCGTTCACCGTGAGTAAGAGTCACATACCTTAGGTACCTAAGTTCTCTAAGCTAACTCAGTGTCAGAGCCAGAGTAAGTCATATAGTCGCGGTACCAGACACCCACTCCGACCACGATAATCCAATTTTGAGTCTCTGCACTTCATTAGACCAGGTGGGCGATGATTGCTGTGGCTATCTCACAGAGGAAGACTGCAGATACTACGTATACCGAGTATCGCAGCAGCAAACCGATAACTTCGACAGTGTCACGATAGACCAGATACTCCGAAAAGAAGTCTCACCTCCGCCTAGTCGGCGACAGCGATACGCGCTATCTTTTATCTTAGCATCGTCATTCCTTCAGCTGCTTAACACACCCTGGCTCCCCGAATCATGGAGCAAATCAGACATCGTTTTCATCAGCGACGAAAAGAACCCCAGTGTGTTTCTTCTCGATCAACCGCATCTAAAACGCGACTTCGTCGTCTCGCGTGTATCCCAAGACGACCAACAACCCCTTCCCTCACCTGCTACAGCCATAAACCAGAATAGGAGCGCAAAGACATTTCGGTCCCTGGAACTATTAGGTATTGTTCTCCTAGAGCTATGCTTCGGCCAGCTACTAGAAGACCAGCCGTGTCGTAAACGGTGGCCGTCTGGGGACGACGAGATGCAGAAATACGCATTCGACTTCGTCGCGGCCAGGCAGTGGAACGACGAAGTCAACGAGGAGGCGGGGCCCGACTTCGACGAGGCAATTAGATGGTGCTTCGAAGGGCACCGTAACACACCGCCTGAGAATTGGAGGCAAGAGATGCTGCGACATGTCGTCCAGCCTATTGAGAGATGTCATAGATATCTTTCTGAGGGACGATGAACAATATGACCGGGCTCTAGAGAATATTATTAAAATGTACAAGTCACATCGGGGCTAACGATGTACCTGAGTTTTACGAGGGCTATTGTGTCCTTATCAAAAGATTCCCTATCGCGGGAATTTTCAGTGGCGATCCCTGAGCTTTGGAGAGATTGTGGCTAGTGAACCTTTGGGGAGAGCCTTAGCGGGGAGAGAGCCCTCGTAAAACTCGGGTAAAGGACAAATTCAAGCCATAGCTTTAGTTGATTTAGCCTAATATAGGATATACCTTCATTTGGATTGAAGCTATTCCGAACCGACACCTATTCTTTATTCTTTGTTCTTCATAACATCTAGCCAGAGCCTTGGCAACCGAAACCTGAGATACCCGAAATATCACCGATCGCATGGCCAATGCAGCCTCTTTGGAAGACACCCCCCTGAAAAGACGCCGTCCACTCCCGACCGTCGTCCCCCAGCCCATATTCGAACTTCCACGTATAGTCCCAAGCGGCGCATTTATTCTTCACAGACTCCAAAATCGAATGCCCGAAATCAGAAGTGGCCCATCCTTGGCCCCACAGAGAGGTCTCTTGCCTCACGGCTTTGTAGTAAGATCCACACCCACCGTTGACACCCTTGCTGGCCGGCTGGCGGTTAGCTCTGGGATTCAGGCGATACGTAACGTCACCGTCGACTAGGTTTCCGCCACCCTTGTATCTGTTGTTATTTGTGTCGCATCCATCGACGATGCTCTTCATGCTGGAACTACACTTGTCCTGTCCAACAAACGCCTTGCCAGGCGGGTAATCGATCGAGATGTCTGTCATGTCCAAGGTCTTGTCCAGGTAGTGCCGGGATATGGACGCTGAGTTCTTGTCTAGGCCTCCTTGCTGCGCAGCGTCGCTGCAGAACTGATTCACCAGATCTATCAGAGTGTCTCGGTTCGCGTAGATGTTCTTGCCAAGTCCGTTGCAGTTGAGCACCGGCTTAGGTGGAGCCGGTGTCTGAGTAGGCGACTTCGTGGTCGTTGAGCTGGAAGTTGAATATTGGCTTGATCCCGTGGCCGATTCGTATCCGTGGAAACCGTTTATCAAATTCAAATATTGCTGCGAATTGTATGTCAATGAACCAGTATACAGAGATGTTGGTTCGGTGGGAACAGCATCGATGATGTCGGTCTCAGCTGCAGTTGCGGTGACTGTACTGCCGTTGTGTTGACCTGTTGATGGGATGTCTGCTCTTTGAAGTTCGGCGACATGCGAAAGCGGTGGAAGATTGGCCGCATTAGTCGCAGCAATCATTAGGACAAAGAGGCCTAAAAGGTCGTAAAGAAAAGGCCGAGCCATGTTTTCGAGTGGATGTAAGCTATCTAGTTGATTCAATTTCTAAGGAATTGGTGGTTGGATCGAACGCATCATGACAATCAAGGTGCAAACCTCACCTTATATATCTACCCTCAATTAGACGGGATTACATATGTCGACATGATGAGAACTCATTTTACTCAAGGTCGACCGGAAATCACATTGCTCGTCCAACATGTTGCGACCAATTCTGTAAGCAACCTCACACAGTGACGAGGATAGTATATCCTGAATTGATCCTAAGTAGGACTCAAGTTCCGAGTTCGAACGATGGAAGACTGCAGTTGGGTGGTGATAACATCAATAATGTGATGTCGAGCCACATGTTGCCTCCCGCGCCGCGAGTCTAAGAAATGATATAGGAATTTGTACATAAACCAACAACCAACAACCAATGGTGTTAGTCGTCGATATTTATTAACCATTTCTAATCATAGATCAGTATGGGTTTATTACCTAGCGAAGCCGAGTATTTAATCAGAGTATTCAATTTGAAACTAGCAATACTCGAGTGAAACACCAACTTCATAGCAGTAACCGTTTACTAGGTATTCCAAATACGCCGATCTAACTCACAGCATTTACTTTGTTCAAAAGGATTAATCGTGACCTGATCCTACTATGAAGCTACCTACCTGTGATACTGAAGTATCTTGAAGGTACCTACCGAAAGTGAAGTTAGAAATAGGAACTTAGACCATCAGTGTCTCTATGATCATGATCTTAGGTATATAAAGGATTGATTGCAATCTAAAACTCATTTATCTTAACCATATCGTTATTCACTCTTGAGTCCCATTTGTATCTTCGTATATTATCCAAGTGTCGTTGCCACAATGACACACCTTGTCAAGCTTGTATACATCCTCTTAGCTGCATTGCAAGCACGTACTGCCCTAGTAAGGGTCACGTTCGATATCTTGCAGTGTATATGATACGGACAGAATGCTGAACGAGGTTATCGATGTAGCAAACAATGCTCTCAACGTTCTCGAAAATTTTCATTTTGATCCTAATGCGCCGTGGGATTATTACGCCAAGGCTGGACTGGCTGACTCATTATTCACCTCCATGGAATCGGCACTCAACAGAGCGAGAGAAAACTTTAAGGCCATACGCAATGTTAAACGATGGAGAACCAAGATTTATGTCATCTGCAATGATTACGGCATAATTCAAGACGCCGTAGGAGGCGGAAAACTACGCTGTAGGCTGAGTCATTCCTTCAAAGGAAGTAACAAAGTTGAATGCTGACGAAGTAATGCTTAAGATTTGGCCGCAAGCAACACGTTTGAGGAATTTGAAGGGGATAAAGCAAACACCCTCGGCTCTTGCTCATCCCCGGTTAATGAAGGCTCTCACATTTATGGTTATGGATTTACGCCAGAAATTGATAAATCCATTGACGACCATCAATATATTGTCTTCTGCCGCAACGAGGTGAGGAGTTATATATCCGAGTGGCAGCCAGTACAAGGGATGCCGCTCGACAGTCATCACTCTCTAGGAGGAACGCTCTTCCACGAGCTCTTTCATAGAGGAAGTATTGGAGAGTTAAACCTGGGTAATAAGGACAATCCAAAATACTACGGTTGGCAGGGATGCACCGCTTAAGCTATCGGAGATACGGAATAACCTTATTCCGTATTTACCTTTATATATAAACAGTTATTTTAGTTATTTTTAATTATAACATTTAAACCTTTAATATATATGATTTTTTAAAGTTTATTAAGTTATAAGTTTTTTTTAACTTTTAATAACTTAAATTAATTAATTAAATAAAATTAAAAACGTTTTTTTATTAATAAAACTTTTTATAACGTTTTTTATACCTTAAGTTTACCTTTTCCTTTGCCATTTTAAAATGCACGGGTTAATATATAATTAATAATTTACTTTTTTATTTAAGCGACTTTTTCGCTTAATTAAAAAGTTATTTTTTATAAAATTTTAACATAATAACTTTTTAATAAACTTAAAATAAAAAGCTTATTTAATTTTATAATAACTTTATTTTTATATTTTATTTAATAATTATAAATATTTTAATTTAATTATAATTATTAAATAATTAATTAAAGTTATTAATTAAATAGCCTTTTTTAATTATTTTTATAATTTTATTTTTATATTTAATTTATACGTTTTTAAAGCTTTATTTTTATTTTAATTAATAATATATACCTTTTATAAATTTATATTTAATTTAAAATGAAATTAAATTTTTAATTATTATATAATAAAATTTTAAAATTAGTTATTTAATATTATTAAATTTATTAAAAATATTAATTTTTATTATAAATAGTTTTAACGTTAAAAATTAAAGAAATTTAAAGTATTAAATTTATTATTTTTATATTAATACTTTTTAAATAAGTTATAAAACCTTTTAAAAATATTAATTGTTATTATAGGAAAGGATTTTAATAAAGCTAATTAAGTAGTAAATATACATTGTTTTAATTTAAATAAAGCTATAAAAATTATATTATTAATTGCTTATATAAGATTTACACTTAAATAATAATATATTTTATTTAATTATTAAGTTGTTTTACTTATATTATTAATAAGTGTGACAATTATAAGCTTAGTTTTTACTTATATTATAATTATAACTAAGAATATTTAATTAATAGTATAAAATAACTTATTTTATCGTTTTTTTAAATTAAATTAAATTTAATAAAGCTTAACCTTTTTAATGGATTTTTTTATATATTCCTTAATTATTTTAAATAGTTTATTAATTAGTTTAAATAGTTTATATTATTTTAAATATATATATATTTTTAAGGTATTTAAAAATAAATTAATTTTAATATTTTTAATAAAAAATATATTATAATTATTATATTAAAAATTTTTATAATATAATAGTTAAAAATGAAAAAAAATAAGCATAAAAGAAAAATATATAAGGAATAAATTAATGCTTAAAAAAGATTTCTTAAAGAAATTAAGGAAGTATAACTTAAAGCTTTTATTATATTTACTTATAAAAAATTAAAGATTAAGTATAAAGATTAATGTAAAGATTATTTAATGTATTTAATTAAATATTTTCTTTTATTAATTTATTATATTATTATATAAAATTAAATTATTATTATAATTTTTATAATATTCCTTATAATAATAATAATAAAGTTTAAATTATTTTATTTTAATTAAAAGTTATTTATATAAAAAATTATTAAATTGTTTAAGTAATATTTAACTTTTTTAAAGGTAAATATATTTTATATAATATGTTTTAAGTATGAAAAAGTGTTAATATAAATATTTAACGGTTTAATAAATTCTTATATATGGTATTAATAATAGAAAAAGGTTTATATATATGTTTTTATGGTAAATATTTTAAAAATTTAAAGATTTTTTAAGTTATAATAGTTCTTTTATATAATAAAAAAGTATTTAACTTTTTTTTAAGTTAAGTAATAATTAATAAAGCTAATTAAAGTTAAGGCTTTAAAGCTATTAATACTTATTTTAAATTAATATAGTAAATGGTTTAAGATTTTTATTTAAAATTAGGAAAATTAAAACTTATTTAAATATTTTATTAAAAAACTTAATTTTTTTACTTTAAAGTAAAGCTTTAATAAATATTATTATTTATACCTAATTAATTTTAATAATACTTATTTATAGGCTTTAAATAAATATAAAAGGCTTAAATATATTATATAAAGTATAAAAGATAAATAGTTTTAGAATTTTTTAAGTAAAAAATTAATTAAAGTAATTAAAGTTTAATATTAAATATTTAAGTGGAAATAGTTTAAAGCTAAATTAAAGGTAAAATATAAAAAGTAAAAATGATTTAATAATATAATTATTTAAAAGTTAATTAATTAAAGATTTAATTAATTATTTCTTTTCTTAAAATTTAAATATTAATAAAATATACTAGCTTAATACTTTTAATGTTTTTAAGTATTTTTAGCTTTAAGTGGTTTAATTATTTAATAATAATTAAGTGGTAGTTAATAAGTAATTTACTTATTTTTAAATGTAAGCTTTAAGTAATAGTTTTTTTAAGGAATTTTATTATTAATAAATTAGTTATTATAGTGTTATTTTAATTTTATATATATATTTAATAATTTTCTTTTATATATATATTTAAATTAAATATGTAAACCTTAAGGGATAAGCTATTAACTATTATAATTACTTTTTTAATAAGCTTTTTTAATAAGTTTTAAAAGTATTTTTTTAACTTAAGGGGTGTATTATAAGAAGAGATTTTAATAAAGCTAATTAAGTGGTAAATATACGTTGTTTTAATTTAAGTAAGGCTATAAAAACCACACCGTTAATTGCTTATATAAAATTTACACTTAAATAATAACACATTTTATTTAATCGTTAAATTGCTTTACTCGTACCGTTAATAAATGTGATAATTGTTTTTATAAATAATTTAATATTAAATATTAAAAACTTAAACACGGGTTAATAGTTTTATATTAAACTTAAAATAATTAAGTATAAAATTTATAACTTATATATTAACTTTAATTTAATAATTTTTATTTAATTAAAAATTAATATATTAAATTAGTTTTTAATTATAAAGTATTAGTTTTTAATATAAACGTATTAATTTTTAATAGTAATAATATATTTATTAATTATTATTTAAAATAAGTATAATGTTTTTTTTAATAATTTATATTTAAAAGTTATACTTAAGGAATTAAAATTTTAAAAGTTTTAATATTATATAAAATTATTTTATATATATATAATAAAAGCTTTAATTTTAAATACTTAAAATTTTACTTATTTTTTAAAATAATTATTACTTTATATTTTTATATTATACATTTATTATAAAATTTATTATTGTTTTTTTATTAATTATACTTAGTTATATATTTTATTAGCTAAGTTATAACTTTTAATTATCCTTTAATTATTAGTTATTTTTAATAATTTTAATTATTTTTAAATTACATTTTAAGTTATATTATACCCTTTTTATTTTTCAAAAAAAAACTTTTCTTTTAACCTTAAAAGCTATTATTATTAAACGATAATTATAAACCTTTAAAAATATAACTTAAGTAAGTTTTAATCCTTTTTAATTTATAATTATATTAGTATAAGTTATTATTAAACTTATTAAATTTTAAATATAACTTTTTTACTTTAATAATAATAATTTAATTATTAATTTCTTAAATATTAACTTATATTATATGTTTTAAAAATAATCTTTAATTAAAGCTTATATTTAAATATATTAATTAATTATAATTAAAGTTATTTAATATTTTATTTTTAATTTTATTATTATAAATTTTATTATTAATTTTTAATTTACCTTATATATTAAAACTTATTACTTAATAAGTTAAAAAAGTTAAATAAATATATATAAGTAAGGCTTAATATTATATTATTTTTTTAATTTATAATAAATTATTAAATATATTATTAAATATATTATTTTAACTTTATAACTAAGGTATTACCCTTTTAATAATTGTTATTAACATATAATTAATATAATTATTAAGTTTTTTTTATCCCTTATACTTATTAAACCTTTAAAATTTTATTTAAATTTACTTTAAATTTTTAAACTTTATATATATAAAGGTTAAGCTTTTTCATTTTTATTTAAGTTGTTCTTTTATATTAAAAATAATAATATAAGCTTTTTTAATATATTAATTATTACTTAAATTATATTAATTTTAAAGTACCTTTTAAATAATATTATTAATTATAATAAATAACCTTAAGGATTTAATTTTAAACAATGTATTATTAACTTAATTTATTATTTTATTTAAAGGTAAATTAAATTTTAAGGATTAATAATATTAGCTTTATAATAAGCTTAAATATATAAGTTTTCTTAAATATATTAGCAAAGATATTACCTTATTAAAAAAACTTACTAAGCTTATTAAATATTAAAAGTACTTTTTATTTGTTAATATGTTAATTTTAAGCTTTTTTTTAAATTATGTTAAATAAATTTTAAAAAATTATAAGTAGTTTTTAACTAATTAAAATTTTAAGGAAATTTACAATTTTATTTTAAAATAAGTTTTTAATAAATTAGTTAATTAAATTGTTAAACTAATTAATAACTAATAAACACTTTTAATTAAACTTAACTTATAAAAATTTTTAAATAAAATCACTTATATTAAAAATTACCTTAAATTATTATAAGTTAATATTTTTAACACCTTAGCCTTTTATATAATTTTTTATTATTTTAAAAATTATAATCGAATATAATATAATTAATTAGTTTATTAATTAGTTAAAAATAAGCTTATTTAAACTAATTTAATTAAAAAGATTTAATTAAAGCTAATATTTTAAAATTTTTAAGTATTATTATATTTAATTAAGTTTTTAATAACTAATTAAAAAAAAAGAAGTTATAAAATAAAATTAATAAAACTTAGGTATTTTTACTTTAAATTAACTAATTTACCACTTTTTTATTTTAAATTATACCTTATAATAATTAAAAAAATATAAATATAATACTAGCTTAAATAAAAGTAATATAAAATTAACTTAAATTAATATAATATATATTTAACTTATTATAAATTTAAAGGTTATTAATAATGTAATAATTAATTAAAAGTTATTAGTTTAACTTATAATAATTAGTTTTAAAATAAATTAAATTATAATATAAAAAAACCGAAAAATTAAAATATTAAATCTAATATTATAAAGCTTAATTATAATATAAAATTAGCTTTAATTTTAATCTTAGCTATTTTTTTAATAATTTAACCTTAGCCGTTATTAAGGTAATTATATAAGATAATATTATCTTAAACTTTAATAATAAATATTATATATTTAACAATTTAAAGTACTTTAAAATTATATAAAAGTTCTTTACTTTTTTTTATAACTATAGTTAATAAAGCTATTATTACCTTATTTAAAGGAAGAAATATTCGAGTTTTTTATATTATATTATTTAAAAATATTAAAATTTTTCATTTTTTAACATTATTTTTAACGCTTTAATCTTATATAATATATTTAACTTTAAATGGTTTTAATAAAAAGGAATAATCCTTAATAAATTTAAAGATTAATTAATTAATAAATATATTAATAAAAACTTAGTTTAAATTAATTAAATTTTATAAGTTATTATTATTTAAATTTATTACTTAAAATTTATAATTTTATTTAAGGCTTAACTTTAGTTTAAATTTTAATTATAAATATTATATAAACTAATATATAAGAAATTAATGTATATAAGTAAAAATTAAATATAACTTACTTATAAAAAAGTTAAAATTTACTTTTTTAAAAGGGAAATAATTAACTTTAAATATAATACTTATATATTAAATAAGGTAATAAAAATCTTAAAATATATCCCATTTATCCCTTAACTTAAATTTTTAATATTAATTTTATTTAATTTCCTAATAAACAAATTAAAGTATAATAACTAATATTATATTATTTATATGGTTAATAATTACTTTTAATATTATTAAATTAAACTTTCCTTTAATAAAAGCTTTTATATAGTTTTAAAAAAGGTAATTACTTTAATAATTATAATTAAACATTAAATTAAACTTTTTATTTTAATAACTTATTTTAATAAAAGTAGAAAATTTTTAAATATAATTAAATAAGTTAAAGTATATAATATTATTATATATATAATTATTACTTATTATTATAAGTAATTAAAATTTATTAAATAAACTAGCTTATTAATTTAATAAATAGTTTAAATAACTTTAAATATAATTAATTTATTATTTTTTTATAGCTATTTATATAATAAATAATTATTATAATAATAAATTTACTTTTTATATAAGTTAATAATAGCTTTAAATTTTTATATATATAATTAACCTTATACTTAAATTTTTACCTAATAAATTAATACCTTTAAATTAATCATTTTTATATATTTAATTATATTACTTATATAATTAAGTAATAGCTATATTTTATAAAAATAAATCCTAAAGTTATAAAAGAAAAATTAATAAAATATAAAAGTAAATATAAGGTTATTTATTATATATATATATATTTAAATTAAAGTAAATAAAACAAATTTTAAATATTTAATTTATAAAATAATTTTAAAATAAAAGTAAAAAATTTATTAATTTTTTAATTAAAAAGCTACCTTTAAAAATTAATTTAATATATCCTTAAACTTATAATACTTAAAGAAATTATTATTTTATTCAAATATATTTAATATATTAAACATTAAAAAAAGCTTAATTAAATCCTTATTTATAAATAATCCACTTATTTTATTTATAAAATTATATTAATTAATTAATTAATAACTAATTAATGCCTTATATTAAGAAAATAACTTAAATTAATTATATATAAATTTATTAAATTTTTTTATCCTTAATATAATATTTAAACTCATTTTTATTTAATTATATATTAAATTAAAAACCTTTAAATTTAATATATTTAAAAATATTATTAAAAACATGTTAATTAATAAGAAAGTTATAAATTTAATTATAAATTCCCTTAAAGTTAATTTAATAATATTTTAACTTTTTAAACTTAAATTATAATAAATATATTCTTATATTTATAACTATGGCTTAATTAAGTATATTTTACTTTTATTAGCTTAAATAAATAATCTTAACTTATTAAAACTTATTTATTAAAATATTAATTATTATATTTTTATTATTACTTACCCTTTTTACTTATTAAGCTTTAAGGTTAATAAACTTTTAATTTTTATAAGCTTAAACCATTTGTTTACTAAGATTTTTAAATATATTTAAAACATTTTTAAATTATAAATTTAATAATAACTAATATTTAAAAAATAAATATATAATTTTAAAATTTATTATATATAAGATTTAATAACCTTATTAAAAAATGTTATAATATTTTTAAAAAAAATAAGTTATTAATTAAAAATTTAATAAATTTAACTAATAATAATATAATAAAATTAAATAAATTATATAAAATAATTATAAAAAAAATAATATATAAGGCTTTTAAAATTTATATATAATTATAATTAACTTAACATTAATAAAATTATTCTTAGTTTTTATAATTATTTTAAACCTTAAATTTTATTAATTAAATATTATTATAATATTTTTAAATTTTAAAATTTAAAATAAGTTTATTTATATAAAATAATTATATGGCTTTTTATATAATAATTTTATATATATGTATTATTTTTAAAAAGTTTTATATAAGTTTTATAAAGCTTTACTTTAATAATATTAAACCTTTACCTTAGCTTTTTTTTAATTAAAATTTAAGTTTTTTTTTCCAATTATTATATCTTTAAAAATGATTTTATAGGAGTTTTTTTATTAGTTTATGTTAATAATTTAATTGTTAATATATTTATTAAAAAGGTTATTAAAAAGATTAAAAAAAATTAACCACTTTTTTTAAGTTTAAATCTTTTAGTAAAATTTATTATTTTTTAAATTTAATTATAAAGAAAAATTACTTTTAATATTAAATATAAATTAATTAATAATAATTTGTTAAAAAATGTTAATTAAGTATAAATTTATTAATTTAAACCTTATTAAAACCTTTTAATAATTAAATTTTTTAATATTATATTTTTAAGATTTAATAATTAATAAAAAGGAAATAAAGTTATATTAATATTATATAAAATTTATTAATTTCTTTATTTTTTAAATATATTTTAATATTACTTAAATTTTTAATAAATTTTTAAAAACTAATATAACTTTTTTAATTTATTATTAAGTAATTATTATTTATTTAATATTATATATTACTAAGATAATAAATCTTAGTATTTTATTAAATAAAAATTAATATATTTTTTTATATTTTAGTTTTATTAAATATAAGAATATAATTTTTAATAATATAATTAAAATTTATTAATTAATAAAAAAAATAATAATTTATATTATAAAAAGTTTAATTTATTAAAAAGTAAAGAAATAAACCTTTATTACTTTTTTTATTAAGGTTAAATTTGTTAATTTAACCTTTTTAAATAAAGTATTAATTTAAATTAATAAATTTTTAATAAATTTTAATTATAAATAGCTTATATTTATAATTATTTTTATTAATTTAACTAATACTTTATTTATTATAACTAATCCCTTTTAATTTATATATATTAAATATATAAATATTTATTATAAGTGAATTATTAATGTAATTAATTAGGGATTTTTTAATATAATATATATTAAAATTAATAAAATAATTATAAATAACTTTATTAAATTTTTTAAAAAAAATAAATATATTTAATTTATTTATTTATTATATTTAATATTATATTTTTAATAAACTAACGTATAATTTATACACTTTTTCTTTTATTTATTTTTTTTAATATTATTATATTTTATAATATTTTTTATTTAAAATTTTTTCAAACCTTTATTTTTATATATATATATTTAAATAAATTACTCTTAAAATAACTAATTTCTTTATTTATAAAAAGGTATTAAAAATATAAAATAACTTTATTTCATATTTACCTCTATATATAAATAGCTATCTTAGCTATCTTCAGCTATAGTATTTAAACCTCTAATACACACGATTCCTTAGAGTCTATCACAAGCTAGCCAAGGCTCTCTAAACCCGGATAGTCTCGTTCTCTACGAAATTGCGCAGTGGAATAATCACTTTAACTTCTGCTTCGGATACGCAGAAACACCCACTGCACTATGGCAGAATCTGAGGGCTACTGAAGAGGGAATGGCTACCATTAATACCTGGCGACTGACGGACCCGAACCCACAGGCCCAGGGACAGGCTGGCCAAGCTGGCGCATGATGTAGCTGTATGAGCATTGGAGGTCTATGAGTCAGCGATATACCTACCTAACGTATATTATCTACCCAGGTACATTTTGTATAGACAACGTCTGATCGTTTCTTTATGCTTTCGTTCAACACACGTCAATTTTAAAAATAGAGTTCCGAGTTTTATGCAACCATCCATGTAGCATCCTAACACTCTCGACCGTTGGTGGCAACGACAGAGTAAGCCGATGTACCAACAACATTATCTGATAACATCGAGATTGGATATTTACTTACATAAGGAGAATAGCCCTACATATATACCTAACCTAGTACTCACAATAATAGGTATCCTTGTGTTCTCTGCAAGTTCGAACGACTTTTTTTCTGCTTACCTAGGTATTTAATTATTACAATGTGTACACTGACTGAAATCAAAACATTTTCCTTTAATGCCGAGTATGGCAACCTCGAGGACTCCACGACCGCGTTAGGTAGTATTGTGAGTAAAGCCCGTGATACTTACTAGCGATACGTTTTGCTAATCGTGGCCTCTGTTTTCTAGTGGGCCGACACGGTCAAGCTTTATGTGCAAAGTGAACATACAGAGTGCATCTGCTGGGGTGTTTTATATGGTGCAGATTCACGTGTGAAGTTGATCATAGGTGTGTACAAGACCCGAGATAACTCAAAAGTCGAGCCACATATTTACTAAGTTTCCTGGAGATTGGAATACGAAAGAAGGCATAGACGCCTTCGAAAGCAGCATGGAATTCAAGACAGTCCATAATAGTTGGGGGAATACTTTGACCTTGTCTTCGATTGACTTCTTCGACTTTGGGGGGACTTCGCATGTTTTGGACAGCCCTCCATCGGAAAAGATGCCCTTGGTTATCATGAGGTTCATATTTCCTCCTAGCTACGACCCAAACGCGACCCCTGAGGATGCAGATCTAGAACAGATACCTGCAACACACTTTTTCAACGATCCATCTAGAACTCCTCTCCCTAGACCTAATTCGAGACTCTTTATTCAAGCGTGGTTCCGAGTGTGGTCGGAATTGATTGACAAAGACGTGGCTGTCGATACGTTTCTCTCATATAGCTGGGCTATTGACAAGCACACATTGGATATCATACATCCAGGCTCAAGTTTCTGTGCCTCTTTCACGTGCTCCGGAGTTGAAGATATGAACAAAGCAATTGAGGAGCTGAGAGACAACCGTTTCATGAAATTTCTAATGTCCAAGGCCAGTGCTGGCTTGGAGATAGATTTTCTATACACTTACTGCTTCGATGATGGATGGCATGGGTCGGTGACTAAGACGGTTCAGGAATCCAATATAACTCCCGAAGACCGGGAAAGATCCGATGCTTTACGTCGGTATATCGCAAGCACCAGGGGTCAGTGCACCCGAGAAAATGAGTACAGGGAGAGTGAGGCCAACAGGAAACTGAAAAAAGGGTGGATTGTTGCGAATGCGAGTGTCGGGGCAACTAATATCTCCGTTTGTATTGGACCAGATCCAAGACTTCTACAATCTGAGTATGAGAGCTTGACGAAGGGCAAAAGAGGCGGGGGCCGTGCCGGAGAGCCACGCTTGTAGACTGCAAATATGCATGACGCCCCAGGACGCCCTACATGTAACATCGGCAAGGAATGTACCGTGATCCGAGCCAACTGCAGTGGTGTAATGTACGTAGTAGCCCAACTGCGCCACACGTCACAGGGGTTACAAGACCAGCATCGCCAATGTTGGAATATTGAAACCAAATCGGGTAGAACCGTCACACGAATATGTTCGGGCTATCGGCATCTGAATGCTGACATATGTTAACAGCGGGACATGTTGGTAGTTATAAGGGCATGGCGTTGGTTATTGCTACCGCGTAATTGAGGCGAGAGAACCGATTACCTTAGGAGGTAGGTAAGGTAGGTACGTATGTACTTAGTTACGGCGATTGTGGAATTGATGGCAAAGGATTAAACAATATAAAATACCTAATACATTATATCAAATCGACTACAATGATTAATCCTTATCGCAATTGTAGCCGCGAGATCCCCTGTCATCCACGACACCCAATCACCCCCCCGGTATTCGCGGTTAGGTCCCAAGTCTCAACTGCAACCCTTACGCCTTCCACTCTAGGACTCATAAAGTGTCTAAGGTGTAGGACAAATTTTACCTAGTGGAGAAAATAAGGACTAGGAGGATTTAACGATATGGCGATTAATGGCCGCGAAGACGCAGACGGTAATCGTATGCAGAGAAACTAGCTACGTAGGTACCTACATACTAGTAATCCGCATTGCTGCAGGTTTCACGCAAACCACCAGTAGCTTAAGGCGCGGCTAGAAGCCTTATTTTAGCTTATGGAGGTACAAAAAATAAATTTACGCATCCATGCAAGTACCGGAACGTACAGGGGTATTCCCAGAGTCGCCGGACCGCCTCCGGCCAAATGTCACTATAGTACTGGATCATATGTACTATGTAATACCTTGAGCTCTACATGTACGACATTCCTACTCCTTGGTTTCGCCCCTAGTACCAACCGCATCCCGATGGCGTTCGGTGAAGATAAGTTGCTGGTTCCAGAACATCCCCACAGCCCATCGCGCGTGCTTGTATCGATTACTAGTCTTTGGAGACTTGATGTCGAATCGTCTAAGAAGCTCGACGCAAAGTTTTTGCATCTCTATCTGAGCATAGTATTTACCCGTGCACTCGCGGTCACCATATCCCCACCACATCCCGTACTTTTCCATCCTCTTAATGTAAGCCTCGTGGGCTTTGGGGTCCTTTCCGGATTCAGCCTGGATCCATCGTTGTGGCATCCAGACATCGGGGTCAGCCCCGAAGATGGACTCGTCGCGGTGAATAATGTATGGGCTAGCACCCATCTGAGTGCCAGGAGGGACGTACACTCGACCGTTGAACAATGGATATCCGGGCTCGCTCACAATGCGAGGCAGGATAGTTTGCGCAGGTGCGTCCCTACGTAGTGTCTCCTTGATACAAGCCATAAAAAAGGGGAGGCGTGTCGTTTCTTCGTAAGTCACAACTGGGTTAGAGAGTTGACCAGCGTGGTCAGCGGCTTGAATCTCAGAGACAACGCGCTCGTACGCATCGCGGTGTGTGATCAAATTATCAATGAGGGGGGAAATGAAAGCCGAAACACCGTCAAGGGTAGCTGCTGTGAAAGTAATAACTTCAGCCTTGATGTCCTCTCGAGAAAATTGGAATTCATGAGGATTCTTCGCTGGGTCAAGGCTAGAATTCTATATTAGCGCACCTATCATGTTGTATCGAAGCTGTAGCATCTTACTCATCGAAAAACAGTTTTTGACTTTTCAACTTTTCATCAGATTGGCGAAGGTCTACCATCTTATCAAAGTTCTTGCATGAATTATTAGTACGTGTTTCCAGAGCTTCGAAGTGAGAGAGAGAGCCATACCGAGAACAAATTGTCCATGTCCTTGAACGTTTTGGTCCAGGTCCATATGTATTTTCGCCATAGGGGGTGTCGGAGCAATGGTGTCAACCACGGCATCACGGCCGCTTTCGCTGACATACTATAAACGCCTTGGAGCGAGCCTAGAAGACCGTCCACATCGCAGCCCTGTGTGACACAACCCCTAGGGATGCCGTAAACAAGATGACTCCATACGTCAGTTAAAAACCACCTACGTTACATCTCTTGTCAGTATGTCGACTTGATAATGGATTATAAGTGAATTGCGTGCTTTAGGTACCTACCTTAAATGTTCCGAGAAGTCTATAGGGTTAGGATTCTCAGACCTGTCTCGAATTCTACAACAAAGTTCATCAATACGCTCACTAATCTTTCCTTCGTGGAAAGTCTTCATGACATTCATAGAACACTAGGCAGAAGATATTTGTCAGCTGGTTAGAAGGGATGCTGAGAGCTTGGGATACATACGCAAGGAGCCACAACGCGTTTCTTCGCATAGTGGTCTTCATGCTTGAGCGACTGAAACATTGCCGCCGTTTTCCCAAACATCCACGAGTCATAGAATCTAGGTTTATCTGCCGATCGATGGTAGACATGGGGTAAGAGCGTGGCATCGCTAAATGATAATAAATTCGGGGCAAGGCGAACAATTGGACCTAAGAGCATCAGTGACTGGGTACCTAAGTTAACCCGGCGACCATAGAGGATATTGCCATACCATACTTCTTATGTAATTCGAGCCCAAAAGTCGGTACAGAACAAATGACATAAACAAGGTACCATTCTGTCATCGCGCCCATGAAAGGTCCTGGGAACTTTGCCAATGGATGGAAGAACTTATTATATACGCCAGTTGATAGGACATATGCAAATACCATAGCTATCGCAACGTAGCAGACAGCAGTGGTCTCTAGTGTTTGAAAGTAGAAGAAATCCATTTCATGCCACGAGTAGGTCATCGTCACTGGTGGTAAGAGAATAACAGTGAAAATAACGCTCACATATTAGAGCTAGGCTCATCTGATATACTAAATCTGACTTAGATACGATCTCTACTGCAACATACAGCCTTGTGTCAGGATTGGGGTCTGAATTTCATAGGTAGGTAACCACCAAGGATCTCTATATTAACCGAAAAGAAAAATTGCATTGGTACATAGACAAGACAGACTCAATAATGGTGCCGTTACGAAATATCCGAGCAACGAAGAGGCTTAGCGGTAAGTAAGCGGCGGTAACCAAACCTATCATCGTTTCCTATCACATTATTACTCCTAACACAATAATGCGGCCCGTCCTAGGTGTGTGGGGCTTAATGAGACAGGCCTACTAACGAGATAGGGACCTCCTATAGTAGGGAGAGAAGATTTCGTATATTTTTCAGCTCTCTGCGGAACAACATATATCTTCCCATCATCCGAGGTGTGCCACGTGACATAAGCTGCTTTCAGAGCCTTTTAATAGCACATAAGTACCGTCTCCATTGGATAGAAATCTCCGGAAAGTGAAAATGTCTAAATATCACGTAATGCACCAGAAATAACAGGAAGAAACCTTTTTTTTCCGAAGGTGGTTGGAAGCCCTCTAGACTAAGGTCGCGGTATACTTACACGATGCCTCTTTCCAGGTCTTCTATGTCTTAGGTAACACCTATAGGTGAAACATCTGACACTAAGAGGTAGTTAGGTGCCGGGTAAGCACTGAAATCTGTTCATTGATCCCTGATCCCTGATCTATACGTCTACGTTGGGTACCTAATGGAAAAGCGCCATGGTTTCTCGTGTAGTTAGCATTCTAACGATACTTAGAATTAATACGTGAGCAGATGTTGTACTAGGTAGGTTGTCAAGTACACGAAAATATACAAGGCATGTGAACCACAAAATGATACACCAACATAACTCCAGAGGTAACCTACTCTTTATATGCATTTACCTAGAATGTTTTTGTGTCAATAACGGCTCTGAAAGCATTTAACCTGAGTGAAATGACCTTACAATAATGCAATGCCACCATAGGTAGCTTTGTCTATGACAAGGGTATTCGATTATCAATATTCTATCTATGACAAGGATGATAAAGCTTGGAACAAGTTGTTCAAATTCAGCTAATAATTCTCTAGGGTCTCGAGGCCCATATCTCCTCTTCTTCTTTGAATAGGATATTTTAGAGCCTGATAACTTCGTGTTGACTCTTTTGCATATGAGGATGTAACCTCCTAACCTACTCCATCCAATCAGGGCTATACCCGCACTTCTAACCGCCACCTAAATATGGCACTGCTACCAACAGTTCTCTTAACACCTATCGCCGTGTGATACTATTCCAGTTTGACTCACGTTTTCCCTCTCATTGAAACGCCTCCTAGACAACTCCTTCGCTGCCCCTGTTGTAGTTGTACCGGTCCACCTGGTTGTTGTACGTTATTGTTGTGTTAACGGTACGCAAGATAGCACGATCAGAGCCGTTTGAAACCATAGATTCTTCCACTATACTTACTCCCGTCTCTTCTTGCCCACGCAAAGAACCTTTCCTGTGCTTTGAACGGAGAAGAGATTTAGTCGAGCTAAAGGCGAAGCTGAAAATGGCGCCTGGCCCGCGAAAAAACGATTTACCTTCGGACACTGGTTGATTCTTGAAAGTGTGGTTAAAGAAGGGACGCAACGAGGGCATACAGGCGGCAATGATAATCACGTTGGCCTCAACACTGAAAATAATTAGTAAATTGCGCTGTTGGGTATGATTTAGGGACGTACATAGCCCAGATGATGAGATCGACAGTAGCATAGGTAAAATCACCCAAGTCCTCGAGTTCGTTGAGCTTGGTAGTCTTGACTATGGCGCAGATAGCGGCAAATAATGTGCATCCCATGAGAAAACATATGCTGACTTTCGTCTTCGTCGGGAGTTGTAAGTTCCAAAAACTAGCAATGGGTACAATGCCGAGCACAATGTCGGTGAATGCGGTAAGCGCTACATGATTCAGAATTAATGACCAATATCCTCTATGATACACTTGGGCCATAGGGGCCTATAGGTGGGGGTTTACTTACATCCAACAAAGTACGAGTAACTAGACATAGTCCCCGGTGGAAAACAGGTAGCTGGAACAGTAGGATTCCAGAGAAACTCTGTAGGAGTGCACTGAACGAATAGCAAGACACACGATATAGCAGCAACGACACATTGGAATATCGTCAATGCGTACAACACGATGGCGCGCGTTTTGTTCGGAGCCATTAAGCGATTTAGGAGGATAGCGACGGAAATATTAGGCAGCGAGTAGGCCATTATGCCAAAGGGGTTTGCAATGAAATTAATCATAACGGTGTAGCTGAGCTTGTCTTCCGGTATGTCCCACGCATGCTTGCCCATACCCAAGTGAACATCGTAGGTGAACAGCGATGTGCAGATTATGATAAGTGCCTGTCATCTTGGTGAGAGGGCCAACTTGATATGACATCATTCCAAAACTCACAACAGAAATGAAGATGAAGAAGTCATCCCATCCTAGAGCATGAAGCATGTGTGCTCGTGTAACAAGCTTGATTGCCACAATAATGACGGCGAGAGCTGTGAAGACCCAGGTGATGGCCAGGAGCTCGGGACCCCGATTTTCGACAGACATCACGACTAAGTGTCAGTTATTCACAATGAATAATAATGAATTGATTACGGTGAGGGCAAGAAGACGAAGCGGCGCCAGATGGAGGTAAGTAACGCAACTTATTAACATTAAGCGGAACCCATGACAAGATAATCGGATCCAACTGGCTCCGGTGACCCAACAAAGGATTCCCTTCGTGCCGAAGATGCGACGCCATCTTAGTATGGCGCCTGGGTGGTCTCGTTGGAGGCTCACCGACAACAGGCCTCTCCAGCCCACATATGCACTTCTACTTTAGGTAGTCAGCTTCTATTGGGTAAACAGAGAGGCAAATTTTTCGGTCAATTATTGGAACCGTCATAGATGGTAACACACATGAGTAACAACATCGTGTAGCACAATAAACAAATTGGTAGCGTTACAATGTACGCCAACAGCAGCACAGTTGCTCCCTATTGGTTTCTGCAACGACATACCCATCCGTGGTTTATGCGTCATGGCTATTTAAGAAAGGAGAAGCTAGACGAGGTCTTGGTGGTGAATATGGACCTAAGGCTGAGACATCTCTTGGGGTTTACTTACCTACCTAGGTACATGTAGGAGGTAATAGAGACTAAGAGGGTACGGTTACATAAACTTCGTATTTAGGTACCTACATGTAGGTAGGCTGGTAGGGTACATCAAGTAGGCAGCAAAAGAAAAAGTGTGTGTAGTGGGGTTGCACAAAGGCAGAGACGGATATGTTAAAAGAGATCGGCCCTTTGCTTACCTTGTTTAAAGGTTAATATCTAACGTAAGTACGAGTTGTGTTGGTCAAGATTCAATAATTAATCTATCCTTCTCGCTTCTCGGGAGCTTATTGGTACTCCCGGTCATGTCTTTCCACAGCCTTGTCTTAGAATCCGGTTTCATGTGAAACCAACAACCATTATACGCATGAGCTAATTACCCCTCCTCCTTAAAGAGAAAGAAATCATAGATGAGGCTAGTCGTAGCCAAAGGTGCACGTCTATTTTTAGCTTTGGATGCCTTCATGTGTATGTACTCGCAAATATGTACCTAGAAGATATTATTATGTTATGCATGTAATTGATGTCACACAAGCCTCTCCCTTTGGTCTTCGGGTACCTAGATAAACCCCATTCCTATCATACTTCAACTTACCCAACTCCTCCAAATAGCAAATTACCTAAATTCGTCAAACATTACCCATCTAGAATTTCAGTATGTCGTCTACGCCGGAAGCCATCCTTACGCAATTGCAAGCTGCCGGTTCAGCGTATGCAGAAAACAAGCCCGGAGCACGAGAGCAGCTTCTCAATCTCAGCCATGCTTTGATTTCGAGCGTGGAGCTTCCTAGCGAAGCTATCCAGCGGATGGGCTGGGCTGAGGTGCGTCGCGAAAAGCCCTTTAATTTGATATGGAGCTCTGTGCTCAATACTAACGGCTGACATAGCCTGCCAGAGCCGCTCATTGCCGCATCGCCGTCGACCTCAACTTATTTGAGCTTCTGAGCAAGAGCGGGGCATCGGGCCTCAGTGCCGCCGAGCTTGCCGCAAAGACAGGAGCAAATGAAGTTTTGATCTGTGAGCCGTCGCCAATCAATTATGGCTGCTACCTTAGGTACCTTATAATCTAAATGCTGATACTCTGAAAAGCTCGAATCCTCAAGCACTTAGCTGCCATGAATATTGTCGCGGAGAGCGGCGCAGACAAGTATGTGGCGACGCCCCTGAGCAATGCTTTCACCGAGCCAAGGTACCGGGCTGGTTTAATCTACACGTAAGTGATACCATGTCCAACGTGCCTGTTCCTCCGAAGTCTTACAGCGCGTTACAGATACGACGTCGCCGGTCCCTCGTTCCGTGGGTTGCCCGAGTACTTGAAGAGCATCAAGTATGCACTTCCCACGAGTTTGACTGATGGGCCTTTCCAAGCTGCACATAAAACACAGCTTCCATTCTTTGCTTGGCTTGACAAGAACCCACCTTACCTCGAGTTGTTCAATAGCTACATGGCGGCGTACAGAGCCGGAAAGCCTTCATGGGTTGATCCAGGGTTCTACCCAGTCTCCGAACGTCTTGCGGAAGGCTTCGGAGATAAGACCGGAGATAATCAGGTTCTCCTTGTCGACGTTGGCGGTGGCTTGGGACATGACTTACGGGAACTCAAAGAGAAGCACCCCTCTCTCCCTGGCAAACTCATTCTTCAAGACCGGGCCGAGGTTATCTCGACTGTATCCGGGCAGAACGTATTCGAAGCTGCCGCGCATGACTTTTTCACTCCGCAGCCGGTGAAGGGTGCTCGGGCTTACTATCTTCACTCAGTCTTGCATGACTGGGGTGATGATGACTGCGTCCGAATTCTTGAGCAGCTGAAGCCGGCATTCAAACCGGGGTATTCAAGACTGCTCATTAACGAGATCATTGTCCCGAACCGAAACCCTACGTGGCCGGTAACGTCAATGGACCAGTTGGTATTTGTCCTTGGCGCCATGAGGGAGCGTACACAGGCGGATTGGGAACGCTTATTGAACCGTGCGGGTTACAGGATCACACGGATTTACAGCTATGAGATGGGTTCAGAGAGCCTGATCGAGGCGGAAATAGTATAAAGTAGGTTGGTACCTTAGGTGGATAGCTAGAGAAGATTCGCAGTAGTTATCCCCTTGCTTATGTATGAGACAAATACACACAAAATAAGGAAGGACGTTAGATTGAAATGACATTGACCGAGTTCATAAAGATGATCGTGTCGTACGACTTGGCAGCTTGGTCACATAGGCATACGATAGGCCAGGTGTTAATTAAGACGCCACCACGACCCGCTTGCACTCCGTCAGCGCCCGGCCAACCGTAGGGCTCTCAATCTATCCATAGCCCAAAGGTAGCCCTTAGCGTCGAATTACCTAAGTCATCAATATCATCGATATGCTGACAGCGCTGTAATTGGATGCACTATGCACTCCATAACAGCACCACGAATATGTAAAATATCAATCATGGTAACTCCTAGAATATTATGCTCGTACTTATCCATGTGCTCGCCTTCGCCCTCGCCTTGTATAATTCTACCCCTCACATACATACTCAAAGCATTAAATGGGTTTGATATCTTTTACTGTACTGTATATTATAGTGTTTTGTTTGCTTGTGGGTGACTCAATCTGACGCTATTATGCAGCTCTAGTTCAGTCAGTCCGCTCAGGTCCAAGAACGCCATGCGTGCTGATCTCTCAGCAAGCCGCCAATCTACACGCAGGATTGCCGTAATAAGAAACCCTTTAATAATGATTTTTTTGATGAGATCCCAGGTTTGCACAATAAGTCCCTGTAAAAATCGGGTACAACTGGGGTTCAGCTGGAGCAGCCCGTCGGGTTCCGCAGCATGAGATCATCCTTCTCTCCTAAATAAACAACCATTCTCTTCTGCTTCTAATCCATCCTTCTATAAGTCTATAACTTCCCTACCGTACTACATACTACTCACCTAATTCTCTAATCCCCTAATCACCTATACCAGGTAATAATCCAAAATGTCTCCCTTCGCAAAATCCATCACCCTCTTCTCCTGCCTAGTCGCCACCGCCAAGGCTTTCCCCACAGCCGCAGCTGCACGGGCAATCAATGACACGCCGTCGTGCCCAGAACCCAACAGCACAGCCAGGGTCTACGCAAGCGATCTGTATACGCTCTTCCCGGGACAGCCGGACCTCGCGTCGCCGGCCGTAGCCGACTTCCACGTGCAGTACAATAACGTGACGGGGCTCGTCATTCAGCAGGCGGCCGTTTTCAGCAATTTGCCGCCGGAGGCCACGGGGTGCTACTTCGGCTGGGCGCAGGACGACGCTTACACGGGGATCCTGGTCGCGGGCGGCGACGGTCTGCTGACGGGGCGGCAGCTCTCGGGTTTCCCCGATACGACAGGGGGAGTGTCGGCCGCGGCCGTGCAGCCGTTCGACACAGCTGGTGCCGATCAGGAGTTCGAGACGGAGTTTACGAGCTGGGATCGCGAGATCAAGGGCACGTACCACGTCTCTGGCCCGGGGAAGATAACTTGCGCCGAGAACGTCTACTTGATTCTCGAGAAGCCGCGGACTACGAATGGGAATGTGTTCTTGAAGAGGAGTCAAGAGGCGGGGTTATTCCTCGAGTATAGGTGTTAATAATGTTGGGTTTTGGGAGATGAGAAAGGCTGTACTGAGGATTCTTGGGGAGTGATGAGGTACATTTTGGATTGCGATGGGTTATATAATTTTGTGGACTAGGTATGAATTATGAAGGTGAAGGTTGGGCAGAGGGGCATTGCACCTTGAATCTATGCTAGAGTTTAGAATACTTTTAATATCACGGTCCTTGTACTGATTTTCGTCTGATGTTGAGTTTTGGTATATAGAAGAATATGACATCACATGCGAATATGACGTTACATTCTGAGGGTTATTAATAGAAAGAATAAACAGCACCGCTTAAATATGTATGCGTAAGGCTCTATCAGTATGAGGAAACTCGTTTATTGTACACTGGTGTTAAATAAAGTAGCCGGATGATTACCTACCTATCTACCCACATACCTACCTAAGGTAAGTACCTTGTCAAATGCGTGAAACGGAAAAGGGGTCTTTTATGAGGTGCTATTTCCAAGTCGACACAGCATAACCACTTGTTCCAAGCAGTGAAATTTTATCATTCAACTGAAGTTCTAACGCTTTCTTATCTAATGATGACTTTATTTAACTTTAAACTTCGTCCGAACTCCCCAAAAAGCTTTTACAGTCATGATAAGCAAGCGAAAAGGTTAATAAGGCGACTTCACATCTCAAGAACCACACAACAACCTAATCCAACGACCCAACATCCCAATATGTTTACAAGGTACTTGAAGTCCATACGGTATTCAGCATCCGTGAAGACGGTCTCCAATGAGAGCAAAGAGAAAATTCAATAGACTTGTAGAGTGTAGGAATATCGGCTACGAGTTAGAACTAATGCGCGTGGGCATTCAAGAATAGTGAAGAGCTCGAGTTGCGAAGCTAAAATGGCACGCACTCACCACATAGGGGCCAGTGCCACGAGTTTCCGCGATGCAGGCTCTCAATCATCACTTGATGAGGCACGTAGTCCATCTTAAATAATCAAATATAGCGCACGTTATGAAAAGCTTATGAGTTGGAATACCAACTGGGCGCCATATCACGTTTAGATAAGTCGCCCGAGAGGTATCCGCAGTATCGTGTGTCAAAGCGAATTGCAGCCTTCCAAAGTTAATATCGTTAGAAGAGGATAAACAAAGCTTTCCCAACCAGATGATTCTCTACTCTAGCATTACTTCGCCGCTACAAATTTTCCAGTGTTCCAGGAATCAAGGCCAAGGAGCAACCCAGCCAATAAGCCGTTTGCTGGGTAATCATTTATCGATTATCACTATTACGTGAACCCGACTCCTCTCTACATTCCTGTCATCCCCGTACATCACAAGATCTCATCCAATGTGTTGCCGGAGACGAGTATACTACTCGTGTCTCCACGAGGACCACGACGTCACGCCGCCGCGGTCCCTCCTATTCTGCCGCAACGCTAAACCCAGCGAGAGTAGTAGGAACGGCAGGAGCCGCAACAGCGACGACAACAGTACGTTCGGCAGTCTCAAGCCGTGTGCGCCGCTCGAAACCCTCCCGCTCACATCGAAACTCGATCTTCTCGGTGGTGTCATACGCTCGGGACCCTGCGAGGCCTGTGCCGCCGATACCGGACACTACAGCATGCCGCTTCCACTACGCAACGGGACAATACTCATAGGTCATGAACGAGAAGACCGAGATGGATTAACATCGAGCAATGGTAGTAGCGCCGCCGTTCCAGATACTACCCCTGAAGACCCAGACCCAATGGAGCCTCAGGAAGATGATGTGTTTGTATTCGACTGGGACATGGATGACGACAACGGCACCATCTCTACTCCTCCTGGATTGACGAGAGAACCTGCTCGAAAAGATCGATTTTCTGGGCCTGTTAACGGAAACAAGGCGTCTGTTAAGGGGTCCGCATCTAATGGAACAGAGCAGGATTTCCAACTCTATGACGGCGAGGATGAGTTCGCAGATGAACTAGAAGAGATCAGCAGTAAAGAGAACTAGAACCACCACGGCCATAGGGCTGAGACGATATGGAACGATGGGACAGCATTATGGGAAAACGCGCCTTTGTAACCGAGCAGCCCTAGAGGGTAGAGTGAAAGAGTTGGAAATCTAAAAATTCTTAACGGTAATGGTTGTTACGACTCGCGTAACAATAGTTCCTAAGGGGCGTTCAAATCTGTGGGAGGCTATAGAGAAAGCATCGGGCAGAAGTAAGGAGCTATATAATTTCTAGGTTCGAAGGAGATAGATCAGGGAATAATCTGCATGTTCACATTCGAAGAGTTTTAGTCCTAGGCCAGATATGGTGTATCAAATACATAATAATAATATATGAGAGTGCAGAATGCGAGTCTTGATAGGGCTCTGCTCAGAGCTAAAGGAATTTATGTAGAAATAAATTAACAGAACTTTAGCTTGCCCCTAATATCAGAGACCTGAATATAAGGACCAGGCATGAATATTATTACGTACTTCGCTATACTCTCTTTCTTAGAATATATAAGAGAAATACTTGTAAAGCCTCTCGGCGGCAAGCCTTGTCCCTTATATGCGACGAGCCGTCAACGCCAGCTTCAGATAGGTGAGACATTGTCTCACATTCGTGTACCTTCACCGTACAGAAGAGCGACATTATAGCCTTATGAACTCACCTATGGTATATAATATCTCGTAAAAAAAGGATTTTTTTCGTAAGGGAGATAGTAGTAGCTTACGTATCCCCAAGGCCGCATCGAAACAGCATCCAGACCGCGCGTTTCACGGCGGGCGCCTTCGCCCATCTCCCACTGCTCCCTTACGTGCTTGCCCGACCCACCAAAACCCCATCCACCCGCCCAGATAGATCCCGGGCATGTCGTCCAGGGGTGGCCGTGGCACGTTTGAACCAGCTTCAGCTCCTACCTAACGTATAAGCATCTGTCAAATACAAGCGGTGGTTGATCATGTGCCGAACACCGACTTGGCCGACTACCTACCTACTTCTATGGGAAACCCGACGCGAAGTATGAAATCTGAAATCGATCTTGTTCTTGGCTTTTTTCATTTCATCTCCTTGATGTTCGATGTTCTCAAATGCTTGGCCAATCGCAAGGCTCATTTTACCCACGCGGCACGGATCGAGTTGCCGTCGCAGAAATGTAAGCTTTATGCCATTTTTGACAACTTTACCGTAGAATCAACACGAAAGAGCCGCTTGGTTAGCCTCAACGTGGTATCAGAACATGTAAACAGCTACACCCTATTCACCTCCGCACCATGCGGATTATATTGCATAACATTACCCAACCAGACAAACACATATACAGCGAAATCGTCGACATGAGGGGATAATTCAAGTCTAACTGTAAAAGATATCGCACATTTAGGTAAAATAGATACAAAGGTATATGGTAATCAACATCTACTATAGCTTCGAGTTTCCAACTTCGTCCTCGTACATCGTAGATTCGTCGCCGGGCGGCGGGAATCTTAGAGGTATCAAACCAAACCCGAGTTTAGGTATATATTAATTCATTTCGAGATGGCGTTTCTCCCTTGCTACTCTTGGCCAGGTCATATACTCTGGTTTCCTTATCGAACCAATTAGGATCCTGGGTAGACTCGGTCTACGTGAATAGTTCAGCGAGAAAAATCACTCCATCCCTAGGCCCCAGAAAACTGGAAATTGCTCGCGAACAAGGTCGATTAACACACAAATACAGTGATTATCTGCGTCCTGCGCCAGTAATTAAGCGATGCTTTCCGGGTTGCTGGCAGCATGTCGACCAGGTCTTGACAGCATACACAAGCTTAGAAATTTTCCTTGCCCCAAACGAATGAGAAGCTGTCATCCCAGTTAGCACTCAGTCCCACAACGCATCCTTGGTATATTAGAATCGAGGAATTAGACTTACCCAGGTTCACTGTACTTGTTACAGAACACGTGGAGCGCACTACCCAAACCCTTAGGTCCACAGAAGAACACACCCGCCTCAGCAGGCGCATGCAGTTTCCTGATACCTCTGAAGATCATGTCCCAGTTAGGTCGTCCAAAGTTCGTGGGACTCCGCAATCCGGTAATCGTATCCTTGTCAGCGTTGGCGTCGTTGATCATGATATTTGTCGCGTCGTCAGCCTTGATCTTGGCTGTGAGATACGTGTGGATCTCAATTCGATTGTCGACATCTTGAGCTTCAATGGCCAAAAGTAGCGAACGGAACCATTCAAAAGAGCCAAAGTCTCTGCAGATCCAGAAAAAGTACACCTTCGCAAGTCGCGTCTTCTTCTGCGGGTAATTCATTCGATACCAGATCGACTTCAGAATAGACGCAAATGGTGTGACACCAATACCAGCACCACAGAGAACCGAGACTTCGTATTTGAACACATCCTCGGAGGCGGATCCAAATGGGCCGTCGATATACACACGAGGGAGGACCCTTCTCAAGGCGGGATCTACGTCGTTGTTCTGGCCGTCAACACCCACAACCTTCGAGGAGTCTTTGCCTTCCTTCTTTACGAAGTCACATCCAAGCGCAGCAGACACCTGCCTAGTAAAGTCACCGACCACACGCATATGAATCGATATGTAATCCTCTTCCGGCGCACTCGTCAGAGTGAACGGGTGATATTGCCACAGCGAGACTTCCGGGCAGCAAAAGAAAATATACTGTCCGGCTTTCGTCTTGGTGTTCTCTTTCTTGATCTGAATCTCGCAGACGTTACTGGGGTGTTGGATGACCTTCGAGATGTAGGTCTTGTGACGACCACGTAGTTCACGCGCAACTCGCTCGGCCAGATAAGTGAATCCACCAACCATCCAGTACTGCCAGAAAACACCAATGGCAGAAGTACCAATTGAAACACAAAACGGCGCGGTATCGGGTTGAATCATGCAGAAGGCGCCGTGGAAGGACCAGAAAAAGAAGAAAACGATGAACATGTGGTGCGTGTACCAGAATCGTTCGTAGTTGGCCCGTCTCGGTTTCTCGTACGAAGTCAACACCATTCCCGTAAGCGCAATCAACATGATATATCCCGTCCAACCCGGACCAGACACCAAATTCGCAACCAGCCACCCATAGAAACCTAGATTGTTCTTCGCAGCGATCTGGGCCAGGTTATTCCAATGAGCAATTGTGTGGACCCAGGAGAAGAAGAAAATGGACCACGCTGTAGTAATGTGGAAGGTGATGTTCTTGTCGAACTGGATGATACCATTTAGAGGCGTCTGTCTTGCGATCGAGATAAAAGTCCTGCAGACCGGCAGCAGAATCATGGCGACATCCACATGAAGCACCAGTGCTGCCGATCTCGCAATCATATATGTTGGCCCGAACGTATCTCGCGCTATTTGCAGGTTATCTTTGACGGCATAATTGACGAAGCCAAAAGCGAAGACAAGGGCATGGAGAACCATGAAAACGAAGACGAAACTATTAAGCTGGTCAGTCCATGTGTCCTACAAATGGAACTTACGGTTAGCACCAACAATCTTCGGTAACCCTCGTTAATCATCCACTTATCGAACTTTTCCCGCATCGTCAATTCTTTCTGCCGTTCCTGCGTCATCTCTCCCGAGAGCAACATCCTCGTCAACGGTGTCCATCTTGACCTTTCCGACGGCTTCTCCACCGGGTACTGATCGCTTCCGTAGTACGACATCTTGATTGTAGGAAGCTTCGTATGAAATCTTTTGTAGTTGTCGGTGCGATGTCGCGGTCGGGATATACTCGTCCAGTAGCCTCCCAAGCACCCTTGAATCTCCTACGCAGTGACCAATCCAAACACCACCAATACCTCCTCTTCTATTAGACTGTTGAATTATAATTCGGAACCGCGTCCCTCGGTACGGAAAATAACAGTTAAATTCTAATTCAGAGCCTGCTGAACGGGCACAAAGGCCATCGAAGGAAAGAATCGGCGAAGTGACGGGCGCAAAAGACGATCAAAAGAATGTAAAGTCGACCTGGAAGCCTGCTATCGCAGCCGCCTGTCAGCCAACGCAAGAATCGAACAGCACCTACGACAACGGAAAAGGGAGGGCAAAGCGTTTGTGAGGAAACGAAAGGAAAGGAGAGAAAGGGTTCCGAAGATCTCATGCAAGAGGCGGGAAGTCAGTGGATATTATGGAAGACTGCCAAGAATAGGAAACATCAGGCCATTTCTGGTAGATCATACCTGGGTACAACGCCGCGCCAGGGGTGGTTCACGTCAACGCTACCACAGCTCGAGCGATTAGCTGATGAAATGCTTCGGAAACCCTGGTATTGTAAACCACTAAAATCACAGCGAAAGGAGCGAAAGAAGCGAGAGGCTCTACAGGGGAGACCGAACAAGTATGATATGATCTTAAGGGTATGGGGAAGAAAATACAAGGGGCGACGAATATGGAGCCTATGTACCTGTAACCTGAGACAGAGATGGGTCAAGCTGAGAGGTTGCGCCGTCGAGATTCCTGCGGCTAAGTACATGTACCGTACGCCAGGGGTTTTAGATAAATGGGGTTCCTCGATCTGGTCGTGAAGCAGTTCCAGCCTTACCACAAATGGTTTCGAGGCCTTGAAGCACGAGTGAGACTCATCAGAACGCAACTTTTTACCAATTCCGTAAGGTATACCGGATATTTTTTTGGTACAAAATGTGTTCCTATTCGGCGTACTCATAAGTGATGCTAAGAAAATGCGAATTCAGAAAGTATAGAAATGCAATATTATCCGTCAAGCGTATAAAAAATAGCACTTGCTATTCGTGTATAGTACTGAGCGAAGAATATTCTTTGAGATCTTGTCCCGCTCTCTTCTCCCGGACTATCATGGTGCTGTCTGATGTTCAGATCCTTAACAAGGATGAAGAGGTGGGTAATGGCACCACTGCCCATCGCGACGATACATCTCGACACAGGCCAGATATGAAATGGCTTGCGCAATCTTTGTCCAGGCCAGACCTGTTCGTAGCTGGGGGGGGGGGGCAGTCTCACTACAGAGTGCGCAGACAGAGGGCGAGAAGAAAACAATGGTGAGGAACAGGGCCTGTGAGTGAGGGGGATGAGGCTTGGACTCAGTTTGAATTGTGGAGAGGTCCATGTTGAGGCCTGAGTTTTCATTGGCCCATTGAACAGTGATCCCCGGCGCCTAAGCCTCGGAATGTTTCGTCAGGGGTGCTTGACACATTCGAGACTCGAGTCGCCATGGGTTCTTGTAGCAAAAGAGGACAAGAGCTAGCCAAGTTCATGCCTGACACATTGAGACTGCATACGGTACATACGTGAACGATTGAAGCGGAGGACTTTTCGTATTATTTTGCACTTTACCAACTTAATACCTATTCAAGAATCAAGGTTTAATAGTGGATGCATCCCTCTTCCTTGGAAAAACAGTGATTAGCTAAGCTAATTAGAACTCAAACCCGGACTTCTCGGCAGATTGACAACAAGGGTACTATGGTAGTTGCAACTTGCAAGGCAGCTGCAAGGGCGATTAGAGAAGCGGCTCACGACACAGCTCCCCACTCCAAGTTTAAAAATGGGAACCATTCGATTCGAAATGCATGCAACGCCCCTTCGATTTGTTTGATGCGAACCAGCTAAGTCCGATGGCTTGATAATGGTGAGTTTGTTGATTGGAGTTTCGAATCTACATCACAAACTGAGTGGCGCTTCGATTTCACGGCATTGTACACTTCTTGCGCCTAATCCTAGAGTAGATCTCACAAACAAACAGCATCGAGGTTCGACATAACTTAGATATCAGATCAAGATCCCCTATGCTCATGAACATCTCAAAATATCTAGGTTAGACCCCCACGCCGATATCCTCGTGTTCCCCCAGCCACATGAATGCAAGTCGGAGAGAAACGAATCCTCCCAGATCCTTCAAACCTGGAAAGTCGAAATCCGGTCATCTCATCTTTGCAACATCTATATTTGCATCTCCCTTACTTGCCGTAGGATTGCCTAATTGTAGCAATGGTACTACGCGACTTACTATGTATTCGCAAAAACCATCCCATCGCCGTACGACCGAGTAGGAGACATTCCCTAGCTGTGTACGAGTCCATCGTTCGATTTGGACTGCGCGGCTAAAACAAGGGGTGCGCCATGTTTGGATTATGTTCCCCATATCTCAGTAGTTCAAAAACGAAACCCCGAAACGCCCATGTTCTAAAACGTCCTATTATGTAGAGGAATCTCTCTTCTTTGACCAGAAGGGGACTACTAAACCCTGACCTATTGCAATAACTAGCTTCCAATTAAGTTACGACATTAGCACTTTGATAACGGACGATCTGGCCGTATTGTGGACTTGACAGTATCAAACACTCGTGATCCTGTTCATAGCACGGTTGATGACAATGAAAAAAAGTACCTATTGAAGTCCTATGAATCAACTAAGGTAAACCACGAACGCCTTGTTTTTCACGATAAGATCAAATCATGAAAAGAGAATGGTGCATTAAAAACATCCGGTTTAATTGTCAAGAGGATTGAATTGCAAAGCCGGAGTCCCTCCAGACAACTCCATAATCTCATGCCTATCTTTCGTAAACTTCATCTTTCTTAGCAGGTCATTCTAAGCTCATCCCTGAAATCATGTGCTTAAGGGTTCATTCGAAAGGCACACTAAGCCCCGACGATGAATGGACATACACACCGGCGAACGCAGATCGAATTGCCTAGGGTGAAAGAAAAGCCTGTGTTCCTTCTCTTCCAGTATCACTATCAATAAGTGCTATGCTCACTGGCTCCCATATCGAACCCTATGCTTCGCTAGCGAATTCCCATTGCTTAACCATCCTAGGTGGCATACGTGCGAGTCCAGTCGCGAGCCGTAGCCTCATATTTCGCACGGTCGGTCTTGTACACGTGTGCGATCTCCGGGACAAGTGGGTCATCGGGGTTGGGGTCAGTGAGCATAGAGCAGATAGAGAGTAGGACTATTAACAAGTTAGAACGACAATATGATACGGGGACACAAAAAGCCTTACCCTTGGAGATGGTTAACGCCGGGCTCCATTGATCTCTCAAGATGTCCAAGCAGATGCTGCCATTAGAGTTGATGTTCGGGTGGTAGATACGAGTCGTGAAGTTAACCTTAGGGGGCTTGAAAGGGTAGTCTGTCGGGAAGTGGATGGCGAGAAAGAAGACACCTCCGGCGTACGGCGAATCACCCTGATACCCAGTTAGCATTATGAACCAGAGTGCAAGATATAATTTCAGCCTGAGGTGCCACTACTACTAGCACAACGACTAGCCATGCGGCTCACACGACATGATAATCGTGTTATGAAATGGATAAAAATAGAATATCGGGGGTGGCTTACAGGTCCCATAATTGTCGCTTGCCAGTGGAACTGTGGTAAGAAACAAGACGTCAGTATAGTTATGATGGGAGAAATATCGACGGGAAAAGGTGTTGACATCACCGCTCGTGTCCAGTAAACTGAGTCACGCAGCAGTAGATGGTCCAACATCTATCATTCGGTAGTGTCGGAGAACAATGGGATGCCTACCAGATCTTCACCGATGGGACCAGCAGAGCACGACGAGGGAGGGTCACTATGAAAGCATGTTAGCAATACCGTCATCAACATCTATAGACATAGAAACCAAATGTGATATTTCATGTGAGGCTGTCACATAAGGAGACCCCCGCTCTGACTTCTACATGGCGGCCCCACCTTGGGCTCACTCAAAATAGAGACAAGCGGTATCACCAAACAAACCGTTCTGGTAAGGAGAAAAAAAATCGACATACCGGCCCAAGTCTGCGAGTTCCTTGTTGATGCGCTTCAAAGCCATTGCTAAGATGTGTGATGTGTTGTGTTTGCGGTACTTGCTCGAAGGCGATGTCCCTGCTGTAGAGAAATGACTATTTATACTTGCGGTCAGTATGGAATGCGGGAGAAATGGATGGAGTGGTAAAGACGAGTTTGTAAATCAATAGAAAGAAATTTGTAAAGGAAAAACATAGGTCCGACATACCAAAGAGTGGAAGTCTAGGTGACTGTAATCAGTCTCCAAGAAGATGAGGTCGAAGAAGGATGTTGATGTGGTTGTTATTAGTATTAACGTTGGACGTGTTTCGTCGTTGTGATGGTTCTGTACGGTAGATGCGAAAGTTGGTAGCGGGGAGAAGGAAAGTCAGGCAAGTCTTTCAGGTGACGGAATGAATGGGAATATTGGGTCCAAAGCACAGACCAGGAAAGGCCACTTAGGGAGGTTACAAAGAACGAGCAGGCGCTAGCGCCGTTTTTTTTATTATCAATCCAATCAAGATCTCGCCCACTGTACAATCTCCAAATCCAGTGGCTGAGAGTGGCTCAGCTACTGCCGTTTGATTGTACTTACTGGTAAAGACTGGCAGACTGGTAAAAGAAGTCCTGACGAAAGTGGGAAACTAAAGCCTAAACTTGACCAATGAGAGACGCCGACTCGTTCCTATTGGATTTGAAGAAACGGCGCCTTAGGCTTGTTTAGTTACACGCCCAAGAGAAGCGCCACTGAGCTGTGCTGGAAAATGCAGTCCGCCAAATCACATCAACATGTACCGTACATGGCAGGATGGTTTTCAATTTAGGAAAAACTCATCCATTCATTCCTCAAGCATCAACATCTTTGGAGCTACAGTGGAACAAAACTTGGGGATTATCTGTATATGTTTGGCCATGACTGTTTTCCCTCAAATGTTGCCTGGCTTCAGATGTTTAGTACCTAAACACTTTGTGAAGTTGTACTGAGTGATTGATGTACTGTAAGTCTTGGATTTTGGGGCTGCTGCTGCGCTTCCCGTGACGCCTTTCTGCATGGCGAACACAGGCTCCACACCGCCACCACATGGATGGAACCAATACTTGCCTCAGGGGTTAATAGTTAGGTACTAACGCCCAGACCTAGACTCGCCTGAACATTGAACTTCAAACTGATCTTCTGCCACCCAACAAAGGCTTTTGCCTGAGCTGTGAACACTTGCCATCCGCATTACTCATCCATGGATATTGGTGTTCTACGGAGGCATACATACAGATGTGGGTCATTTGGGGCAAACTTGATTAGTCACGTATCTTACGTACTGTAGTAACAAAACAACAATAACTTACTGTTGGTCACCTTGATGGTCAGCAATGGTATATGACTAAGCTTGTTTACCTACCTAGACAACTCGATATAGAATGCGGAGATATATGAGCGTGGTCGTACAATAATGACACGAGGCTAACCAATGGAATACCTAGGTAAGAAATCACGGGAACGAAGAATAATACATTGATTACTTAGCAGTTGAGATGGAACATAAGCATTGCGACAAATGTATCTCGGCTGCATTAGACGTAGCTGATCATTTGTGAGCATTTATAATAATATGTCAACGTTCAGGGAAGGTGTTCTAACATCATGGGAGCCCTAAGAAGGTTGTGATCGCAGAATCATACAAAAGCCTGTACTCCAGTTATAGCTCTTCCAAGAATGAGACCTAAGTTCGTGTTAGAAAGTACAGATGGCGTTGAATATAGGCTCACTTACTGTGAATATCACTCTGTCCTTCATAAGTCTGAGTCACGAATAAGTTGGCTACGTGTCTTCCGATACCGTACTCATCGCTGACAGCATTGCCCCCAAAGATCTCCTGCAACGTCCTCGCATTTACAAGTGCGCGGTCGCAGTTTTGTCTCTTCACCATACTAATCATCTCTGGCGTAACTTTCCCTTCATCTTTAAGCCTACCGACTTGTATCGCCGCCAACACGCCATACGCGGCATCCGTCGCGGCGTCCGCCAACTTCTTTTGAACAAGCTGATATTTAGCGAGGGGGTTCCCCTTGAATTGTTTGCGTTCTAAGGCGTACTCCCGCGCCCGGGTAATGCAATCTTCTAAGGCACCCATGGTGCCAAAAGCGATACCATACCGGGCGCTGTTCAGGCATGTAAATGGGCCGCTCAAACCTTCAACATCAGGGAACATATTTGACTCTGGAACCGGGCAGTCTTCCATGTGAATCATACCAGTAATACTAGCCCGGAGCCCTGTTTTATTCTTTATAGCCGGCGTCTCCAGTGTGCCGGGCGGGCAATCTTTCCTGTCAATCAGAAAGCCCCTGATCTTACCCGTCTCTTGAAGCTTAGCCCATACCATTAACACATCAGCAATAGGCGAGTTGGTTATCCAAGTTTTAGAGCCACGTAGAAGGAAATAGCCCTTTTTCGTCGGGTGCGGTCGTGCCGTTGTTTCCATAGATCCCGGGTCGCTACCGTGGTTGGGTTCGGTGAGCCCGAATGCGCCAAGGAGCTTCCCTTTTGCCATCTCGGGCAGGTATTTCTCCTTCTGCTCCGGCGTGCCGAATTCGTAGATGCCACCCATGACTAACGAGGATTGAACCGACATACCCGATCGGTACCCGCTGTCGATTCGTTCGACGGCCCGGGTAATCAGGCCCGACGCTACCGTTGACGTGCCGGCGCAGCCATAGCCATGGAGATTCGCGCCGAGGAGGCCAAGTTCGCCCATCTCGAGCAGAATAGCGGGGTCGTAGTGCTCATCGCGGTAGGCCTCTATGCGTATTTGCGGTCAGCAAGTATGGCTCGAGGCCCTACAAGACGCGTAATTGGAACTAGTAACACCCACGTAGGACTCGCGGAAGCAATTGCTCCTGACAATACCGCTCCGCTGTCTCCGAAATGGCCAATTCTTCCTCGGTTAACAGGTTCTTGCTTCCCAATGGGTCCTGCCAATCAAACAGGGATTTAGGAGCCGAAGCATAGCTTCTAAGAGGTTGCCATCGCCCTATGGAGGCAGTCAATGGTCTTGAGAACCGTGAAATTGCTGGACGGAACATGGCTGCGCTCTCAATTGGGATAAATTGAGAGGAGCGCAGGAGAATTCAGAGCTATCCATGGCGGGCAATGGAGGTGTCTGTGGGGCCGAGTTTGAGAACTGACGAGTGTAGACAATGATGCTCTCCGATGTAGCGGGCCTCGGCATTTCAATAGGGCGGAAACAATCGGTACTACCTAAACAATGGGCATTCGGCTAACAGCGGAACCGAGTACTTTTTTAAGCCATTCTCAAGCCACAAGCTAGTGACGAGAGCTGAGATTGAACCTAGAACATTGAATCTTAAGATTGAAGAGGCAAGTCATTTGAGGGTGCTGCTGTATATTCAACCATGTCTCTGGGTTCAATCGCAAGTTACATAGCATATTCAGTTGCTACTAATGGCTTCTTTCGCACCCCTTCTCTAACGCGGCACATCATCCCTTTGATGGGTGTCATTGGGTAAAAGTGTACCGCAAATTGAGCCTTCTCTATACATGTAGAAGCTTTTGATCGGTTAAGAACCATGGATGTTACTTCTTCTACGGAAGCCGCCTAACTATAGGTGAAACTACTTTCAGTTTATGAAGTCATTGAATGTGTCTTCCGCTTACCTCTACATTTACTTCTATCAACATCTCTTATCCTCTCATCTTCACCATTTTCCAACTTAACGACACCTAAACGCCTAGAAAATGCCCTCTACTCTTACCAAGTGGAGATATATCCTTAAAGCCTATTATTTACGTATTCATAGTCGTCTATTATCTATCTTCAAGTATATGTGAACCTCCTTCATAAAGCATAATCCGGAAGAGCCATGAATACCTCATTATGCAAGCAGTAGACCATGGATACTCACTGCTCACTCCCGGGCAACATCTCTTATTCCCCCACTCGACGGGACACTCCAACAACGGCAAATATTCTCCTCATAGATACCACTCTCATAGCTGCCAATCAGCACCGACCGAACAGCATCGGAAAGAGAACAGTCGAGAATACGAGGACGAGCACTGGCTCTTCTCACCCAAACCGCACAGCTTTCATTTGCGGTTGGCTACATCCGGAGCCTGTTCCCCTTGCCAGACTCGTGGGGCCCCCGAAACTTGTAGAGATCGGTCCCTCACGCCGGCCAGCCCAAACCCAGTTGAGTCTCAGAACATCAAATGTAGCCAGGAATGTGGCATCGAGGACGACCTGATCTGTGTTTGGCTGTCTGGTGTATACTGTTCAGATTGTCCAAATACAGAGCCCGAGTCGGCCGCGCAGAGCAACCCATCTGTTCCTCTAGATTCGAGAGATAAAGCCGAGATATTGACAAGCATCACTTGCCCAAGGATTGTGCTACAACCTCCTCGACGGAACCGATCCACAGCACAGTCTGGAACTGGTCTCGATGGGCCTCAAAGTTCTGATAGCGACAAACTTTCGAAAATAGTACGAGATGGACTGAGCGATTTGAAGGAGTCAAGTTGCAGCGCTGTTCCGTCCGTGAGTTCCCAGAAGCTTAAGTTCGGTGCATCTGGATCCATTGATTGGAACAAGACCTGGGAAAAGAGGAAGCCCCGTCGAAAACATGATGTATCAGAGGCCTCGAACTTGAATTTTCCTGCCCATCAACGTACCGGAGATTCCTATCCAGCCGCTAATGTCAACAATGATGATGATAGTTGTAGTAGCAGTGGCCCTGATAGCGACGGCGTATTTGATGACAAGTCATGTTCGTATCTCTCGCAGCATGATGCTCAGTTTCATGTTATCCAGGGAAATGTTGCCAATTCATGTCCGGAGCTCCAGCACCAGTTGGAAGATTTTGACAAGTCGCTATCAAGGCCAAAAGTGAGTGTTGTTGTTATAACCTTACATCTACGTTCGTGCTGACTAGCGAGACATCTAGACTGGCAATGATCAAGAACAAATTCCACGGCTACGTTTTAAGCTAGACGGAAATCAGCATAGGCACAGCTTCGATGTTCGTAGCATCGTCACGAAGCAATTTCGGTCGCTTGGTCGAAAGTTCAAGCGCTCGGGATCCTCTACTTTCTCAATGCGATCCGAATTGCCGGCACCACGAAACAGCAAGGAGCGTCGACGCCTCGCCCGTGATTCCGTGGATGCCTGGCCGTCCTCTGGCGAAGAGACCCCAGTGTTCAATACCCCTGAGTCGAATATTAACGATGCTGGTACTCCACATGCCGTCGGGCATCACTTTGATCCATTGGCCATGGCAAGTATGATCATCGCTACAGCAGAGCTTGACCGGCTCTCGACTAGGGGGAGCATCGACAAGACTTCAAGGACGTCCGGATCCTCAACTGGGTTTTCAGGGAGTTCTCCTGTATTACACACACCACTCTACACTGATCCTACGAGTCCTAGTCACGAGACACCCGAATCAGCAGCACTTTATATGCCCCCAAATATCCCATTTAATACACCGTCGTCGTCGGCCCCACAATCCGGTATTGTGAGTCCAGTGTCTCGGCCGTCTCAGCGACGTGGGCAAAGACGCAGGGGGCAGCGGAGCCGCTTGTCAGAAGTCACGACACCAGATGATGTTGCATCCCCAGCGGAACTTGCTGAAGAGTTTAGCGAAGGCCGTTCTCGCTCATCTTCCCAGATTGAAACGTTGCCAGAGTGTTCAGGCCCCCCAAAGAGTGAGAACGAGGATAGCCTGTACCCTAAGCCGTTGGCAATCAACCGTAACAGTGGAGAAGTGACTGAAATGCTAGAGGGCAACCCTTCAGCCGATACACGAAAGTCTTCCTTGGCATCTGAACCTACTGAGTCTAGCCCCCTTCCTACTGTATCCGAAAAGAGAGCTAGAAGTCAGTCACAACCTACAGGTGAGACGGGACTTAGGGGAGAAGAGTCAATTACGGCACCAACTCGAATATCGTCGATTGGCAAAATACCCAAGTCCATGTATAGCCCGAGGGACGCTTCTGTAACCGTTGATGGGCAAGCATTAGCGACCATGCCTCCTGGACTGGGATATAATACTCTATCCCTGACTATCTCATCCGATATAAAAACAACAGTAATGCGGAAGAAGACATCCGTCGTCCAGGTTTCGACCACAGTCGCCGAAGTTGCGACTGACATTTTAGTCCCTAATCCAAAGAATGACAAGGCCACTCCCGTGAATCGGCTAAAAGGAGATACAAGTCCAGAGTCCTGCCATCCAAACACCTGGTCAGAGTCCCAGGGCGAGCCAGGGGACTCGAACCCTTTTTGTCCCCCGGACTGTCTTGAGACCAGACACAGCAGCCAGGATAGCCAGGATACAGGTGAGACCGTCGTTCGTATGTTTTCAGTTCAAGAGAGTATAAGATGCAGCAGATATAGCGACTCGGAAGTGGCTGGACGGTGTAAGGCTAGGACAGTCAATGATGAAAGGAAGGACAGCAACTCTGAGCCGGCTTGATGTTGGAGTGACAGGTGGAGTTTGGTATAGCATATTCAGGTACATTGATAGGTTCACTCAGAATGAAATTACAAGCCTACCTCCTAATATTTTATGGAACCTAAGTTATCAAAGATGATGCGCTCGAGATGTAGCATCTTAACACGAATTTTGAGTGAAAGCCTTAAATGTGATTTTGTAATACCTAGGTATAGTGAGGAGTACTAAAAAATAGTGATATTCACGACACGAATTAAACTCGGGGGAACCGAATAAAATCATTGAAGTGTTGATGATATTTATCTATATTCAACTTGACAATGAAGATTCAGTTCACCTAGCTCACACCGTTGTCTATAAGCGAGCTAACCTCTCGCTGTCTAGCCACCAACCATTTCTCCGCCCCTCTATGTAGCAACTTGTTTCTGGGTCTAGATCTAAGAGACTATAATCTAAGCTTTTGAAAATGCAGTTTTTGATATAAAATCTAGGAAAATCAACGTTGGGAATACCTCCCCATCTCGTAGCTCCCTCTAATGCAATGCTCTACTACACATATAACGTATAGATGGAAGGATGGTCTCGTAATAGTAAAGTGGTTAACGAGTCGCAATGTCGTCTCTGTTAGGACCGCATCCAATCCACTTAACCTTAACGCCGAGAAAGTCTTCAATGAATGTGATGTAATCCTGGGCTTCCTTAGGGAGGTCACTGAACTTCTTGATACCCGTCGTCTTGGTATTCCAGCCCTTCAAAGTCTTGTAGACGACTTCAACCCTAGAGAGGAGCTTTGCGCTCGCGGGAAAGCCCTTGATAACCTCGCCAGTATCGGGGTGCTTGTAAGCCACGCCGACCTTGATCTCCACGAAAGTATCGAGGATGTCGAGTTTGGTGAGGTTCAGAGCATCGTAGTGGTTGACGTGGTGCGAGTACTTGCAGGAGACCAAGTCTAACCACCCGCAGCGACGCCTGCGTCCTGTGGTAACGCCGAACTCGCGACCTATCTCTTGGAGTTTGGTGGCAGCCTCGCCGAAATCTTCTGTAGGGAACGGCCCAGACCCGACTCGGGTGGTGTATGCCTTCAGGACGCCGATGACGGAATCCACCTTTCGGTAGTCGAGGGTCAAGCCGGCCATCACGCCACCGAAAGTGGTCGAGGAGGAAGTTACATACGGCCAAGTTCCATATGTGATGTCCAGTAAAGCTGATTGTGCCCCTTCGATGAGGATCTTCTTCCCTTGCTCTTGGGCTTCTTCGAGGTATTCGACGTCGTCCACAGAGAAGGGTCGGATTTTCTCACGGAAGTTCTGAAGAGTCAGAGGAGAATATTCGAATAGGTAAAAGACTTACCTCGAGCTCCTGGATTTCTGCCTCGACGTCATATCCACCCAAGTCCCCGCCGTATCTGAGCTTGTAATCTCGCTCCATTGCCCTGATCCTGTCTCCAAATTCATCGTCGTCAAGCAGATCGGCTAGAACAACCGTACTCCTCTCGGCTTTGGAACTGTATGCCGGTCCGATACCTTTACCTGTCGTACCTATGTTATTCTTGCCGAGCTGTCCTTCGTGAAGACGATCCGCGGTTGCGTGAAGGTCGAGGTTTAATGCGCAGCGCGTCGAGACTTTAAGTCTCTGCTGGGCATTTTGGATACCCTTCGCCTCAATAGTGGCAAGCTCGGAGAAGAAGGTAGGCACGTGCAGGACGACACCAGGTCCAATTAGGTTTATCGTTGAAGGATGTAATAATCCCGACGGTAGCATGTGGCTTTAGACAGTCAGATAACTCGTCTTATCAAGTGGTTGGAGTGAATTGTGCCACATACAAGTCATAGGATGTCCCTTCTATGACAACGGCTGGAGAAAGCATTAATATGCGGATTTCTTGTCGATAATAGATGAGAAGATACTTACTATGACCGCAGTTTCTGCCGCCAGTGGCCCTGGCGCAAATCTGAACCTCGGAACTGAGGACATCGCAAAGCTTGCCTTGAAAAGAGGCGCGTGAGAAGAGTTATTCTGATAAGTGGTGCTAGATATATGTATATGTGATATCCATATATTTACTAGCTAACAACTCACTCACCTTTTCCTTCACTAAGACCAATTATTAGAAAAAATAAGAATTGAGAACTTGGAATTCTTACTCTCCCCATTGAACACCCAACACAATTGTAGCCATGGCGGGCGAAGTTGTAGGTAGAATATGGTATGTTGGAATAATAGAGCGACGAAACACGAAAGAGTCACATTTTTCTTCAAGATGCGTGCAAAACATGAACTCAATGGCGGGGTGGCGGGGTATAGGTACCGGGTAATCGGGCAGGTACAAACAAGTGAGATCATTTACGAACTAACCGTAATTCGAATAGATCCATGGATGATATAATGTGTGCAACGGAATCCGCCGTATACCTTATAGGCATGGTCGACTCTCCTTTCATCCGCAGCCTAAGGTTATTCTTGTTAGCGACCAGGCTGACTCGTTGAAGCTCCCACCGAGCTTTATACCCGCCTTGGATGGTTGGTGATGTCGGATAATTGATACCGATTGTATGTTTCATCTAATTCCATGTCTCGGCTGGCTATGCCTCAGAATTCTCGCCTCGTAGAATTCGCATTCCCTCTTCCATGTGTTATTCGAACGGAAGCATGGCTCAGAGATATGGTGGTGGCTATAGATGTCTGGACTTGGTTCATGAATAAATCCACTAGGTTGATCTCATTCCAGGCCTAGATGTTTGAACTAGTTAGCCGTTCTAAAATCCGTGGGCCTTCATATCGAGAAATGGAGCTGCTGTAGTATGAGTTTGTCGTCCTTAGACCTCCCAATGCTCATCCGGATATCGTGGCTCCATCAATGACCCTATCCTCGTTACCAGCACAACATCTTGATGCGGTATGTCAACATGTTCCAGAGCCTCTGGGCTCACATTAGTGTTTCTAAACGGACCAACGCCATGCAATGCAATATTCATACAAAACCGCCGGAGACCGCCGGAATATGACCCATGCAGTACCACAGAAAATAGGGGATAAACACTACCGGTCTCCGGTACTCTTTATTCCAACCATTTCGTATTCACCCGCTCCGTCTCTCCCTCTACCCCTCCCACGGCCTCTAGAGAAGCCCATCTCTTCATCGCCGTGCTCTCCTGCGGCAGTTCCGTTCTGTGCCGCGGCCTCGGTGCTGCCCTCCGCATTATTGCTATTCTTCGAATTACCCCCGAAACTGATAGGCCGCAATTCTCTCCACTGGCAACCATAAGTCCCCCCTGTAACTGTTACGATACTTGAGACCAGCATCGTAGCCCACCAGGCAATATTTCGTGGTATAAAGCCCGTATAGAAGGTCACGACGAGGAGATGTATGAAGTGAAGGGAAAGTGCGAAATCGAGTACGAGCTTCGATCGGCCTATCAGGACTATTGTCGCCACGATTCTGCATTATCATATTGTCAATATTATCCCCCCCATATCTGAGAAAAGAAGTGACGAACGTAACACCGGCGCAACATAACCAGATAAACCCAATCAGCCACCCTTGCGTTGTGTCCCCGCGTAGTTCCGCCCACCCGAAAACAAGATCTAAACTGAATCGCGTTCCGGCGACGAGAGATGTGAACAGCATCAAGACCAGCGCCGCGGCGTAGTATATGCTTTGCAGAGCCGCGATCTGGCCGAGGATCCGCAGAGGTGGGAGTTCGTTCGCGGCACCGGCCCGTGGCGGTCTTCTTCGTCTCGCCATTTTTGGGGTCTAATATAAAGGAACGTAAATGTGAAGAGGGCGGAGTCGCTGGAAGGGGTCCGTTGGATATGGTCAAAAAAAAAAAAAGGTTCGTGAAGGAGCGGATAGAAGGGAAGTTGAATTCTTGGTGTTCGTTTCGACGTCGCGCTATATGGCCACCATTTCTAGATGGTAGTTTTTGAAGGTCTATGCAGCGTAAGACCAGTTTCTAAATGATGGCGAATATTAAAATTTGATATTCTGGATCGTAGAGGAAGAGAATGCCGTCGAGAGTTTGGGACCATATGAGTTGGTAATTATTAATTTGGCGAAGGTTTAAGCTAATCATGCGTCTTGCCGACGCCTGCCTATTGTCAACCAAAAACCAACCAGTTCCGGGGCGACGGAGCGTACGATGGAAAAAGGGTCACGCAGGGGCTCCTTACCTAATCCAGCTAAATTAAGATTTGCGAAGTCCTTATTGGGTAAGCTTTTTTAAGCTTTTCTTCAAGTCCTGGTCGCATTACATAATCGAATAGCTGTGCATATCGGTATCAAAAAGTTTAGATTAGGTATGTAGCTTTGACAAGAGCTTCGATAAGAGGTATTTCATCTTCACAATTAACGACGTTGCTCCGGCAAGACGATTACTTCGAGCTGTTATAACGTCCAGAGCTACCGTGAGCCAATTACGAATTCGAATAGACCATCCCCGACCGCGTATTCTAGACAAATTTCCACCATGGGCTTTTTCGGGTTATTCACGTCAGAGGACGAGAAGCGCAAAGAGGAGGTGCGCACAGGCGCTCGAGCGCCGGACAGGACAGAGCGTAAGCAGTGTTGGGATGCGCGGGACAACTTCTACAAGTGTCTGGACAAGCACAATGTTATTGACTCGCTAAATGGTGATGGCAAGAAGATTGCCGAGAAGGAGTGTGCGCAAGAGAACAAGGCGTTCGAGGGGAACTGTGCTAGTGCTTGGGTTAGTTCATCTTGTCTTCCCTCCCACGTCTTAGAGCCGTTGCAGTAGTCGTAGTTGTTGGTAGCGTGGCTAACGAATCCTGGCATCGCATATAGGTAAATTACTTCAAACGATATCGAGTTGCCGACTACCAAAAGAAGAAAACCCTCGAAAGGCTAGAAAAAGAGAATGCGAACAAGATGGCCATCGAAGGACCTGGCGATCTGCCAGGATCTAAGAGTACATAGATTGGCCGTACTCGCCAATTGGTGCTTATAGATGGTATTCCGTTCGTATAAACGTGTACGATATTGTACATACGCAAAGTGCATTGGGAGGAGTTGGGGCAGGAAAATGATTTGGATGAGAAATCTCCGTTCTACAATATTCAGGTTCATACGTTGAAGATCATGGACTAGGATCACAAAACTATGCTTTTTGGGTCTGTCTACTCGTATGTAGCCGCCAGAGACTTCATGAAATGCTGCCTTAATACCCTACTACCTCGGGTTCGGCAATGTCTTAGATCTACAAGGAATGGAGGGACCTAGGAGCAGATAACGACCCCAATTGAAATGTGAACCATGTCTGTGACTCCTATAGAAGCGAAACAGTAAAGCAGCTGCATCTTTTCTAAGAATTCAGTATTTCTCGGAGCAAATGGTTAGATGCCCGCCTCCATTGAACTCGTCATCGGGAGCCGGAAGTCGGCTCTCGTCCTAGAGGTTCTTCCACCCGCCCTATGACCGGGACATACGTAGGTCACGCACATCGCGGGCTCCATCAGACCATACTGACTACATACTTAGGATTTTCCCTCTTGTGGGCTCCGGATATGCGGCCTATGAAGAGAGGACCAACGAAAGCGGGATTTCATACCACGGCGCTTTTTTATATGGGACCGACATGATCTGCAGGACGGCCAATGCCGGTGATGCGTGTCGTTGGCTTGGCTTGAAAAAAGCAATGGAACTTCTTTGCTATCAGGGACTTAGATGGCGCTTTTAGGGCTGACAACACGGGATCGTGGCTGTTACGTATTGTATTTCTGTTTAAAAAGGATTCGCTTGCAACATTCTTCAGGATCCTCTCAACCATTTATAAGAGATACGGATGGGCTTAAATATGTGGATTTCAGTGCTCATCAATTTCAAGCCGTTCGTCAGTATTGGCGATCGATAAGGGACTGGAGTAGGTAGTAATTTTTTTTCGGAGGGCCGGCACATGGGAACAGTGACCCTGTCGAGCTGAATATTTGATTAAAATTGTGGCTGGAGCCGCATTAAATTGAATTGTCAGTCCTCAAACCCGGGCCAAGTCGGCATGTCGGCAATGCTGAGCTCAGTTATTCTTCCTTCACAGTGACCTGCATAACTTCGGAAATTGAAGACCGAGGTCCCAACATTCTGTCGCATGAAATGAGATCGTCAAAACTGTGTTGTTCACTGCTCTGTTAGACAAACAGATCAACTTCGAGAATATGTACAGTGACATAGTTATGTATTAAATTTGGAAGATATGACATAACTTAATGTCCAGAGATGGAGACCGTCAACTACATACCTAATGCCCATATATCGAATCGTGGCTTATGGAGGTATTAGTTCATTATTCTTTACAGTTCAGGGTCCCACTAAGGCGCCCAGAATTGCGGGACAAGAGCTGCTAGTCAATCAACCCCTGATAGCCCAGGCGCAAGACAAAGGACAGTGGACGCCTGGAGTGAGTACAGTACAACAGTGTTGAAGTTTAGGTAAGGATGCTCTGTTGGATGTGATGGGCTTGGGCAGGTAGTCTCGAAACCGCCCAAAATGTTCTGGACCTGACTTCTATTACAGTAATATGCCGCGAATATCAGAAAAGACTAACTTCCTTCGGAAATTCTTGTGAGAGAGGAGCCTACATAACTTGCATACACACCTAAAGTGGTGAATGCTACCTGACAGTTCGCATCCCATTTTCACAAGGAAAATAAATTTATCTCCTACAGAATACTTTAGACATTCGGTCTCATCCATATTTCCCATAGGCACTTTTTTAGATTCAAATAGTAATTATAGATACATTGTAATGACATATCATATGCATATGCACATATATTTATATCTTCAACTGCTAAACTTCATTAGTCCCCGCTCAATTCAGTTTATACGAGACCCAGACCCGACCGCGCAGAAGGACGTCAGACTAAATGGCCCATGTACGAATAGTACTGTAATATACAGTACGTGATATTGCATAGTATTTTACAGTATTACTCGCACATGGGCCATTTAGTCTGACGCTATTCTGCCGCGTGGCTGAGCTTGTGCAATTAGAATGTTCCACTCAGCAGTATCCACGTTGGAACGGACCAATCGCACGGAGCCCAGCCCCCATACCCACTCAGCTGCCAACTTTCTTGGTTTACACGACAACACAATCTCGCCTGCATCTTCAAACCTGCCCCCTATCTTCAGGTCCAGACTCAGTAGTACCAATTACAGCAACCGCAACATCACCAAACAGGACTACAATATTATTCTGATTCGATTTCCTCTAGAACCACGCGCCGAAAATACCTCGCCCGACCGATAACAAGCACCATTTTGAGACCAAGAAGTCAAGGGCGAGGGTTTCAGGTGCGTTCGTTCGGATTCCAACTCGAACGAAGCCCGACCTACGGAAGCGAAATATGCCTACATTCGTAAACGACGAGAACTCTCCCATATACGCTCCTACTGCCGGCGTCGTTCATCTCGGAAACCAACACGAACCAGGGTTCCACAAGTTGACGAACCTCAAAGAAACCCTCCTCCCAAGACCATTATCCACCACAATTGATACGAATGAAAGCTTCGACGATAATTCATCTTCGCATTCCTCGCACAGCTCCGGCCCGCGGACGCGAATGAACGCGAATGGGCCACATTCGTCAAGCATGACTCCTTTGCCTAATGGCAGGTCGAGTAGAGACTCGAACGGTACAGCCACAGCAGGGCCAGAGTCCAAATATTCGAATGTGAAAGCGCCTTTGTCCGGAAGAAATTCTTCCGAACGCCAATCCTTTGCCGTCAATGGCATATCTACATCAAGTGAAAGCCAGCGTAGGAGCATAACCGAGTCTCTACTAAAGCGTTCTTCTGTCGAGTCATCATCTCGTGTTTCTGTACAACAGAGTTCTGTTGAACCATCGCGTGGGTCATTTAGCAATAGTGACATACCAAATGCAGGCGGTGCTCACGGCAACACTCTAGCACCCGTACCACCTGATAACTCAGTTCCTAGCTATTCATTACCTAGCCCATCTGTGGCTCCATCAACACCTAATCCAGACCCAACCCAACAAAGATCTCCGCCGCTACAAAGATTTTCCTCTCCCCCCAATTACCCGTCAGCCGGTGCCTCTGCATCGACATCAGCGCTTCAGCCACCTAATACAGGGTTAAAGCATAGGCATACTCTAGAGGTACCTAGACCTCAACCTGGACGTGGCTCGAGGGACAGTAACGATACTGCATTTGCTAGCGGTCGATTTTCACCCACCGGAGCTGGACCATCGCAACGGCGGGGGTCTCTAAGCTTGGGAAGACGAAACACACGGTCTCTGCACTCTGATGTACCTCGGGATGAGGTTCCACCGGATGAGGATGCACTAAGGTGGGCTGAAGCATATCGACAAAAACGGGCAAAGAAGAAGAAGCGAGAAGAGGAGGATGATGATCGAGTTTTGGTCGGGACTAAAGTAGATGAGAATCACGCGAACTGGACCACAGCATACAACATGTTAACTGGTATTCGAGTATCTGTCTCCCGTACAAATGCCAAACTCGACCGTCCCTTGACCGATGCCGACTTCGAGACTAAGCAGAAATCGACGTTCGACATGTATGTTCCTCAACAAAGTTTCCTTGTCTATTATGTGCTAACATGAGCAGTGCGGGCAACGAGTTGGTCCCCTCGGCAAAATATGACTTTAAGTTTAAGGATTATGCGCCTTGGGTCTTTCGGCATCTTCGTGCGCTCTTTAGGTTGGATCCCGCCGATTACTTGATGTCGCTCACAGGCAAATATATTCTGTCCGAGTTAGGCTCCCCAGGAAAGAGCGGAAGTTTCTTTTACTTCTCCCGAGATTATAAATACATCATCAAAACTATTCATCATGGGGAACACAAGTTTCTACGGAAGATCTTGAAGGATTACTACCAACACGTGATGGACAACCCGAACACACTACTCTCCCAATTCTATGGCCTACACCGAGTCAAGATGCCTTATGGCAAGAAGATACACTTCGTCGTTATGAATAACCTTTTCCCTCCTCACCGAGATATCCATACCACGTTTGACTTGAAAGGCTCGACAGTGGGACGAGATTATCGAGAAGAAGACCTTGAGAAGAATCCAAGAGCGACGTTGAAGGATCTAAACTGGCTCCGACGGAAGAGGCATCTTGAGTTGGGAATACAGAAAAAGCAATTGTTCCTGCAGCAACTCGAACGTGACGTTCGGCTCTTGCAGAAGTTGCAGATAATGGATTATTCTCTTCTAATTGGAATTCACGACTTGCGAAAGGGAAATGAGGAGAATCTTCGAGATAAGACCCTACAGGTGTTCAATCCTGGTGGGGATAGTCCCTCTGATGAAGGGTTCGATCCCAGTTCCGTTCTTATGAGGACACCGTCAAAACTGGAAAATGCACGCAAGGCTAGGGAATTGAGGCAGATGATCAAAGCTGAACGGCCAGTCCCTGTAGGCCAAACCAGTAGCAAGATGCCGGAAGAGCTGGCCGAAGGTCACAGTCGAGGCGGGCTGTTCTACAGCGACGATGGTGGTCTGCGGGCGACTCATGAGGATAACACACCGGGTGAAGAAGTTTATTATCTTGGTGTCATCGACTGTTTGACACACGTAAGTTTTTTTTTTTCCCTCGCATTTCGGGTCACATTCAATAAGGCGTGTTAAGACCAGTGACTAACCCCTGTGACAGTATGGAGTCATCAAGAAGATCGAGCATTTCTGGAAAGGTCTATCTCATGATCGCTCCCAAATCTCGGCTCTTCCACCCGATGAGTATGGTGATCGATTTATCAAATTCATGTCCGGTATCACAATGTCACCAGAAGAGGCAGCACGAGATGCGCATGATCGTGAAGCTGCAGCAGTTCTTACATCCGCCGAAATGGAGCGCACCAAGCAGGACACCCTCCAAGCGCCAGGATCTAGTAGTGCACCACCTGCGCCGTCATATCTTCCTCCTGCGCCGCCAGGTATGAGAAGCCCAAACTCCCCGGAGCCAAACCCTGTTATAGAAAAGGCGCTTAAGAAGGCTACTAAGAAGGAGAAAGACGTTGCTAAGGAAGAACAAGTCCCGGAACGTAAGATAACGACAGCTGTATCCCCGGGTTCAAGAGCCAATTCGCATGCCGTTCTACCAGTTGTTGAGGAGACAGCGGAAGCAGGCTCAGTTGGCGGGCGTAGTCGAGATGATAGCGCTACTGGATCGCGACCCTACACGCCATCACCCACAGAGAGGCAAGATGGCTTCACCAATCTAGGTCCTCACGGTATCGGAGGTAAGGGTCCACCGACACCGCCGAAGACCAGTTACCTGGAACCCGATGACGGTTATGCAGAAAGGAGGAAGAGAAGTAACAGTAGTGGTGGCAGTGGAGGATTCAGGTTTCTGAGAAAGATGATTAGTCGCGAGAGCCTCGACAAGGCCTTACCGCCAGTTCCCAAGTAAAGCAAAAATCCACGATGTTGGCAAATAAGTGCTGGAGATGATATCGGCGTTCTGGTGTTGGGACTATAGGGGCTGCTAACCAAAACCACCTTTGTCGAACGTTTTTAAGTATCCTCAGGGGTCGAAGCGATTAATTTCGGGGTGGAAGGCGGAACCACCTAATGAGAAATATAAAAATCTGGTCAATATCCAAATCGGGGTTCCCGGCGTAGGAGGACAACTGGGGCTGCCACCATGCTGAGCCGCTGGTGTCATTCGTGGCTGGTGAAAATGGTTCTATAGATGAGGAGAGGATGGGATCCAGTCAGTTCTTCTTGCAGTTGCCACTGGTCTATTTTTTCGAAAAGCCCAACCCGATCCGATCAGGTACTATGTTGGCGAAATGTTTCGAGCACGGGGCGCGTTCCTTCTTCCTTCCACAACTACCTTTTTTTTTTTTTAATTTCCCTTTGTTGTTGTTGCTGCTGCTGCTGCTAGAGCATATCATCATTGTGTTTGTACAGAAAGACATGATACCACCATTGCATAAACTGCATGAATTTGACGAGTCTTAGTTTATTCTATTTTATTTTTTCTTCTTCTTCTCTAACCCAACCAAACCCTTCTTCTGCCTGCTTCCTTTGTTGCTGTCGTTGTCAGTTGTTGTTGCTGAGTTTGGTAGCGAAGCCGTCGTTCGAAGTTCTAGAATAAGCCTAGGTTAGGTAACCTTAGGTACCTTATGTATAATAAAAAAAGAATGGCTTGGGTGTGTGGCCGATGCGAACGTTTGCACCTCTGGGCGATTTAGCGCTGTCTTTGGGGAGTTTTATAGAAATGGAATGGTATGGAATGAATGGAAGAGACTCGCTTGTTCGGCTTTTGGATTGAGTGACTGGTGAATTGTTGAAGAGTATGTTGTTTGCTTCGACGCTGATTGCGCTTTGTAAATGGTAAGACGCTTTTAATAGGTGCCTCTACAGTAGGAGTAGGTGCTGCTTTATCAGCTCGTCTACAATCAAGTTGGTTTGATTTTGAGTCAGCTTAGAACATTACCCTTTTGGAGAGAACTCCTATGGCCCTCCTTGTGGTGTTTATACCATGCTGCTGGTATCAGTTCGCCAGGTGATGTCTTGTTTCTTGCTGTCTCTCTGAGCTGCATCCCAAGTCTACTCTCTGCCCCTAAGGGTATGGTAAGATAGAGTATGAAGGTAGAGGTTTCAGTAAATACAAATCCGAAGAGCTAGGATCAACGGTGTTCTCTCTTGATACTCCATTAGGAATAGATGGTGGACATGAGGGCTATTGTCTACGTCTATTGTCCTTTTCTCCTTCCCCTTAGGTTATTTCTTAAGGATATTGCCTCGAAAGGTGAATCCTATGTCTTATAACAATAGGTCACGTTAGTTGGTTGAATCATGGAAGACATTGTCTAAGCATTTAATGTTGGTTCACAGACGGTAATCGTGAATTCTCTACATTTATGAAGTAATCCCTTCGCTCAAATGTGACTTAAGTACTGGGGCCCTGTTCATCTTCCCTGTGAACCTTCTCGTTCTGTGCTTCTCCTCCGCGTTTCGTCTCTATGGACTTCTCCAGGGGAACTGACGTCGAAATCGTCGAAGTGCGATGTGTTCGCGCGTCGACGAGCGACGTATGCTGTAATAGTTGGCGATGGCAAGCCCGAAGATGACGACGGAAATGGCAACGACGACACCCCCAGGTGATCAGGCATCGTGAATAGAGGGGCAATGTCACCATTGCCACCTCCGCCGTCATCCTCACACTTGCTATCGTCAACTACTACAACATACGTCGCTCGTCGACACTTGATATCTTCGCATGCCGATGAGCGGTGAGCGTCGTAGTAGTTGACGATGGCAAGAGGGATGATAGCGACGAAGATGGCAACGACGATCGGGCATTTTGAAAAGAGGGACAATGTCACCATTGCCACCTCCGCCGTCATCTTCACTCTTGTCATCGTCAACTACTACAACGTGCGCCGCTCATCAGCACGCGAAGATATTATGCTTCGACGATTTCGACGTGGGCTTACCCCCTCAAATGACTAGATCGACTAGAACGATCCTTACATCTTTGAACTAACATCCTCCTGCCGCCAACGCATATCTCTGATTGCGAAGAGTTAACTCATCCCCACTTCTTTTGGCGTCACTTCTTTCTGCTCATCTTGTCTGGCCACTGAAAGCAGGACTGATAGCTGCCAGAGTGTAATTATCGTCCTCACCCGAGCTCTTCGACGGGAGGTTGGCCGTTAGGAGTCAACAACGCCGAGTAAAACTTGTAATGGTGTGTGGTCGAGACAATGTCTGGTCCATGAACAGACCTCTTTCATGTCTGCCGGCACACGGTCGCGCGGCGTCTTGCTCCCGCTAAATTACGTTCCCATTGTGTGGTGCGTGGTTGGAGTCATTGTCAAGGTAGGCCATTCACAGAACGTGTGAATGTAACCTTGATCGAAGAAGATGAGACGTCCCAAGTTCAACTCAATTCGATGAATGTCCATGACGATATTCCATGGAAGATTCCAAGCAATAATAACTCCATCCATCGGGATCTGTGTTGTATCCGGAGCTATCTTGGTTTCCGGTCGGGCTTGATTGAGGATAACTTGTCTGATGTTTGGAGTACCAGCGAACTCCGGAATTCTTGTTACGCCTGCCATGACTTCCCCGTTACTTCGTTGACAGCGGTGATTCAGTAGCCCTCGAGGCACAATGCTTGGGATCAGTGGACTTGGGCTTTGTACAAAACTATGTTATAATTAGTTATGGTCCAAGTTTTCATAAGGAAGGTTAGGAGTGGCGACGACATTGTAACAAAAAGAATTAAAGTGTAGCCATATGCTCAACAAGGTCGGGGATAGCAAGAGCAGAAAAAAAAGGGTGAAGTGCTAAGTCATGTGTTGAGTTCTGCGAAGACGAGATCAAGGCTCAAGTTGCAGAGCAGAATCTGCATATTTAAGTCGGCGATGGTTGATCGCACATCTTGATAACAAGTGTAGGAAGTCGTATACCTAAGGACAGGCCCGGGGGTAGAAAGGAAGAGTTAGTACTTACGATTCAGACCATTGTCTTTATCAGGTTACAACCGTCTGTGAGTCGCGTGTATGAATCTTGTTAAGAAACAGACGTAGTTGCGAAATGGGAAATTCCTTTGGGTCGCCCTTTTGGGTCATTGGGTTGAGATTCTCTGGGTTGTCGAAGGAAAAGGAAAATAACTCGTCTGTGCACCCGCAGTAATGTGAAAGGGGGGTGATGCGCGTCGCTAGGGTGCGAAGATGCTACCCCTGTGAAAACTTATTAAAGCAAGCTTGATCAAGTGTCAAAGTGATGATGTTGGGTATACATCAGTTAGATTAGGTATTGGGAAAAGGATATCAATGGGATGAAGGAATGGTATCTTAGTGAATGATCTGTAGGATGGGAAATGTGAGGTTAAGAGGAAGGTTGGCTGCTTGATGGTTTCTGTATTGAGGTCTCTTCATAGCGCGTCAAGCAGACGCGAAAAGGCGGTCAAACTTTTCGCTTTGTCCTGTCCCTTTATTTATAAGGGGCAGAAAATATAAGGGTAGGCGTCGTGAAAGGTTATAGGGAAGGAACGCGCAGATGGACTACACTGTTGGTACATAAATACCTGCAGGTTCTTTGGAGAATCCATCTTTGGGCAGGCAGTTACTAGATACGAGGAGGTCAAGTGCTAACTGTTACCCCTATTTAGAAGCAGCCTTTTATCTTTTCTCCTACCCAAGTTTCCTTATCAAAAACTTTCAGGGCATAAAAACCGAAAGGCATAGTTTTTTTTAAAAAAAAATACTCAATATGAACTTAGGATATAGATGGTATTAAGCTGTACATTGTCTTTATAGCCAGTATCCTTTCTTCCCTCTTACCTCGTGTTGCCTCCTTCTCAAAATGCCTTCTGAAACAGTGAATGTTCCAGATAGATAGCATATTAAGATATTTAGTTCGTGAATTACGAAATGCACATCACCTAGGGATCTTGTTCATTATTCTGGGAAAGGCCTGGGTTTTTAGATCCCTTTACTACGGAATTTTTGAATGTCTACCTAAATCAAACGCCAAAACGCCAACCTAAAGTACATGTCTCCTAGGCCACTGACTGAAAGTCCATGTGAGTCGTATTCGCCCTTGAGGCGGGAAATTGGAGAAGAGTAAGTGCCAGAGAATGTCGATGCCCCTATCCTTGCCCATGGATGCCTATAAATTCTGGACAAAGTATTAGGTTGCATCAAGGTGATGATGAGAGCGTCACTTTAGCCTGCGTTACCAGCATTCTGGTCGGTTTCCTTTGGTATAGCATTGTCGTCCTCAGGCCGGGTAGTCCGATAGAGGTCACCAATCTTGGACTTGAGTTCCTGCAGCTCGGCCCTCATCTGATCACGCTCAACCTTGATTTTCTCCAGTTCAATCGTCGTCGTATCGAGATTACGAACAAGTTCGTCGCGTTGAGCCTCAGCTTTACACATCCCCGTTAACCATCTCGCAGATTCCTGACGAATTTTTTCGTAACGGTCGTCCTTGGGTTCCCCATTACTGTCTCCCTCTTTACTGTCTCCCTCTGCAATTTCCATCACTCTCCGTCTCTTATGAGGACGGCTATCAACACTTGTCTCTTTGGGTTTGTTATTCTGATGCGTCATTATCATGGTCATATGATACTCTTCTTCTAACCCTAGCCATCTCATAACGCTGACGTAGGCGTTTAATAAAACCATGTTTTCGTTGTTGGCAATGGTGCTCAAGCAGACCAACCCATTGGGTTTTTGGCCATCTTCGAAACCGGTAGCGTATAGCTTGATGGCCCACTGAATAGCGCGTGCGTCGACGTTTGGTAGATTCGGCCTCTGTGTTGGTTGATACCACTCGCCGGTCTTCCATATAGCTTCCCATATGCGATCGCCGAGATCGCTAAACTTGGACCGAGTCATACAGGCATGCAAAAACAGCGTAACGACTCCGTTTGAAACATCTGCTTGCGAAGGGTTGTCCATGAACCGATGTTGACTGAGAAAGATAATCTCCTTGAGGGCCGCGAGGTTGCGGCCCTGCGGCCTGGTGCAGTGTTCAAAATTGAAACCGGGGAGCGTCGTCAGCACTGTGCCCATGTGGTAATCAATTCCCCACTGCTTTTGACGTTGGATCATAGTAGGACTGAAGGTATAATCCTGATTTCCAGACATCGTGGTAGCTGAAAAGCACAGAGGTAGATCTTCCTTGGTATTTCGGCGGTAGGCTGTCCAGTGGTTGATGATATCTCTTCTCTGCTACCCAGCTCTTTTCCTTGATATACTGTGCTTGATTGATCTGAATACTGTAGGATGTTGATTAGTCATGAACTAGGTGATTCAATAGAAAGGTGATGTGTATCCGTGACAAGTCTGGAGAGATCTTTAGGTGATAAGGGGATTAAGAGTCTCTATCGAGTCGACGACGGGAAGTATGGAAACTAACGGGTTTTGGGTCTAGTATTACTTGCTGAGATATGGCGCCGAGATAATATGTCAAAATGAAGTGTAGAGGAATGATTGGCGGGATTTGATCGGCTACCGTCAAGATGATAATGGTCCAGTGCGTTGTTGAAATGGTTATATGCTTTGGCGATTGACGTGAAGTGTACATGAAGAGTGAAAGAAAAGCAGGCGTTTAGGAAAAGAAAGATGTTTACTAACCAGAAGTCTCCCCGTTGTCTTAGCTATTGGGGGATTGGATACGCGAAACACTGCGAGGACTGTGGTGATTTGGAAGGAAATCTTTTCGTTGGATAATATCCAATAATTCAAGTGAGATAGGAACTAGACTGATAAGTGACACTGTGTGTTAGGAAATGTAGATATCCCAGTGAATATTGGCGGGCGATGTTAATATCACTTTTTGGTGGTTGTTGCTTTGGTATTTGAAAAAGTTTGATGCCGTCGACCGGGAGAAAGTTGATTAGGTATGTATTCATCCGCTGTTTAATAAGAGCAACGACTGGTAGGTGCACCTACACCTACCACTACACAAACCACTACACGGACCACGACTACGTATCATTTCCTAGAAATTCAAACATATCGAAGGGGAAGGTTCGACAAACTGTGTATCCTAGTCAAATATTCTCTTTGTCGTCGTTGCCATCTAAGTGAAGTCGAGGTGGTAATTACCTGCTTACAATAAGAAGGGATTGCTACTGTGAATGCCGTGTAAACAGATTATCCACTAATCTCCACCAATCCAGGTATCCCCGAAGCAAACTCATTTATAGATACCTTGCTTTAGTACCATCTCGAGCCCATTGTAGTGCCATTGTTACTTTTAGAAATTTCGCCTACCAAAGAGCCTGCCATATGGTAAGGGATACCTACTTAGAAGTATATTCTTGAGGGAGCCTAGTTTAGTCTAACGTGGTCTGGGACAGGATACACATAAATAAGCCTCTTGTATGTATAGGTACCATAGCCTCGGCCTAGATACATTGGATGGTAGTTGCGGAACATGTTGTTTCTTCCATCCTTGGTGTGTCACGTGACAATCGCCCCTATTTAGGCTGCTGCTTATTATCTTTTGTGAAGATGAGTTGCTTCGCTCTTGGTATGAACACTTTATCTTCATGGAATCTAAGAATCTGCGCGTCAAAATTATTCTCATGATAACCCCTGATGAATGGAACTATAGTATCTTTACAATCCTCTAGAGAGAATACCGCTCAATATGTTTTGATGCCTTATTAGCTCTAATGAGGCGTGGATTAGTCTCTTTGGGGCTGATCGGTGTGCTGCCCACTAGTTTGGCATAAATTCGTAATGACGAAATCCAGGGACCCGTTTCGCTCCGGACCGGACAGGAGACAGGGGAGGGCGCTGCGTATGGATCTTATCTCTGACCTGAATACGTTAGACTGTCCGTGTAGTGCGCTCAAGGTGGACCCAGCACGTTGTAAGCTGGGAACCGCTCGTTATCTGGATGATCTGATTACCAGTCTCGATCTGATTAGTGAAAGCGGTCAGACTCCATCATCCCAGCCTTACCATGTCCATCAATAGCCCGTAAGTAACAATTATCATTATATAATTAAAGCGAAATAGAACCGTCTTCCTTCAAAATAGTGCCTATGTAGACTCATTTACTATTGGTGACTTTCCGAAGACGCTTCGGCTGACTACAGTAGACTCGCGATCTCCGAGTAGAACGATGGGCCAGGATGGCATCTGATTAAATGGCCCCTGTATGGATATCGTCCATTCTACGTATACCTAGATAGATGACTATTAACAAGGATATTAAACCAGCACTTGAACTTAGGATCATAGAATAACGTATAAATAATGATATATATGGGATACTTCATGACTGTTTATGAGTGATTTGACGCAAACTTGAAATTTTTATAATTTATCGAAAGTCAGGTCTTTGTCGTAGGGTACATAGTACCTTACAGTGCAAATTACACTGTCCACATATATATGGGCCAGATGCCATTCTGGAGTACCTTTTTCACGCTACAGAATCTCGGGGCGGTCTCGGCCTATAGGCCTGGCAACGCGTACGTGTGTTTAGGCGAGTAGGATCTAGTCATTCTCTATAAGGACTAATTCAATTAGTTTTGATGTCGGTTCTACCCGATATAAATACTTTGCATGTAATGGGCTGAGCTCTCTTCCGCCCTAGCTACACCATAACCGGTGCTTTCGCTACGTCTCCAAAATGTTGGCAAAGAAGCTGGGATTCCTTGGAAATTCTTCAGGTGGTGATGCGGCTATCCAGCCCGCAGATGTCATTCAAGTCGCCCAGGATCGCAAGGATGAAGAACAGGCAGATGTCGAAAAGCCGGAAGAGCTGCCCACGGACAGTGCCCAAGATGGCGTTAAAGCCATTGAAGCCATAACGGTGTCATGGTCCAAGAGCTCCCTGATAATTGTCTACATCTGGTCAGTATATGCACCCGGCCTAAAGTAATGTTTACATGCTAAATAGATTGTTAGCATGTGGCTCATATACTTCGTAAACGCGTTCCAGTCATCTACCACGAGCAACTTAACTGCTTATGTCGTAAGCGGGTTTGACCAGCACTCTTTAATTCCAGTCATCAGCATCGTATCAAATGCCATGTGTGCAGCCTGTACTATGCCAGTAGCCAAGATCCTCAATCTTTTCGACCGATCAAAAGGTTTCCTTGCTATGGGTGTTCTGGCCGTCATTGGATTGATCCTCATGGCGACTTGCACCAACATTGCCATCTACTGCGCGGCTCAGGTGGGCCCCCTTTAAAAAATCGCAGGTCCCATGGAATTGGCTAATCTTCTACCCACCCAGGTCTTCTACAATGTCGGCTTTACCAGTCTTATCTACAGCGTAGATGTCATGACCGCCGATACTTCAAAACTTACCAACCGAGGCCTGGCTTTTGCTTTCACTTCATCACCCTATATCATCACCGCTTTTGCAGGTCCATCTGCCTCGGAAAGGTTCTACGACTACAACTGGAGGTGGGCCTTCGGGTGCTGGGCAATTATCTTACCAGTCGTCGTCCTTGCTCTGTTCACCGTGATGCAATGGAACCTCAAGAAGGCTAAGAAAAGTGGAAAGCTGCCACAAGAATCAAGCGGCCGTACCCTGATGGAGAGCGTTTGGTATTATATCATTGAGTTCGATCGTACGTAGGATCCTCCTTCTTTATAAAGAGTAAACTGACATGGGCATGTAGTACTTGGAGTGATCCTCCTAGCAGGCGGCTTAGTACTCTTCCTTCTTCCTTTCTCCATAGCTAACTCAACTGCCAACGAGTGGCGTTCGGGCTCGATTATCACGATGCTGGTTATTGGTTTTGTGATGCTTATCGCGTTTGGCCTTGTCGAGCGTTATATCGCTCCGAAGCCGTTTCTACCTTACGGCCTCCTTGTTTCTAGGACGGTTATGGGTGCTTGCTTACTTGACCTTACATATCAAGTTGCATATTATTGCTGGAATAGCTATTTCTCCTCGTATTTACAGGTTGTCTATGGCTTAAACATCTCTACAGCTGGTTACATCGGCGGCATATTCGACATCGTATCAGCTACCTGGTTACTAGGTGCTGGCTACCTGATGCGCCGAACAGGCCGTTTTAGATGGCTTCTCCAAGTTGCAGTACCGATGTATATTCTCTTCGTCGGACTTTTGATCTACTTCCGAAAACCTGGGACCAATATCGGATACATTGTCATGTGCGAGATCCTCATCGCACTAGCAGGAGGCACAATGATCATCGGCGAGCAAGTCAGTGTTATGGCCGCGTCGGAACATAATGACGTTGCAGCTGTTCTGGCTCTTCTGAGTCTTTTCGGTAACGTTGGGGGCGCTGTGGGAAACTCCATCTCTGGTGCCATATGGACAAACACTCTCCCAGACTCTCTTCAGAGACTTTTGCCAGACTCCGCAAAGGCGGACTGGGAAGATATCTACGACAGCTTGGATGTGCAACTTAGCTATCCCATAGGCAGCGATGTTCGCTCTGCTATAATCGAGGCGTACGCTCAAACACAGACATACATGATCATTGCTGGTACCGTCATAATGGCGTTATCTTTGGTCTGGGTGATGTTAATCAAGAATATCAGGCTCAATGAGATCCAGCAGACAAAGGGGATGCTGTTTTAACATTCACATCCTAGTTAACACTGATTCAAACGAGGGAAGCCTGGGACGGCATCTTATGAGGTACTTGAGATGGCCAATAGCTTTATTATAGACTAGCCTCCCAACAATGGAACAATTCTCAAACTTCCTATTAATGGATTTATTATTATCCTTCCACCAAAAACCAAGCCAGACAACTACTCCTATCTTCTGAGTGCTTTACCAGGGGGATACGAGGTAACTATTCAAATTTCTACGGGCTTTCGCGAATATCTATATCATTAATAGATATAGTAAACATTTTCGCAGAGGCGAAGCACCTCATCGTGTGCGTAGAACATCTCCTCGGTTCCAGTACACTTAGAATGAAATTCATCAATCTTGAATAAAAGACTCATAATGTCTGGGTCCACGAGGAAAGCTTGTTGAGCATGCTGGCCCTGATTGACATGGTGGCTCGAGAACGCCTTGACGAAGAACTTCACCAGCTTGGAGATTCGCTTCGGGGCGTCTGTGACTGAGGGGAACGACGAGATGGTGTCTCGTAGATAGTCTTCAACGATTGAAAAAAATGATTCCGCGTTTTCCTTGTCCAGCGGGCCGGTTTGATAATCGTTGTAAAGATCGACGCAAGCGGTGAAGATGTGGCGAAGATTCTCGACCATTGTGACTTTAGAGGACGTCTGCCAGTCCTCGTTGGAGAGAATCAAAGCATTGAAAAATGCCAAGTCATCATCGCTCAGGTGTGTTCCATCCCCGAAGTCCATTAAGGGGAGCCACTACATCGACAATAGTCAGTAAGGGTCTATTATTATTAGATATTAGGGCCATTCACCCATTTCACCTGATAAAGGTAGAAGCGAGTTGAAATAGGGAGGATTAACTCTTATGGCAAGTGAAAAAAGCCAGGGGCTTCTGGGGAGGATATAAAACAACTTACAGTAAAAGCCTCTTCATTTGTTGCGGGAAATGGGAGATCAGAGGACGTGGAATAGACTTCGTATCGGGAAGTCATCGTGACTAGTCCTCACAGGTTTCCTTTGTAGATACAATAGAGAACTTGTGATTGTGTTTCGCTGTCGGGTTGAAATTAGCTGATGTTAATTACACAGATAAAGTCGTCTATGTGGTGTAATTGAAGGAGGGTTATGATAAATAATGGAAGACAGAAATAATGCTCACAAGGCTTGACCGGAAGTTTGAATGAACAAGGCCGACCGAAGTATAAGTTTTAATAGAACAAGAGTGGGTTGGAATTGTTCTAGAATGAGTTGTGCATTAAATTCGCAAGAGTGACAGATCAAGGGCTTATCGATGTGTTAAATAATAATAGAGGGGACTCGAGCTGGTTAAAATCGTGTTCACAGTCACTGCCTGATGTGATATTAGTTAGAATGGAGTGACTTCGAAGCTTCCTCTTTGCATATCCACACCACAGTTTGTTGAACAGATATTTCACTAGCTGAAGGAAGCTTCGAATCTACTCACATGTTTTGGCCCAAGCGTCTCATGCTACCCTATCATCCACTCCCACGTTCGGGCTTGTGAATGGGGGCTTATCTGAGCAGTAAATATTGATATTCTTAGGTTAAGGCAGGAGTTGTACCTGGAAACTGCGCGAAGTTTGTGTGAATGACCTCCATCTTCTTTGATCGCGCCTTACGAATACAACGTCTAGGCAATGACGTTACACTGTTTCTAGGAGTAAATTCATGCCTCTTGTTGGATGAGACTCGAGTAATTTGGAGCATAAGTGCCGAAATTGAAGACTGAGCTTTCGCCCTTTCCCCTGCAGCCCCTGATCCAGCTCACCATCATCCATGCAACCCCTGAATCATCGGGGCTAGAATTTAGACTTCATCGGAGTCTTTATCTCTTCCTGCGACATTATTCGTCAGGAAAAGAGGTACGTACTAGAGAAGGAAATATCCTCTTGCAGCATGCCAACGTCGGAAACATAGGAAGGCAGATGGAAGATGGGTTTCTCTAGATCTAATTATATATTCCAAATATACCCACTCTCTATGCTCTCTATAGTCTAACGCAGGCATTATATGAGCTTTGACGAAAGGCTCGAGAAGTTCGAGCTATATCTCATCATTCTAGGCATGTTGTGTGCACTGGGGAACATGATCTAGTAGTTTCCGTCCAGATTATCGGAAATTCACCTTTTCTATGGCTCAAAGATCCTTTTGGTAAGTATTTTTGTCAAAATTTCTTTGATGGCCTCGTGTGCTGTTGCTGAGGGAGCAACATAGCTAAAATCTAGTCCCAGGAATGAAATTTAAATGTCGGAGTAATCGATTGCGTTTCATCGTAGTAGAATTGCTACTATGATGTTATGTTTTATTTATCACATAAGAAACATGTTTTCATACTTGGTTTTTACAAATGATAATATGTGTCTTGTATACCAGTTCCAGTTACTAAACTTGATATATAGGTAGGTACCTATAGGTACCTATAGAACGTATTATGTAACTATGAGAGAAGAAAGGGGTACGAAGGTCTTATGGATGTGACAACCAATTCTTACAATCACGACATAATAGATAGGTACCTAGGTAGGTACTTTTAAATTGAATGATGATGGGTGAGGATAGCAAGTACGTTTATGGCCAGCAAACATGCTAGCCCCATTGAGACCAAGTCGATACCTAAATAGAACGCTGTTGTATTTATGGAGAATCGCTATCGCTATTGACATTAGACGATACTAGCTGCTTATTGCTTCCTCCTCAGCTTTATGCCATGATTGACCAATCCCGTTATTTCCTCTTTTGAAAGACTGCGTTTTCCCTTGCTCTTAATGTCGCTCGTATTTGGCGTAGTATTTGTCAGGTAGGTACCCCCTTCGGGTTCTCTTCTTGAACGTGTTTCTTTATCTGATTCACTTCCCCAAGGCTTTACGAAAGGGCAATCGTATGAATACAGTAGAATTTCTTTGATAGTCCACTTGGTCCTTGGACACGAACCTGCTGTCTGGCTCGAGATCCTCATTAACGAGGACATAATCATCGTCCTCAAAAACGGGTGCTCTCCCGGGATCTGTGACGTCTTCCATCCTGTCGTATTTGGTTTCCTCTTGGGGTCTCGAATTATTCACATCGCCTCCTGGTCTCTGGAACATATAAAACTGACTATCGTTGGAGATGGATCCCAATCTCTTCCCGTAAGATTTGCTACCGGTACGGGGGTCCCAGTATGTTTGGAGGTATGTCCTGCGGTTCCATGCATCTATGAGTCGCTGCAAGGTGTACTTGTTGTTCCTAGCTTCTTCCTAGTCCTTTGGCACCAAGTACCGTAGTGCATTCTCCCTTGACTTAGCATAGAAGTGGACGATATGAGGAAGGTATTTATGTCCGTAGGGATCTTCAGCGTTGGTCCGACACATTTGTCCCAAGCATTGCCATACTATCAGCCAAAATGACTCTGAACCCAACCACCCAATGCCGTGAGCGTCGTATATGAGGTGACAACACCGGAAGATGTCCCATATTCTACCTTGAACATCTAAGAAAGTGGCCTCATCAATTGACCTCTCCCGGCTCCCAAGGAGAATGAGACTCCATGCGCTGATCGGAACTTCGGACCGTATGAATTGGGTACTGTAGAATAGGTATCTCAGACTAGTGAGTTTGTTAAAAGTAGCTTGTTTGATAGAAATAGCGATTGGTAAGTCCATCATCTTGGATAGAATAACTAATTAGATTTAGTGATAGAAGTATAAACACTTTGTAGCTACCTATGTAGCACACTCAGAGAAGTGAACGATGCTATGATGCTGATGAAGGATAGTTGTATGGAGTCAGAACAGTCACGGGATTTAGGAAAATAGTGTGGTACATATCGGAATTAGGTTGGCCCAGCAAGATGCTGCGGTATTATATGAGTTGCTCCTCCCGCGTCACGTTTAGTCTTAAATGTGCGATGATAATATGGGTGATAACTTCCTGATGGATCTAGATCCTAGCGGAAGAGCGAAGGGTCCTAGTGCATGAGCATCAACGGGAATTTCCTTCTTTACGTGAACTAGATAAACAATATACACAAAACAGCAATCTTTATATAATAATTCGGGAAAGATAAGAGCCCCGGGCGGAATGACTTAATCGACCTACGATCCATATTCGCTGGCCGCAGACTACTACAACTACAACAGCGAAGGAGCCGAAGGGTTTTTCTTGACTGCGGGAGGCACCACCATACCTCTCGCGTAACCCACATTGCTATCACAGACTAGCAGAGGAAATACGGACAACCGTTAGGAGCGAGAACGATATTCGGTCTGGCCCCGTGTCGGATTTGCGATCCACTGGCTGATTAGATAAGCATGTGGCCTACCCACTCAATTCTTAAAGCCCTCTCTTTTGTACTTAGATACCTATTCCCTCCCACCTACACACATACCTAATGATCAACCAATACAACACCAATTTGACTACCACGCCGTACAGCGCCTCTATTGATCATATCGATAGACCTTATCCATCCAACACCCCAATATCTCCGGGCCTGCATTGATGAAGCAATTCGCCTAGCACCTCCTTCACTAGCGCCGTCATGGTTAACCCAATCCTACGAAGAGCAGAGTGAGGAACCTATCATAGTCGACGGCTACGTGATTCCGCGCGCTACTGAGGTCGTGGTGAGCTTGTATTCCCTTCTGTACAATGAGGAATACTTCCCGGGACCCTTCCGGACTTCAAACCGGAGCGTTGGATTGAGCCCGATGTGCTAGAAGGTTATGACGGTCAAGCTGCAAGAACGCTGATGAATAGAGATTTTGCTCCCTTTGCGCTGGGAGCTCGTGGATGTCCGGGAAAGCCTAGTAAGTTGCTCCACCCCCTGACCACCTACCTGCAATTTCCTGCTTTTAATTCCCAAGTTGAGTTCTTCACTGGTGCAGGGATTGTATACAAATGATGCCTACACGGCATAGAGGCCACCAGGACTGGAGGTTTTTGGGTATGCTACAAGCGACCACCTTTTCGGCACCGGAAAAATCACGTGTCGATCTAATAACCGTTATGTAAGAGATCCGGCAATAGTGAAGCCGAGAGATATTAAGCCATATCGAGGATGTTCCGGGCGGCGAAATCGAGAAAATAGCATGGTATAATAAGTATTTAATTATATTATGCTTAATAAAGATGTCATCGCATATCCTAAGATAGCCGAGACGGATCGACAACCCCCGCATGGTATAAAGAGGAAGAAAGATGAGTTTAATAACAGCACAAGACCCGGTCTTGGCGTCGGTAGTCATCGTAATAGAGAAAAGGTCATGGTGGGAATGCCATGCCGGACTTTTGCTAAATCTGTCGACCTACGGAGACTTACGGTACAGGGGACAGGCAATAGAGACAAGAGGGAAACTCGTTTCTACCGGTTTCAGGGTTATAAAGTGGCAGCTACTCTGATTAACCTTATACCACATCAAGTCATTAAAGGCCGGGAATGGCCTGAAATTGGACAAGAGGTTGCTCGAATCCTCCCGTGTCTTATATATCCACCTACCCCGGGGGGACAGACAGCCTAACCTAAGAGTTTCTATACGATGTGAGTCGAATCACTCAACGCTCGATCGTCTAGGAACACAATACACTGGGAAGCAAAAGCCGCCCTGAAAACGATGCATCTCGGACTTTCCGTCACCTACGCTCTGGCATTAGTGGCCGGTGCTTTGGCCGTCCCATCGCAACAGCTGGAAACTCGCCAGCAGCCGTTTAAGTCGACAGCCATCACCGACCATTCCGAGCCATGGGCGATCGCCTTCCTGCCCGATAACCGTGTCCTCGTCACCGAGAGACGAGGCAACCTGCGTCTCGTCGACCCGGCCACCAAGGCCAAGGGCACCATCACCGGTGTGCCCGCCGTTGCCTACGGCGGCCAGGGCGGTCTACACGACGTCGCCCTGCACCCCAACTATGCCGAGAACAGTATTATATATCTCAGCTACGCCGAAAGCGGCAGTGGAGGGGCGGGCGGCGCAGTCGCGCGGGCCAAGCTAACGCTGGACGCCAACGGCGGCGGCGCGCTGTCCGGCCTCGAGGTTATCTGGCGCCACTCGCAGAAGGCGTCTGGCGGACTCCAGTTCGCATGTCGCCTGCTCTTCGGCAGCGACGGCGCTCTGTGGATCTCGTCCGGTGAGATCAACCAGATGACTCCGGCCCAGTCCATGACCAGCAACCTCGGCAAGATGATCAAGCTGTACGAGAACGGCACCGCCTACGCGGGCAACCCGTTCGCCAGCCAAGGCGCCGTGCAGGCGCAGATCTGGTCGCTGGGCCACCGCAACCCGCTGGGCATCGACTGGGACGCGCAGGGGCGTCTCTGGGAGGTCGAGATGGGGCCCATGGGCGGCGACGAGCTCAACCTGATAAAGTCGGGCGCCAACTACGGCTGGCCGCTCGTGTCCGAGGGCCGACATTACGACGGCCGGACGATCCCCGCACACAGCACGCGCCCCGACATCGAGCCGCCCAAAGCCTTCTGGGTCCCCGTCATCTCCCCGGCCGGCTTGATCATCTACAAGGGCGACCTGTTCCCCAGCTGGAAGGGTAATGCCATCATCACCGGTCTCACCTCGCAAGCGATTGTGCGCGTGACCATCACTGGCGACACGGCGAAGGAGGCTCAGCGCATCTCGATGGGTAAGCGCATGCGCGGTATCCGAGAGGACAAGGACGGCGCCATCTGGGTTATCGAGGATGGTCCTAGCGGTCGGCTCTTGAAACTTACCCCGAACTAAACTTGCGTTAGCGAGAGAACTTGGGAGGTTTGGGGACCGCATGTACATACCTAGGTAAATTATACGTATTGTCTTTTTTACGCGTTATAAAGTCGGCGCATTTTACCTTGCAACCTTTCGGTAGATGGCAACTCATCCTCTTTACCAAGCTTGCCAACCGTTCCAAGTGCCATAGTTTCAGCAAAATGCTCCATCACCGTATTTCCTTACGTACCTCATATCTGAAGCCTTTCAGTTATTAGACTCAGCTATGTTAGGTTACCGTCTACTTACGATTGCTACCTACACTTCAAGGTCCTAGGTGTATTCTACTTCGCTTTTCGGCTTGAGCTTCTTGCGAATTGCGTAAAGATTAATTAATATTTTAGCGATCTGTTATAAGTACCCCTTCTAAGTAGGTAGAACCCGAGGTGTAGGTCGAGGCTGGATCCCAAGATAGAGAGTGCTCCTGTTATCGTACATGCTGCCAAACGAAGAAAGTAGAAGGAGTATTTGTCTTCAGGGTTTGGGTTCTCTCGTCAAGAAATTTAGCTTTGGTTTCCTTCTTCCACTGAATTCTTCTCCGACATCGAACCGCATCTCCTCAATCTCTGCATGCAGACCACACTGCTCGTAGAGATGTCGTGCTATCGGGGTACCCTCGACGACCGCCTATGGATTGATTAACCACCTCTCAGACTAGGTAGGTACGTATATAGAATTCTTTTTGGATGGGCAGGTATTCGGAGGATTTAGATGAGAAGAGAGAACAAAGCTCGTTACCTACTTTTAATCCCTGCTTATCTGCGGCTTTGGTTCCCCATGAGACGAGAGCTGTGCCCGCCCCTAAGCGCTGATAGTCCGGATGGACTGCCAACAATTCGAGAACTACGCTCAAGATATAAGACGCATGTAATCAGTCCCCTAAAGTCACTCCTACTTACCATAAACTCCTTTACCGGAAGAACCATTGATAACCTGTGTCCGTGGTACTACGTAGTCTCCCCACAGGCGTGTCATAAATTCGCGATCGTCCTCATCCGGCCAAACTTCTTTAACGTCCTCGACCTTGTCAAGGTCCGCAGGCGGGGCTTCCTTCATATATGTCCAGATAGCGAAGCCAATAACACGCTCTTGATTCCCCGGACCAGCTGGGATGACTGCTTTCAAGAATGTCGAGTTCTTGGACGTCTGCTTCCATTCCATCAAACGCCGAGACCCCTGCACTTGCCCGGACGGCGTATCGTGGCCTGGAAAGTATATATCTACGAACGGCGCGTCATGGCCGAAGCTTTTGGACAGGATCTGGAAACATATTGGAATCTCTTCGTCGGAGAGCAAAGCAACGTCTACTTTCCCCGCGGCCGGCATTATTATAATAAGATTAGGTATTGGTGAGGTTGGAAGACGAAAAAAAAATTAAGGTCTAAATGAATTGAAGGGAGACAAGAGGGCGTCTTACATAAGAGCGGAAGCGGGGAGATGTAGCTGACAAGCCCTGATGATAGCCCTTCTATCCAAAGTTTGTGATAGTTTCTACTTATCATTCTAACTCCTAGATCAATTCTACAAATACCATACAATTGAAGTCAGGGTATATGAGGTTGGAATTTGATATGTCGTATTAGTTTAACGTACAAATATCTCCTCAATTGACTAATTCTGTCGGGGATAGTCCACTTTTAGAAGGCTGGGAGGATGGTTTAGAGGGTTGTATTTGAATTTAGCGAATGAGGTGTAATATTACATGGCTATCGACTGCTCTACTTACAGGTGCTTTAGGTACATCATTCTGCAGTCGTACTCATTTATGCTGGGGAATAAGGTACGCCTCCTGCCCCTGAAAACTGTACATGTAGGTACCACTAGTACTGGAATGACTCCGTTTAGGGGTGTATGCTACAAGGTGCCACTTGACTAAACTCACACATGAATAACTTCTTCGAGTGCGTCAAGCAATATTAATACCACTTATTTAGTAGAATTAATATTTCATCTCGTACATGAAATTGTAGTATTCGTCGAGTTCTACATGTAAGATTCATCCAGCGATACCTACATGTATAAAGTTTTAAAATGTTATGAAGTATCGTCGAATTGGGTGATCTACGGCACTACACCTAATCAGGCATGTCTTGCAGGCATCGGCGGGTGCTGCAGGGCTGTTCGTCCTTCTAAAACCCGGGGATCCGTGACTTATCCCCATTAGAAAACTTTTTCCTGTTCATTACCTCATGGCATTGTAGACCGTACCTAGTGTACGAGAGGAGAGTACGGCGAACCATCGAAGTAAAACCAAAATATATTTGAAAAGAAGAAGGAATCAATCAATTATTTAATCACTCAACAGGTACCTAATTATATCACGAGAAAAAGGGAGTGAAGGGGAGAGAAAAATGCAGCCAAGCTTAGGAAAACGCCCAAGAGAAATCCACACCAAGCACCTGACGGAGCGCGAGCGCTTCCGCGTCCGGACCCTCTACTTCGACGCCTTCATGAGCAAGAAGCGCATTGAAGAAGTCACCGGCTACTCCATCGGCCAGATTCGCCACGCCATCAGCGCCAAATCATCCGCCGTAGCCCCGCGGTCTGGCCGCCCGAAGAAAGGTACTAGCTTTTGCCCACCCCTTTCCGCCCGTTTTCCAAGCCGCCTTGGTTTCGGGGACTAATTATCGGTACTTAGTGCGCAACGGCCAAGCACCCGCGAACCAGCCAGCGGGGGACGATGGATCCTCTCCGCAGGGCTTTCCCGAGGAGAGCTCGGCCGTAGTACCGAGTAGTAGCACCAGTAGCACTCCTGCGCAACTCGCACCCATCATCTCGCTCGCGCCTCCGCAAGAAAGGGCCCAGCGCGCTTCTTTACCATCCTTCAACCAGCTTCCCCCTGAAATACGGCGGCACATCTGGTACCTTGTTCTGACATCCGCTTCACCTTCACCTCCCCCATCATCTTCTTCTTCTCCCACCACATCCTCCCCCTCCACCCCGCCATCATCATCATCATCATCATCATTCCCACTATCCTGTACATGGTGGATCTCCCCCCTCCCCCACCCCCCCTTCCTCATCACCGGCGTATTCCCAGCGCACTGGACCACCCACTGGAAATCGTACCTCGACCACCGGCAACCCGCCGCATGGCTTCTCAGCCACGTGAACCGCGAAGCGCGGCAAGTAGTTCTCGACACATTCACGCCGGTATGGTCCGAGGCCGGGCTGCGGATGCTGGGGTCGACGGTGCAGTTCCTGTGGATCGACGCGCGGCACGACGAGATCTACTTTAAGGACGGCGACGGCGAGTCTGAGTCTGAGTCTGCGGATGCGTTGCCTGGGCTGCTGGAGAAGTCGAGGGCTGCGGTGTTGCCGCATTTGAGTCGTGTGGCTGGTGGATGTTCTGTGAGCAGTGTTAATGGTATTGGTAGGCCCTAAATGGAAGACGAGGTATTATTTCGTTCTGTTCCTAATGGCCTCGCGCGGTATTGGTCGTTGTATTTGTGAAGCTAATAGCCTTACGTCTAGGTACCTAGGCAAGTAGGTACTATATAGAAAGTACCTAACAAAGTGCCTAACACATAAAGTAAGAGCACAAGGCTAGGTAGCCTTGATTAACTTACCAATGGAATCAATAGATAGGTACCTAACAATTCACACCAAAAAATTCACATGGATTGAAACAGAAGCAAAGCAAAAGTGCCAGATGGATTCATTCCGCAGCTATGCGTTCATGCCTTGCCGGCCTACCTATGCCCTAATCTACCTAGGTTTTGTAATCCTATGAAATCAATCATACACACAAGAACTCCCCTTCCAATGCAATCGCAATTCATGATGTATGGGGGCAAGAAAAAACAGGATATGTATCGGAATTAGAAAGGGGAGATATCTATCACCGTCTTAAGCTGACGAACCGCCTCCGTCAGTAATAGGCACCTGGACCGGCTCGAACGCCACACCTTCAATCATCTCTACGTCCTGCACAGTGGCTGGAGTGCTCCCAGCCTCAGGTTTGTGACGCTGGGGTACGTCAACTAGTTGATCCTTCAACTCATTTCGAACGTACGCGACGTAGTAAGGGTCGCCTGTCTCGTTCAGATCGTTCAGCACCGCCTCCGTACCACGACTATCCTCTGTGACCGTCTCGTCATTGTAACGATACCAGACGTTACGTTTAAAGTCTCGGATCCAAACCCAGTAGTGGCCTGCGGCTGTTCCACCGCGGTGGCAGATCACAGCATGGATGCTGTACTTCTCGTTTGCCATGTCATTGAACGCGGTCTCCTCCTTCTGACGTAGCTCAATGAGTTCCTGTCGAGTCATCTCATCTAGGGGATTGCCAGTCTCCCAAATGAGGTCACCGAATTTATCACTGATTGGATCGTTCACGGACAACTCCGACGTGACTATCTTCTTAGATAGTGTGGATTCGAGAGAGTCGTGTATGTCGGAAAATCTGCGTTTCTTCTGCGGGCCTATGTCATCGAGAATTCCCTGCTGTATGTGTACGTCATCGAGGGTATTGCTCAGGGCTGCTGTAGCCAGAGCTTCCAACTCTTGGACATCCGCGTTCTTAAACTCCTTCAATTCAAATTAGCTTTCTGATTCGCGTTAGATTGAGAAGTAACGAGGTCGCTTACCGCATAGTCTATAGACTTGACAGGATTCTCTTGGCTGTTCTGAGGTTGGGAGTTCTTAGTCTCGAGTTCCTTTAGTCGCTCCTTTAGTGCCCAAACTCTTTTGCGAGCAAGCCAGATGGGAGAACCGCTCGCAGCCTCCATATAACGATCAAGGCATAAGATCTCTGGTATAACGACGGGGTTCTTATTTTTACCCTTAGGCGTGCTTCGTTGGATGCAGATGTGCAGAATGGGTGGTAGAGATCTTATGCTACTGTACCGTGCACGATTTCCATCGTCGATCGGCTCGTAGGAGAAATAACGATCCAGGGCTGCGTATAAGGTACATCGCACGATGCTTGCTGCGCCTGGGTTGTTGACTGTGCCATCCGATGCCTGGTCCGCCTCTTCAGGATAAGCGGTAATCCATCGCTCCGGGACGATCTCAACATTCAGGGGATTCTCCTCTAGGTAGGAGGCCGAATCGTTGACAGGATATCCTTGTTTAGTCTTGATTGTATAGTTTACGATCATAGTAAAGAAAGTCTCCGTAATCTTGTCGGCTTGTAAATCGGGCTTTCCTGGCATGGGGCCATCTGAACGGATTGCACGCATGAAATGCTCAAGGATATTGCCGATAATCTCACCCACATCCTGCTGTGCTGTTCCCGAGCGATCAGAATGTTCTAAGCGGCGAGATACTTCTGCAATTTTCGCGTCAAGAGTGCAGGATTCTACCGAATCCTGCATCTCGACGTCACTATTCGACGGGGGGACGGCGGAAGCATTCTCATCTGGTGTTTTTAGCTGGACGTGCGACATTGTTACGTCTTCATCGTCGCCCACTAGCGTTTGAGAACTCCGGGAACTAGCTAGCTCAACCTTGTCATTCACCGATTCAACAGAAATATTTACCGCATTATTAGCCACTCCGCTTTCCACGTGGTCATTAGCCGTAGAAGCCGGCGGAGCTGGCGATGGGCGCGCTGGTAAAGGCGGCGGGAGGTTCTGGGATTGCTGATCTAGGATATCTCTAGCCGATGAGAGCGCAGTATTCGCCAGCTTCTGTGATGGCTGAGCAGCTTCTTCTGTTGTCGTCTGCAAGTCGGCGAACAAGCCTTGTAGCATTTCAACAACTTTCCACAACGTTAGTGCGTTCTAAAAAAAAAAAGAGGTACCTTGGTGGCTGCCTACATTGTCTGGCGACGATGGCCTCTTCAAGATTGACACTAGTTCCATTCCCGCCAGTTCGGCGCTGTTTGAGAGTTTCCTCGTCAAGCTCAAGCTTAACTTCATCGAAGTTGAGCACTAGATCTCGTATTACCTTGACGTTGTAGAAGTACTGTAAGAGACTGTTTAAGTAACACGTGTTACCGATATTCTTCAACCCCGGAGGTGTGTTGAGAGAAGCTGCTGGTTTCGGCGATGAATGCGGTTGAGGTACCAGCATCGGAGTATATCCAGTTGCCTTTACGAATTCAGCAATTTGCTGCAATTCAGCTGCTTCTTCTGGTCGGTCCTGTTGTCGCTTGAGCTCAGACAGTACATCAATAGCTTCAATGATTTTGCCTCGATCTTTTTTCTCGTCCTAATTTGATTATTAGACCAAGGCCAACTCAAAATAGCATGGGGAATTATGATGACCTACATGTACCAAGTGTTGCACAAAGCCACGGATTATCTCCGCTGTGTAGCTTGGTTCCACATTGAGTAACTTTGCTGCCGAGGAAATGCTCATTCTTCTTCCTCGTCCGTTGGGGGAAGACGTCATGAGTCCAGTTTCCCCTATATTCTCTAGATTCTTCGGGTCAATGTCGCTTACAATATCTCGTCCGAGATAGTTACCGATCGCTTCAAGGTGCTGCTGGGCTTGAGCCTTGAAACCATCGGTACCGTTAGATTTGGCCATTTCATAATACCTATTTAGGAACCAGTCTGGCGTCGGGCCCTCGTCGAGGGAGGCACCAAAGAATGCATAAGCTTCTTCTAGAGCCGCGTCCGTAGTGCCTGTTCCATCGAACTGAGACTTATACATGATGATTTCGGTTGACGCATCATCACTGCGCTCTGCGATGCAGCGTAGACCGGTGTCGAGATACAGATCACGGTCTCTAGGGCGTAGCTTTGCTAGGAGAATAGCTGCCCAGCTGAAGTATTGAGGTGGATAGGATGACAAACAACCCAGAATCGCGAAGTCAGATTCTTGAACTGAGGACATAAAAGGCACATCGACGTTAATATGGGGATAGTCGACTTGAAAAGCTTGTAGGAGTGAGTCCCAAGCGGGAATTATTCTGCCGTTAGTGATAATATCCAGTTCTGCTTGTGCGTCTTCCATACGAGCTCGTAGCGTCTGAACACGAGTTGGAATCTGTTCCTCCTCAGGCAAAGGAATGTACCAACATGGTTCACCGCTATCACTATCTGTTCCCTCATAAAAACCCAGAAATCTCAAGAGGTCGTCGAAATCACTACCCATGCTCACAAGAAACTTCTTATTACGTTTATTGATTTTGAGAGGGGGGCGGTCGTCGTTCTTCTTGAGTGCATCACTGAGGTATCTGCGAAGCATAATATCAGTTCCATAAGACGGAGAATCGCCAACGTCCGCATATCGATCTGGATCTTGGGCTCGTGCAAGTGCGAGGTTGCGGTCTGTTCGACTCTTATCGTTAAATTTTGCCACATCCTCCTGCTGAATCCTCGAGGGCACGGCGGTAATCTCGATGTTGAAGTAGCAGTTTTCAGAGACACAGATGAATCGAGCATTGCTCATCGTATCATCGTATCTCGCTTTCTCGGTTCTAGGCCTACTTGCGGGGGTCTCACAACAAGCAAGCATATGAAGCCGGTGATCATCGCTATACGGTTTAGTATGCCGAAAATCACTCTTCACATGGAAGTGATAGCGGCATTGACGACAGACGGTAGAAATGAAAATCATAGACTTGTTACGGAACGACTGAGTCTGGACCTCGAGCATCTCATGGCTTGGGCAATCGCCGTTCAAGTTAAGATCCGGCAACGAGGATTTCAGGAACTGATGAAGAAATAGTGGAGATGTGAGAGCTTCGGACTTTAGTTAATATTATTTCTGTAGAAGCGGAACTGGTTATATGATTGAGTGAGGATGCTCACCTTGAGGATCCGGGCCATCTAGAAATTCAAATTTCGCCGTCCGTTGTAATTGACGGAGCTGCTCCCCATCGCTTAACGGGTAGATGGAGTCCATTGTGATGGTCAATTTCGTGACGACATGTGTTCTAGAGGCCAGTAAGCACATAAGGACAACTACAGTAGGATAGGTGATGTCTCTCGGTGATCGTCATTTTTACTTATTGAAACGGGGAAATCTTCAGAGTGAAACCCATGTAGAGCGGTTTAGGATCAGAAACACAGAAAGACACTAGATTTAACACACTCACCTGTGTGACTGATTTCTCAAAATTGTGAAGAATGACACCGAACAAAAAGTTTAAAGGATAGTCTATTCAGTCTAGGGATATCATTAGTAGAAGCGACAGCAATATCTCTAGGAACACTTGCCTCGATCTAATAGAGGTTGTATTCAGATGTGGAAAGGGCTGGTAGAATCCCTATGATTGTATTAGCGACATGCCGTTATGAGTCTATAGAAAAAAAGCCAGAGTGTGCCCATTTCCTTTGGCCCCCTCCCCCCTGTGTGTTGGTATGCTAGCATGTCATCGATGCCTATTGAGAGTTATATTTTTAAGAGTCAAGGACGGCGACGTCTATATAGAATCTCATCTTAAATGGTGGGCGACGACCAGGATCAGGAGGACTGGAACAGATATGGCCCCTTCGACGGAAATCAAGTCTTCGTCCACGGTCCGAGGCCTAGCCCCATCCTTGGAGGTATGTATATGATATATCTCCCCCTATTCCTTTCACAATAGATGATATGATCGCCTAGCCCTGGATGGTTGATGCTATTGAATAGCCAGTGCAGGGCTGCCCTCGAAGTAAACCTAACTAAGACCCTAGACATTTCTAGGAGGATAGGCTGTGTGAAATGAATAGTCACTTGACACAAGATCCCGCGGCCGCCAAGAATGAGTCCTCGAGTAGAAGCGCATAATGATAACTCTTAGTCTAGGGTGAAATGATGATGGAGCCGAAGTAAGTGGCGACAGGGGGCGAACTTCTAGCCTCTACTTCTACCTCAAGGCCGACCAAGTAAGGGAGAGAAAAATGAGAATGCCCATACCTTTGACAAAAACGCAATATTCTCTTCTCATCACTGACGAATGGTGTCTCTGAACTTTCTCACACAGGGCATGTTAGATTCAGGGCAAGGCGATGACGAGCAAGGGTGTAGCTCACAAGTCGCACAACCCGATGGATGAAGTGGATTTAATGATCTAATATCAGAACAGCGGCCCAACAATGAAAAGGAGTGGTAATACAAGGAAGCAAAACAAAAAAGCGACGCGATTAGACGCGCGCGATGTTGCTGTGAGTGACCCTCCTCCGAAAAAGACGTATGAGGCGAACACAGAACGTTGTGTGATATTGGCGATTCTTTGGACAAGGCTGATGCACCTTGACGAAAAGATACGCAACGCCAGAATCTGGAGGCAACCAGGTTTAGCTAGCCCACTCAGGCGCTGCCGCTGCTATGGGGGATAATCAGTAAGCTCCCAGGCTCCGTAAGCTCTAAGGAATAGGTAAGCTGCAAGTTATTAGGGTCTGTGCGTCACCTGGCAGTGATCCTTGCCGCAACCCTGGTGAAGGGGGGTCGGGTGCACATGCCCGCTGCAGTGGAGCCTGATGTTATCGCGGAATATAGTTGATCATTTTCCCTAGCGTCGATTTCGGATATGATATCAGCACGGGCCAATAGGCAAAACATCGGCTATTCCAGCCAGTAACTTCCGACTCAATTACAAGCTCAAAAGCTTAGATGGGCCAACCCACGACCTCCTTCACATAACCACCATACAAACCAGCACTCAATATTCTCAAGCTCCCCATTGTGAATCGCCTCCTTCGGGCTTGAGACAAGATGGCGAATCAATCCCCGGAGGAGCAGCCTTTCCATCAGCACGATGCTCTCAAGTCCGGCATTAAAGGCGCGCTGTTGGGCGGAGGGGCCGGTCTCATTACCTCAGCAGTTCAGAATTCGCTCGCGAAGCGCAACGTAGGAGCTTGGGGCGTCTTCAGCCGAACAGGCGGCACGATCGGCATATTCAGTATGTTATGTTGCCCAATTAGAACCAACGGATACTCTGCTCAAGCTAGGGCAGCATTGTAGCTTGAAGACTAACGCTTTTTCCCCCCTTCTCTCGTAGCTGCCGTTGGCGCTGTGTACACCTTCTCCAAGGACGCGGCCGCCAACTTACGGGAGAAAGACGACACATTGAACGTTACCATTGCCTCGTTCTTAGGCGGAGCTACTATTGGCTTAAGAAGTATGTGTCTTTCCTCCGTCGTTCCATCCTTTATCGCTCCATAAGCATGCATCATGCTAACTTTGACTTTACCCCAACAGCGGGCCGCATGCCGCAGATCCTCGGCTTCGGCGCTGCATTCTCGGTCATTATGTCCGCTTTCGAGTACACAGGCGGCAGCCTGCGCGGCGCTCCCCGCAACGACATGCCCGAGGTAGATGAGTACGCCCGTAAGGAATATCTACGCAAGAACCGGCGACGGCCTATCGAGGAGACCATCTCCGAGCTTGGAGAGGGTAGAGGTACCGATTCTTCCCCTACTACCGTCACTTCCGACAGCCCCCATTCCAGCTGCTGTTCCAAGTCCACTTCTAACTCATCGTCGCATGATTGTTGTGGCCACAAGAAAAACTGACGAAATGTAATCATGTAGGGATCAAACCCCCCGGATACGAAGAGCGGAGACGCGAACGATTAAAGGAGAAGTACGGAGTTGAGATCAATCCTGTTTCTGCAAAAGTGGAATGATTGGAATGGGACTAGAATTATGACTTTGCTAGGGAGTCGAGTGCCCCAACACGAACAGTGTCGGGCGATAAGTCGCGAATGTCATGAATGGCGACATTGATCATACGACCTCATCCGCAGTCGGGATAGAGGACCACACCCAAGACGGTGTACACCTGTATATATAAAATCGGATTCCCTTGGTGTTTTTGCATCACTTCCCGCTTCCATCCATATCCATATAATGGTTATAAGCTCTCGCCTGACTGCGGAGCTCGAACCTTGTGGTAAGTCCATCCCCATCCTTTCTTCTTTCACTGCCCATTGCCCACTTTCTATGATGAATTCTTTAGAGGCTGTTTATGACTCGTTTTACGAGCATGATTCATCCAACTCACCACATTGTTCTATCTTTTTCTGATCATTGCTGGCACAAATAATTCGAGTCACAAGAATCCATGAAGCGGGAATTCAGACTAACCTGCATACGTTTTTCAGATCAACAATAGTCACTACGCCACAGTATTCTTGCCAAAGAAAAAGTAGTTCATTTTGCAATAGCGCCTGCCTGCCTGCCTGCCCACCTGCCTACCTACATAACTTGCCGGCCTATCTGTTTGCGTACCGACCCTTTTGGGCATCTCTGCCTAACGCCTAACCTAGCTCAGTCCAAACGTTCTTGTGAATAGTTCACAAGAGGGTATGCGAATCTATATGTACAAGCCTATCGCTTAAAAAGAAAATTTGCCTGCCCTATCTGTCTGATTACCTTAATGGCCTGTAAACTTCAAACCATTATTCCACCAAACTTTGATAACACACCTCGAACCTATTAAAAAGCTCTCTCTGAAGTACGGTATTATAGCTGAGTCTTAGAAGACTTCGATAATGACTAGACGCTTGAAAGAAACCGAGTCTATAAGTCAGGTAATCATCATTGCTGAAAAATCATCGTAAATGATCAGTAAAAGCTTTGCAGGTCCGGCCCGGGACCACCCACGGGCCGTGCTTGCGTTGGGGCACCACCCACAGCCGGCCATTGACCTGGCTGCGGGAACGGCTGCCCATACTGCGGAGGTGGCGGAATAGGTTGTTGGAATTGGGGGCCCCTTTGAGGCAGGGTCGGGAGGGTGTCGTCGTAGGATACAGTGGATGAGCCGAATCCCCCTTGAGAATTCTCCCTCGTGTCCACGTCGTCAAGAGATCGGTATCCCTTACCACCTCTCCCAGAGCCTTTGAAGCCTCCCCTACCGCCACCACCACGGTTACCACGAGGGGTGCCACCCCTATAGCCGCCACGATTGCGATTGTCTGCTCCACCTCGTCCCTGGTGAGATGAAGTATGATACTCGCGAGTGCCGTTTCCATAATTCCCGTTATTCCGTGACTGCCGATCATCATCGCTGGTGAATTTGCGCTTAGAACCTTTGTGTGAGAATTGCCTGTCCTGCTGGTCGTCGGACTGATCTCCGGCTTGGTCTTCGCGCTCGATACGGAGCATCACCTTTTCGCCGACTGTTGTCTCGAAAACGAAAGTCTTGTCAGATGGGACTGGCTGCCATTGGCGAATCTTGTTTACGTCCGGTGGGCGAGCACCTCTCCTCAGGCCCAGCACGACGGATGGCGACGGATTGTCAGTGTGAAACTTGGCGTTCCCCGGAACGGGTCTCACCCGTGCCGCCCAGAGGTTCGACTGGTATGTGCCGATGTCGCTAACTTCCCACTTCATCTTAGAGTTCATGCCACCTATCCTTTCCAAGATGTGTTTTGGACACGGTCGTGGTGTGATCAGAATGGTATTAGCAAGGTATTTCAGATCATCTACCTCCGGCATCATCGAGTTAAGAAGTGCGATTAGTCGTTTTGTATCGGGCGGCTGGATCATATAACTAGTAAAGAAGACGGTCTTCCTGATGACTAGAGGCTTGGCCCGCCCGTCCCCTCTGCGATCCCTAACAAGGGCATTGTGGATGTTAATAAGATGTTGTACTTCTGCCACCTCAACAACGGGATCGAGAGTGGTAGAGAGTTCTGCAACTCGGATAACTTCAGCTATGATTGGATTCTTTCCGGCGCTGACTAATTGCGCGTTGTAATCGGCGAGGAAATCTCGGAAACCATCAACGTGCTTCGGGCGGTCTTCGTAAATTCGTATCTCGTTAGCCATCCTGTAGGTTTCCAGCATTGCCCGGATGAAGACCTGCTTAAATCCCATGGTACTTGAAAAGCGCTCATTGTTGGGTCCAACTGTCGGTTTCAGTCCGATCATGTCGAATTCTAGACCCTTGCTTGCAACGATTCGCTTGATGAGCTGGGAGAAGCCCTGTTCAGAACGTCCAGTCAGTAGAACGCAGAGAGCATCATTCTGTTTCATGCTCAACCGGACTAGTTCCACGATCTTCTCATTCCACCAGCCATCCCAGGCGCGCTTCTCTTCTTGTTCAACACCTTCACCAGTTGCGGCTAGGATTCTCGGATCGTGCCACCAGCCGCCGTTAATGAAGATTTCAGGGCTACCCAACTGTCCAAGTGTTTGCATATTCCATAGCTTCGGGTTCGGTAGAGGAGTTTGGAATACTGGAGTCGTCCATGGTTAGTTGTAAACATAGGTAGGGGTAGGGCATGGGAGGACGAGAAGACTAACAGGTATTATCGAAGTCGTACACGTGAATAGCCCTAATCTTGCCGACGGCTATATTTCCAAGTTAGCATAGAATTTCCAACATTCAAAGCAGTAAAGGCTGTATCGGCGACTTACGAGGCAGCTTCTTGTCGAGAACGGACCATCTGCTGAGAGCCGTGATAGTATGAGTATGGCCGTAAGCGGCGCGATTGGCATGGTCGGATGCCATACTTCGGCATAACAGTCGAGATGCCAGTGGTGAGATTTTGCGTAATAAAAGCATGCAATTATCACACTGATGGCATGTCGGGGTAGAGAAAAGGAGTATGTAGAAGGGAAATCTTGAATCAGGAGGCTTGGATGCACACAACCGAAGTTGTCGCTGCTTCCCAGATTGATATTTGACCTATCGCAATTGCACGGATGCACCTGTTACCAACTGCCGAAGAGTTTCGTATTGAACCTACTAGCGGTTTTCTTATCGATAGACACAAACCTTAACGCTTATAATAAGTACTAATTCTTTGCGATGAATTGCCAACGCGCAATTGTACTGCTACAGTTTAGACAGCTTGAGTGGCCCGAGCTCCTCCCCAGGGGCGTAAGGGTCGACCCAGTTGGGTGGTATTTTAAGTTAAAGGGGGGGGTTTCCAACCCCCCTTAGAAACTAACCGCCTGTTAAAAAGTGGGTAAACGAACCAATCAAAAGCTAGTATTTTATAAGGGCTTACTTTTTTTGGGTATAAATTTAATATACTTTTCCTTTTAAACCTTTACTTTTTTTTTTTTTAATTATATTTTTTTTTAGCTAATTAAAACGTTTTATTTAAGTTAAAATGTTTTATAACTTTAACTATAATAAATTAACGTTTAAAAAAGCTTTTAAAACTATTTAAAACGGTATATTAATTCGTAAAGCCGCTTTTAATTAAGAAATTTTAAAGATTATTTTTATTAAATAAATTAAAGGTTTTAAATTAACTATTAAAGTATATTTTTTATAATAATATTTATTATAAAATTAAAAAATTAAGCTAATTAATTAAATAAAAAATTAAAATATATTAAACTTAACTTTATTATATGTTTAAATTTATAACTTAATTATATAACTTTTTTAAGCTAATAATAATTATAAACCTTTTAAAAAAAAGTAAGTTTAAACCTTTTTAACTTAAAATAAACTAATTAAAATATTTTTATTAGTTTTTTTAAATCGTATTAAAGTTAAAAAAATAATATTAAAGGTTATTAATATTTTTTTTAATTATTTTAAATTATTAATAATTTAAAAAATTAACCAATTAAATTAATAAAATTTTAATAAAATAAGGATTTTTAAAAGGTATAAATTTAATAAACTTATTATTAGCTAATTAAAAAAAAAAAAAACCTTTTATTAAGTAAATAAATTATATATATAAACCTTTATTTTAAAATATATTTTAGCTAATAAAAAAAGGTTAAACCCATTTATTATTTTTAAGGATAAAAATATTTAAGCTTAATAATTTAAAAATAAATTAGCTTTTTTTAATAAATAATAATTTATTACTTTTAAAAATAAATAAACTAATAATAAAATCGCTTTTAATTAGCTTAAAAAATATTTATCCTTATTATAACTTTTATAAATTTATTTAAAAAAAAACTATTAATTTTTAATAAACATAAAAGTTATTAATTAAATAAGTTTATATAAACTTATTTTTAAACTAATATTTACTTACTTTACTTATTATTTTATATAACTTATATGTTTTAACTTTTTAACGTAAGTATTTTTAATTAATTAAAATACTTTTATTAAACTTTATTATAAAATAAGTTAATTAACACTTATTATATTATTTTAATTAAAAAAGCTAAGTTTTTACACCTTTATTATTAAGTAAAGCAATTAATTATAACCTTTAAAAATATATGTAAAACATAAGTTAATATAAATCTTTAATTAATAAATTATAAAAAAATTTTATAATTTTATTTTATTTTATAAAATAATAAGCTTAACTTAACCATTAATTTTATTTAAAAAGCTTTTATTAAAATATAATACTTTAATTAATTAACTACTTTTAAAAAGTTATAAAATATAATAAAAGCCGTATAAAAACATTTTAAATTTAAATTTAATAAACTAATTAAATAATTCCTTTTTAAAAAGGTAAAAAAAAGCATTAATTAATTTATAACTTAATTAATTATAATTTAAATTAAATATAATAGTTTAAAAAAATTAATAGCTTAATTAAAACCTATTAAATAAGTTAAAGTTAATTTAAATTTAAATAATATTTTTATTTAAATTAAAAATATTTATTACATTAAAAAAAAAATAAAAAAAAGGCTAAACTTAAATAAAATTAATAATAAAGTTTTATTAATTAATATAAATAAGCTATGCTTAAAATAGCAATTAAAAATCCCCTTAGCCAATTAAAATTTAATAATTTATCTTTAAATTAGCTAATGTACCATGCTACACCTAAAATGGTTAGACCATACCCACTTTTTAACAGGCGGTCGGTTTCTAAGAGGGGTCGGAAACCCCCCCCTTTAACTTACATCATCGTCAAGGGAAAGTACCATATTATTACGTGGACCCTTTGAATGTCCTATTAGAAGCAAAACCTACACATACAGAGCTTCTTAGAATACGTCAAAGCGAATTACTTGTTGCAATGAGATCATGGCCGCTCGTAACGCTATAACTCTCATCCAGAAGTCGGGGCCTAAATCGTCATCAACCGAATTCCTGCAGCTGCGTTGCCACATCAGACCGGGCGCCAGCAAAGTACGAGAAGGAGTGGCTGCCGTTACGGATGAATCTGTCGAGCTGTGTGTGGCAGCCCCTCCGCAAGATGGAAAAGCAAATAAAGCTGTGATCGAGATACTCAGTGAGGTAAGCATGCTATGATTAGTCATTTCCCGTCTCTTGCTACTATATGTATCTGTAGCGTATAATGAGCTCCTTCGATGAGCTACTCTATGTATGTCTTAAACTATAATAGAACACTCGACGAGGATATAGAATATAGGATACGGTATAGGTAGACTTCAGTAATAACAAGTTTCCAGATCCTAGGCGTCCCAAAATCAGACTTGCAAATCACGCATGGGATGAAGACCAGAGACAAGACCATCAGTATTGCCAGCACGAGCTTCCGACGCGAAAAGGGGTCAGGAAGCAGTGAAGACTTAGTAGCGCTAGTTAGACAGAAACTCGTCAGTCAAGAATCAGGGTCCTAAAGGAGATATTCGCTGTCATTCATTATCCCAACTTCAGACATCCAGAAGACAAGACCCGAAACGCCAAACCCATGCCATAGCATTGATTATACCCGATCATTACGATCAAGCCGACCAAAACAAATGTCAATGAGCACATCATGTTTAAATACCAGCGCAGAAGCTCAGAACTCCATCGCTTCGCTCTCATCCCGCTCGCGCTTAACTTTGGGGTCCCGCTCATCCTTCATAAGTGCCAGCACGAAGCTGCGGAAGTATTCAACATACGGCTTCAAGCTAGTCTTCTCCCAGTCCTGCAGATTCTTCGCCTTCTCGTCGCCCCCATCCTCAGCCTTCCATGAATCGATCTCTTCCAACAAACCCTGCACCGTCGGCACTCCCAGCGGATCGAATTCCTCTAGCTGCCGCGTGTCGATCGGTACACAAACTCGCCCCGTGCCGGGGTGCACGACGAACGGCGATTTCAGCAAATGGTTCAGCTTCTTGCTGACCTCGATATCGAGGCGCGGGTACGTATACTCCAGGACCACGTCCTGCTTTGCCTCCAGAAGCGCTTTCGCGTCGAGGTTCTTGCTCGCACCTGATTTCGCCAGGGCGTCGATGTCAGCCCATTTCGATGTGCTCGCACGTCCCGGCGACGACTCCCATTTCTTGCGTAAGCTGTCATTTAGGGCTTTGTCCGGAAGTAGAGAAAGGAGATGATCAGCGCGTTCTGACTCCGACCACGGATCTTGCGATTCAAGCACGTCTGCCTGGAAATGCGGTGCTAAAATATCCAGACTCCGACTTCAGAATCGTTAGTATCTGCCTTGACTAGAATTTCCAATAAGAGAATAGATCTAGACATACCTCAGGTGGGGATGTAATGGCCGCCGCACATTGACCTTCTTCCCGCTCTGCACACCGCCGCGAATCACCTCGAGGTATCCCGCGATAGCTCTCCGCTTCTGGTCGTCCATTGTCCGCGCCTTCTTGTCGCATACCCAGGCGTGCGCGCCTCTTCGTCCGGAGTACACCCACATGATGTGCTTGAAGCCGAAGTCCTCCCGCAGCGCTACATCCACCACCTTGATAGCCATAGTGATGAACTGCCAGCAGCGATTACAGATGTTTGCTTTGTCGCAACACGTTCGGATGTCGTCGTAGTCCGTCAAATCGATATCGAAGCACAGCTCTTTCGCTAGCGGCTTAAAAGCGCTCGAGTTCCGTAGTGTTTTGCGGTCGCGCGGGTTTGTGGTATATACGGGTCCGATTTCGAAACGGACTGGTAGCTGGCGAAGAACGTCTTTCCGAAACCTTTAACAGGCATGATGAGATACTATGTTATATAATAGAAGACAAAGCTGCATATCACTTACAAGTCGGAGCTCGGGAAGGATTGATATCGTAAATAAATATCGCTTTGTAGAGTGAAGGCAAATTCGCGGTGTGCGAAGTCATTGGTAGGAGTCGGGCTATGATTAAGCCACTGAAACAGATATCGCCAAGGGAAGAATCGTTGGTAGAATATTCGCAGAAGCTCAGGGTCTGATGCTTTCATGGCCACCGCTCCACCACTAACACATTAGTTAGTAAAGGAATCCTCTTTAGTTGATATTTTCCCACTATCTCACGTTGGTGATGCTGGATCTGCCGGGGAGCTCGAGAATTTGTCTTCCACCCGTCTCGAACTAGGGAACTCGTCATCGGAATCAACATCTGCGAATAAATCTTCTAGCTTAACATCCTTCTTGTCCTCTTCCTTAATGACGACAGGTAAGGCGTTTGTTTCGGCCATCGTAATATCATTATCGGCAGCTTGGTCGTCGCCATTCTGGGGCGGAGCGTCCGTCATGGTTTCTTCAGTAACAGGATTTTGACTATCGGCCTCAGGAGACACGGAATGGGGCATTTTGAAATAATTGGACTCTTGAAAACTAATATTAGACCGACTTAACGTCGTCGTCGTTTTTTCCAATCAGGATTGTATAGTAAATAGCATTGGATAATGTAGAGGGGCTACTTTAATTGAAAATGAGCGCGACGCGACGCGTTTTCGCGTTAAGTGAATGCCATGGGCTTACTTATATGTCATTAGACCCGCTACGTCAATACCTACGGATATCAAGTTAACAATACAGCAGCATCCCGGCCAATACATCCTAGGCGACATACCTAAATAGTTTCAATTACTACGTGGAAGTGGTTGAAGATAGCACTCAGAATTAGTGTCAGTAGCATTAACAACTTTGTATTTATAAACCCTCTGCTTGGCCCATAGGAATCCCCCCATCTACTCAACTTGTAGTACGACTCGACCTCGTTTCAGGCGAGCCCTGCTCATATCAGAGTGTTCCCAATTCCAGTCCAAAATCCACTAAAGCTCTATAGCCTTTGGATTCAATCTTGCGACTACGAAGAGGTCAAGTCTGTCTAGATCAGAATGCAACCTGAGGAACTTATGAATTTATGCCCTCATTTTAAGCGGCAAAACGCTGGTCCGAATTCAATCCGCATATTAATGTAATCCCTCGAATCACTCATCATCGTCTTCATCCTCCTCACTCTCCTCGTCGGCATTCTCGAGCCACTCAACAAGCGCCTGGCACTTGTCTCGCACGCCCGACATCAGGCCATCCTCTTTACCCCTATCGTCTTCCCACCAGCCTAGAATACCTTCCTCTTCGAGTATATCGAGGTCGTACATCTGCTGCAGCATAGCTGCAAGCAAGTTCCCAGCCCTCGCAACGTCGACTATCTTAGCGCTGCTCGCGCACGCCTTTTGCACCGCCAAGGCGAACTCAACTTGCTCCGAAACTGAATGGTCGCCAACGCCAACGTCGGAAACGAAGTCAGTAGCACCTTCCCGTGACGTAAGGACGTGCTTAGCGGCCTTTGACGGCTCCAAGGCTCCATTTTCCGCGTTCATGAGCTCGACAGCGCGACGAACAAAGGCCGTTGCGACCGCCTTCCTCATTGCGGCGTCAGATGCATTGTTAGCAAGCCGTAGTGATGTGAATTCGAGCTTCTCGGATTCGAAGTTGCCGGATATTCCACGGAGGACGTCCAGCAGTCCATGAACCGCGTCGGAATGGAAAGAGGAGTAATTAGGAGCGCCCGAATCATCCGAGGCAAATGAAGAAAGTCGCGATCTCGACGTAGGTTGACTAGTACTCGGCGACACAGGACCCAATTCTTCATCGGACATGTAATCGTCATCTCCAAGCGATGATACTGAGGAATCGGAGAGGTCGAGGTCTTCAATGGAGTATATAAGTGATTTTTGTAAGTTTGAGGGGCCATCAGGATCCGCATCGTCATCCTCTGGATCCCGGAAGAGTGCCCCTTTGCCTTCAGGGCCGACGAATTCAGGCTGTGATGATACTATTTGTCCGCTAGAGGAGATAAGTGATAACATCGTGGCGGGTTTGACATCCGTCTTATCGCCCAATTGAACTCCAAACGACACGAGAGAGCCCTCGTGGACAACGGCGTTTTTACCAACCACTCCTCTCTCCGCAATAATCGCATGCTCCACCACAGCGCCGTCGTTGATTGTTGCGTCATCCCATATAAAGCTGTCAGTAATCCGTACGTTGCTACCAATTTTACAATTTCGGCCAATCACACTGTTTCGTACTGTGCTCCCAGATCCAACATGGGTATCTTTTCCGAGGACAGAGTCGAGCACTTCGCTTCCATCTTCGATTTCAACGTCATCTTCTCGATACACATTATCGGCATGTAGTTGATAGGTCTGTCCTGGTAAGAGATTGCACTCCGGTGCAAAGGGAAAGGTCCAGCCATTCAATATGTCCCGGCTAATGGCATCGTACATCTGGAGGTTCCTAACACGCGCGCTGTAGCCCTCCTTGACGATTTTGGTATGGATCATCTTTCCATTCAGTTCCCAGTCCTTCAGTACGCCATGTAGGAAGTTTGCTCTGGGTAATTCGTAGTCGAAACTCTCAGACCATAAGGCAAGCACATCCGGCGTGCATATGTCAATCTCGGCATCGATCAGATCCGTTCGCGCCTCTGCTTCGCGGTTTTCGAGTATGGTAGGATCAAGTGTGACGTAATGATCGGTTTGTAACGGATGTATTTCTTCATAGTGTAGACATCTCTTGGCATTCGGGTCGATTATGAACGCCGGCGTAATCCCTTTTGTCTTGGTGTTATGTCCCCCCTCGCCAGCTTCTCGTAGGACCATCGTCATACACGAGTCTCGATTCGCTTCCCGCCGGGCTCTATGCGCTGCCAGAGCCTCCTCGAGGGATATGTTGGCGACCAAATCTCCATGGACCAAAACGAAGTCGCCGCCAATAATGTTGCGTTTGTCTAAATCTCGAAGAAAGTCGCCTATCGATCGAGCATCTGCAACACGTATGAATTCGAGGCTAGAGAAGGGGCATGATCTTGAGGTAGGAGACCATCTCGAGTCATGAATATATCGCTCGATTTGATCATGGTGGTTGCCGCAATAAATAAAGACTTCTTGGACTCCATTCATGGCTAGGAACTCGAGAGAGTACTCGATCAGAGGCGTATTGGCTAGTGGAAGGAGACACTGCAGGAAGACCAGAATCAGCAATTGAAGCTAAAGCAAAGCTCAGAATGAACTTACTCTTGGCTTCTCAAGTGAGAACGGGTAGAATCTTGTCTGAAACGAATCTGCTATGAGCTAGAAGGGTAAAGGCGCAAATATTAGCCAGATCTCCCACCAATTCAATGCCCCGCGATGCTTAGGAATTCCATACCACTGCTTGAAGAACATCTTCCCTCTTTTCGTCGCCTCCTGGTTTTCCAGACTTCTTCCCTCGTGCAGCAGTGCCACCCTTAGCAGCTTTGTTCTGCGACATGGCGATTCAACGTGGTATGTTGTCTGCTGTACGTTGCGAAGGACCGATATCAAGGTGTGTATTGAATTTTTGGCGATGAGTCAAATGATTAGAGGGGCAGAATGGAGCCCCGCTATAGATATAATGTTTTATTACTCCATAATTACTACCCTCTATGACGATATCCTTATATAACTAGCTATCGATAAGAAGCCCAATTTTAAAATTAGGGCTATTAGGTTAAATTACCTTAATGCTTAAATCCATACACTTATACTTTATTTCTAACCGAAGGTTTTTTATATTAGAACTTTTTAAAAATTAATTATAATACGAAATGATAAGGTAATTAATAAGATAATTGATAAGAAATTAATAAGTAATTAATAAGCTTTTCTCGCGTAATAATTAAATAAGATTTTCTTTTATTTTTATTTTAAACTTTAAACTTTAATAACTTTACGAATTTTTATCCGATAAAAATAAAACTTATATAATTAAATAAAAGGGCTAATTCGTTATTTAATAACATTAGGTGTATAATGTTACGATATTTATAAGCTAAGATATTAAAGGTTAAATATAAAGGATATTTTAGGAAAAAATATTTAAGCGTTAAAGCTATTAAAGCTATTAAAGCCATTAAAATTTTAAACTATTAAAGCTATTAAAGCTATTAAAGCTTTAAGTTATTAAAGCCATTAAAACTACTAAAACTATTAAAGCCACTAAAGTTTTAGGTTATTAAAGTTTAAAAGTTTTAAAATTTAATATTTTTACTAATCTTTTATTTAAAAAATTTAAAAAAATATATATAAATAAAGCTTTAAATTCTTATTTAAATGATATAAAATATATATAACTAATCCTATTCGTTAAAGAGTTATTAAAGATTAAAAATAAGGTTTTAAAATTAAAAGGTATATAATTATAATTATACACAAATTTTATTATATAATTGTAATGATATAATAATAATAATTATAAAATTAAAAATTAAAGCTTAGGTTCGAATCCTATGTAAAGTAAAAATTTAAAAAATTATTAAATAAATAAAAAATAAATAAATAAAAAATAAACAAATAATAAATTAAAAAATTATTAAATAAATAAAAAATAAACAAATAAAAAATAAACAAATAATAAATTAAATAATAAATTAAATAATAAATTAACTAAATAAATAATTAGATAAATAAATAAATAAATAATAAATTAAATAAATAATTAACTATTTAAATAATTAGATAAATAAATAAATGAATAATAAAAAGAATAAATAATTAAAAGAATAAAAATAAATTAGAAAAAATATTTAAAAAAGTATTAAAATGAAAATAAATTTAAAAGTTAAAGATTTAGCCTTTAGTTAGGATATTACCTTTTTTTCTTACTTTATTTTTAATTTAAAATTAAACTTAAAATCTTTATAACTAGTTTTTCGCGAGGAAAAATTTTTAAACCTTTTTTTTTATTTTTAAAAAATCACGGCCCTACTCCTCGCTTTAGCTCGGGTTCGGGGGATTTTTAAAAAATAAAAAAAAAGGTTTAAAAATTTTATAATAATACCTTAAAATCTTTTAACTTTTTAATTAAATTATATTACTTTTATTAATAATAATTTTTACGAAAAATATTAATAAATTATATTAAAATTATATTAAATTTTATTTTATAACTTTTAATATTTTTTTTTTAAAATTTTAATCTTTAAAGCTATTTATTATTTATAATTATATTAAAATTAAGTTATATTTAAAATTAAATTAAAATATTTATATTTTAACTTTTTAAAAAAATTATAATTAATAAAAGAAATAAAATTATAAACTTATTAAAGTTTAATTTTAATATAATTTTAAAATATTTTTAATAATAACTTATTATTTATACCTTTATAATTTTTTTTATTTTTATCTTTAATTTAAACTTTTTAATTATAATATTAATTAATATTATATAAAAATTTAATAAAAATAATTTTTTATTAATTTTATAAAATATTATAAAAGCTTTTATATAAAAATATAAAACTTATAAATTCCTTATAAAAAAATTACTTTAAATTAAAAATATATATAACTTATTTATAAATTATTAATATTATTATTTAATTAAATAAAGCCTAATATAATTTACTATTTTATACTTAAGTTTAAATAAAAAATAATTTAAAACTAGTTTTTTATAAAATTTTTATAGCTTTTTTTATTATTAAACTTATAACTTAATTAAAAGGTTAAAATTTAAAAAAAGCCTTATTTTAACTTAATTTTATAATTAACCTTATTTAACTTATTAACGATTTCTTATTATCGTTAAGGGGCTAATATATTAGGATTAAAAGTATTTAAAATTTAATAATAATAATTAAAATAAAAGTATAAAATAGCTTTATAAAATATAATTATTCGAATATAAAATTAATAATATAATAAAATAAAATATATTTAATAAATTAAAAAAAATATTAGCTAAAACGATTATAAAATTTATTATTATATTAATTATAAAAATTAATATAAATATATTTTTAATATAAGCTTTATAAAAAAGTATATATTATAATTTTATATTTTTAAGTAAAATAAATAAGGGATAAAAAAGTTAGGTTTTTAATTTATAATTAATATAATTAAAAATAAGTTTAAGAAAATTAAACTTAAACTTATAATTAAAATAAAACTAGTGTTATTTACCAAATATAATAAATTAATATATAATATTAAAAAAGAATTAATATATACTTATAATAAAAAGGTTATTATTTAAGTAAATATATTTATATATTAATTATAGCCATTTTTATATAATTAATTAGCTTATAACCTTAATAAGGAAAAGCTAAAAAAAAAGGAAATTATTTTTAATTTAATTTTAAAATAATTTTAAACTATATTTATTTTAATTATTATAAATATAATATAAATATTATTAAAACTAAAAATAGTTAATATAAGTTTTTAAAGAAATTTTATTAGGATAAATTATATTAACATTTTAAAATATTTAACTATATATTAAATTAATATTAATAATAATAAAGTAATTAAATAAATTAGTAAATATAGTTTTAAATTAATTTAAAAATATATTTATATATATAATATAACTTAAGTTATTAGCTAAAAAAATTTTAATATAGCTATTAAATTAATTTTAATTAATTATTTAAGGAAAAGAAATATAAGTAATTAAATATATATATAATAAATTAATAGTTTAGGTTAATATTATTTAAGCTTAATTAAAAATTAGTTTTAAATTATATTTAATAAGAAAAATATATTTAAAAAATAAAACCTTAAATTAATATTTGAAATAAGCCTTATATAATATTAGTAATAATTAGTAATAAAATAAGTTAAAAATATCCCTATTATATAAAGTTTAATTTTATTTATAATAAAAGACAAAATAACATATAAAGTATTTTTTAAAAATAGATTTAATATAATATTAATTTAATTATACCTAAGTTATTAGCTTATTAATATTTAATTAGTTATAAAAAGTTATAATGTTAAAAATAATAATAATCATTTATATATTTTAATATAAATAAAACTAAATAAAACTTAAAACTATTTTAAGATTATATTTAAACTAAAGTTAATTTAATTAAATATATATGTAAAAATAAAAAAGTTAAAAAAGCATTTATTTTTTAAAAAATAATTATATACTTAATATTAAATATAAATAATAAATTATACTATAAATGTTATAAATATTTTAACGCGTTAAAAATATACAAATATTATATAAAAATTACACGAAAATTATATAAAAATTATTTAAGCAATTTAAAATTACCTTAAATTTAATATATGGTTACTTATTCTTAATTTTTTAAGTAATATTACTTCCTTTTTATTTAATATATAAGCTTTTTTTTCTTAATAAATTTAAGCTTACTTTTTAATTACTTTTTTATATAATTTTATTATTTTTCTTTTCTTTTTTATAAGTTAAACTTTGAAAATCCTTTTATTTAAATAGCTTTATTTATATTAATTTAAGTATAATATAGTTTTAAGTTATATTAAAATTATTCCTTCCTTAAAGCTACTTTATAATATTTATAAAAGCTTATTTAATAAAAATATCTTAACTTTTATATTTTATATAAATAATTATAAATTATATTTAAAATATTTCTTTTAAATATTTTAGGTTATAAAATATAAGGGTTATAAAAATTAAGGCTTAAATAAGCTTATCCTTATAAGCTAATCTTAAATTAAATTTAAATTATTATTCCTTTATAATTTATTAAAGCTAAACCATTAATAAGCATTTATTTATTAATTTAAAAGTATATTAAGCTTATTTTTAATTAGTATAATATATTTGCTCCTATAAAATAAGTTTTTACTATTAACTTATTATAATAAATTATTAACTCTTAATAATAGTTTTAAATTTAATTTAATTAGTTTTGGGATAATATTAATATTATTAAAAAGATTTAAGGGATTAAAAAAAAGTAACAAATTTTACTCTTTTTTATTTACTTACTTATAATAATTTTTAACTAATAAAATATTAAATTAATATTTATTTAAATATAACATTATTTTAACTATAATATAAATATAAGATAATTTTAACTTACTTTATTCTTTTATTCTATATATAAAATATGCCTTTATAAATATATTTTTCTACTTATAATAAATTCTAAGCTTTTTAAATAGTATTAACCATTCTTTATAATTATTAATAAACTTATAAAAATTAAGTAATAATTAGTTAAAAATTATCCCATAGTTAACCTAATATAAAACTTATAACTTTATAATTATTAATAATAAAATAAATTATTTAATAAAATTATTAACTATAAAATGCTTACTTTTATTAATATTAATATATTTTAAAATATTTAACTAATCCATAAAATTAATCTTAAAATAAACTTAATATAAGCCTTTTTAAAGCTAATTTAATAATTTATTTACTTATTAATTAATAATATTTATAAAATATTAATTTTATTTATTTAATAATTAAGTTAAAATTAATATAAAAATAATTTACTTATTTAAGTAAAGCTTAATCGTCACATTAATTATTTTAATTAAACAAACTTATAATAATAAGTTAAAAATTTAATTTAAAAATTTACCTAAGTTATAATTGAAAAACTTATTTTAAAATTTATATTATAAATAAACCTTATAAAATATCATAATATATTATAAGTAATTTTTTTATAATTTAAAACTATTTAAGTTTAAGATTAATTAGTAATTTAATCTTAAAATAGTTTAAAATTATTATTATATATTTACTTATTAAGTAATACCTTAACCTATGTGTTTATTTTTTATATATATTTAAAATAATAGTATAAATAAAAGTGTTAACTTATTCTTAATACGTTTTATATATATACTTAAAATGTATTAAAGTTTTAAATATAATTTTAAGCTAATAAAACATATAGCTAAATAACTAATAATATAAATTCATTATTTCCTAATTAAAAAATACATATATAAAAATCTTAATTTTTATAAATAATTAATATTAATATTTATAAATAAAAAATAATTAACTTAAGATTATATTATGTATTTTCTTATTTTAATTAATAATTAAATATAAATTAATTTTTTTATAAACTATCTTAAAAAATAAATCTATTTAAATATAAGTATAATCCTAAAATATTTTTACTTATTTTTTTATTATATAAATAATAAAATATCTATTAATATTTTTCTTCATTTTTAAATAGAATATTTTTTAGATTTAATATTTATCCTTAAGTTATTTTAAGTTTAATTTAAATTTTTATTAAACTTTAATAAAAATAATCCTTATAAAATATTATAAAAGCCTTTCTTTTTAAATAATAACATTTATAATATACTTTATATTAAATATCTAATAAATTTTTTAAAATTTATTTATATTAAATTTTTAATATAGTTAATAATAACTTAATTTCATTTAAAAATGGGCTAAAATTAAATTTAATATTATCTTTACTTAACCAATATAAAATTCCTATTTATTATAAGTTTTAATAACTTATAATCTTTAAGTATTTTTATAAGCTTTTATTTAATATTAATAAATAATTTTATTAATGATAATAAATAATATATATATAATTTATAAATAATAAAAATTATAAATAAAAACATTTTAAAATTATATAAAATATATATATTATAATAAATATTATAAAGTTTATAAAATATCTTCTTAACTCCTTATATATAATTATAGCTATAGTTTAAAAATTTAATTATAATATATTTTATAAATAAATAAAGATTTAATTAAAATAAGTTTAATAACTTATTAATATATAATAATTAAAAAAAAAATAAAATTAATATAACTAATATTATTTTTAATAAGTATAATAAAATGATAAAACTTTATATTATAACTTAATAAATATTTAATAAAAAGTATTTATATAAATATATTAAAATTACTAAAAATATTTAAATAGTTAAATATATTTAATTTAACCTTAACTTATCTCATTATATTTAAAAATATATAACATTCCTTATTTATAAATATTCTTATAATAATTTAAAATATAAAAAAACTAAGGAGATTTTTAATAAAAATAAAAAATTATATAAAATAACTTATAGTTAAATAAAATCTTATTTTAAATAAAATTAAATTTAAAGGTTTTACTTATATAAATATTTTATCCTATAGTTTATCTATTAATAATTTTTTCTTTTCGTTTTAAAAATATTTTTAATATAATAAACTAAGCTTAATAATATCCACCTAATTAAACTTAAAATTATATTTAAATAAAATTTTATTATAACTTATAAATATCTTTAAATTTACATATTTACAATAATAAATTTTAATATAAATATATTATTAATAATATGCTTAATGTTAGTTTTTAAATCTCTTATTAATATTAATATAAATTTCATTTATTATTTCCCTTAGATTAATTTAAGATTAATTTAAGGGTAATATCCTAAGATTTATATTTATAATAATAATTAAAAAATATTTATTTTAAAGCTTCCTTATTACTTAAAATAAAATTAATTATATAATAATAATTAGTTAATAAAATAATAATTTATAAATAATTTAAATACTTATTTTAAATATTATATTTATAATAAGCTTTTAAAATCCTTTCTTTTTAACCTTATTATTTACATTTTTCATTTCTTATAAATAAGATTTTAAATTAACCTTAATAAAGTATATAATCCCATTAGATTAAGTATTAAAATAAGTTGGCATATTTAAATAATCTTATATCTTTAATACATTAATATTATACTTTTTAAATGAAAAAATAATAACCTTAAATAAATAGGTAATTGTTTAAATTAACTATTAATATAAATTGGGTATAAGCTTAACAATTATATAATTTAAAACCATATTAAAATTAATCTTTTAACATATTAAATTTACTAAAAGTTAATTATATATATTCTAAATCTATTCTTAATTAAAATCTTTAAGGAAAAAATTTAAATCCTTTTTTTCCTTTTTATTAAATGCCTTTATATCATTTCGAATAAAATTTAAATAAGCTTTTTTAACTTATTTATTCCTAATATTATTCCACCACGTTATAATAGCTTATTGGTAATTTTTTAGCTTTTTTTCTTTTTTAATAAGTTTTTATTATTATTTCCCAAAGGTAAAAAAATACTTTTCCTAAATATAATTAAGGCTTAATAAGTAAATAATTTAATTAATATAAGTTTAAACTTGGTTTAATTTTTCCATTATTTTAATTATAATTAAATTTATATATAAGTATATATAAATTTAATAGGAATTTCTTTTTTTTTATTAAAGCTTACTTCTTTTTATAAGGTAAATACTTATTCCCTTATATAAAAAGATTAAAAATATTTTATTACTTAATATCTTAATCTATTAAAAATTTACCTTAGTTAAGTAACTTAATAATTAAACTAAAAATTAGCTTTATAATATTTTTTAATAATTAAATACTTAAATAATATAATATATAACTTTTATTAAAAATTTTCATTAATTTTTATAACCTATAAATTAATCTTAAATTAATCTTATTTTAATCATAGGATTACTAGATTTTTTATTATTAATAAAAATTAACTTAAGTTAAGTTAAACCACCCCCTATTTTATTAAGCAATATTAAATTAATAAATTAAAAGATTAAAAATATTTTTCTAATAAAAATTCTAATAAAAAGTAAATATAAATAATTTAAGGTTAACTATAAACTTAAATAATGTAATTAGTTAATCTTAAAATAATATAAAAAAATTACTTTAATTATATGTATAAAAAAGATTTCTTAAAGTATATAACCTTTAAAATTAAAGATTATATTATTAATATTTATTATATTAAAGATTAATTTAAATTTCCTATTTTAAAGGTAAAAAGATTTTATAATAAAAATAATATTAAATAAATTTATATATATAATAAATCATATAAACTATAATTTAATAAAGGTGTAATTTAATTTATAAACTAATATTAATTAATTTTTAACATAACTTAATAATTATTAAGTTCCTTATCTCTTATTCCTTTAAACATTATATTATTACCTATTTCTTTTTATAGCAATTAATATTAATAATATATTATTCTAAAAATTATTATTTAAAAAAAGCTTTAATTAAAATATTTAATTTTTATTATTATCCCTTTTCTTTATTATAAAAATTCCTAAAAATATATTCTTTTCTTTAATTATTAGACTTTTTATATTTTATACTATTAATTTAATATATATAGCTTTAATATATTATAAGTTTAATCCTAACTTTTAAACTAAATAAATAAGGCTAAAATTTTCGCCTTTAATAATAATAATAGTTTTAATAAAAATTAATTCTATTAAATCCTTTTATTTAATTTCTTTAATTTAGTCTTTTTTATAAATCTTTTTTTATAAATATAATTAATAATATTAAAAGAAAAATATTAAAACTAACTTTAAATAAGGCATTAAAAAAAGCATTAAGAAAAGTATTTTAAGAAAAAAGCCTAATGAAAATATAAGCAATATTATCTTATATAATAAGGAAGTAAAGTATTTAAATTATTAACCTTTTTATTTTAATTAAAGAAATTATATTAATTAAGCTTATATATAAAATGTTTAATAATAATAATTTATATTAACTTATTAAAACCTTTATTATAAATATATTAAAAAATGTTATGGCTTATAAAATTAGCATATAATAACTAAGGCTTTTATATAATATAATTAAAAGAAAATATATAAGCAAATAAACGATTAAATATAAGGTAATATTAAATTAAAAAAGTAATAATATAAATATTAATTTATTTTAATTTATATTAAAAATATTTTAAGCCCTTTTTTTATTATAATTAAACTTATGTTTATAATTATTTTTAAATGTTTTATATTTTAATTAGATTTAATGCTATATTATTAAATATTAATTATTTAACTTTATATGGCTTTTTTAAAATATGATTTTATTTAAATATTACTTAACAAATATCCTTAATTTATAAATATTATGTATAAATATTTTTATTATATATTTAATAAAGATTAATATAATTATTACGGTTCCTACCTTTTATTTTATTACTTTTTAGTTATTAATATTATAAATTAATAAGAGGAGAAAAGATATAAATATATTAAGTAATAAACTAATTATATAAATTAACTAAATATAATATTTATTAATTATTTTATTAACTAATATATTAGCTAGCTTATTAATTATTATAATTAAAATATATTTTAAACTTTATTCCCTTATATGTTTCCTTTTCCTAATCTTATTAATATAAAGTAATATATAAGGCATATTAATTAATTAATCATAATACTTATAAGCTTATTTATTATTTACTATAATTTAATTATATTTTTAAATTTATTTATTATTATATTTTTTATCCTATTTATAAGTAAAAGATATGTTAATAATAAATTAAAGCTATATTTTTTTAACCTTAATAAATTTATATTAATAATAAAAGATATATTAAATATAATATATAATAATATTATAAATAATATTAATAAGTATTATATAAGTATTTAAATAAAATATAAATAGTTTAATGTTAAAAAGAACTATAAAAACCATAGGAGCTAAATTAACTATTTCTTTTTATAAAGTTAATTAATATTTTAAATATATAACGCATTCCTTAAAGGCCCCCTTTTAACCATTAAAATAATTAAATAAAATAAGGATTTAAATAATAATTTATTTCGAGAGGATTTTCCTTCTTTTATAAAGCTAATTAATATTTTAAGTATATAACACACCCTTTAAGCCTTTTTTATTAACTACTAGAATAATTAAACAAAGTAAGGATTTAAATAATAATTTATTTCGAAAAGATTTTCCCTTTTTATAAAGCTAATTAACATTTTAAGTATATAATACACCTTTTAAACCCCTCCTATTAGCCATTAAAACAACTAAATAAAGTAAAGATTTAAATAATAATTTATTTCGAGAAAAACTAACCTTTTTTAAATCTTATAATTATACCTTATAATTAAAAGTAATACAAATATTAGAAAAGTAATTAAAGTAATAATTAAAGTAATAACTATACTTTAAACATTATATTTTTAACTTATTAACATTATTACTACTAGCTTTAAGCTATAATAATTAATCTTTATTAAATAATAGCCTTATTATTTTATTATAAATTTAAGGAATATTTTAAAATCTTACTTTACTTTAAAAGTAAAACATAATAGTAAGTATAATATTATTTTTTTATTTTTTCTTTTATCCTATTTAATATTTAAATTATTATTAATATTACTTCCTAAAAATTCTTTATTTATTAATCCTTTTATATTTTTTTAAATATTTGGTTTTATAGATTTTAATAAGGGTAATATTTTCAATTTTATATCCTTATTAATATTATTAAAAGAATATTTTTCTATATAAAAAAAACCCCCCTTTAAATAAAAAGGAAAGAATTATAAATAAAAGAAATTAACTACTTTATAAAAAAATTAAGCTAATATTAATATAAGGAATATATTATAACTTAATCACACTTAATTATTAACTTTTTAAATAAAAAAATGCAATACTTTTAATAATAACTTAAGCCTTATTAAATTACTTATAGTTATAAATTAAACCTTTATTAAAATAAGTACTAGGCTTATTATATTAAAAAAAAGATATAATATATTAGTGAAAAATGCTATAAAGTTAAATATATAAATAAGTTTAATTAGTTAAGGTAAAGCATTAAAGGCCTTTTTATTTGTTAACATTATTTTTAAGCTTATTAATAGTAATTATTTTAAAGTAATAAGTGGCTTATTTTTTTCATTACTTATTATTAATTATATTTTATATTATAATATAACCATTAAAAAGTAAAAGGCTTATAAAGTATTAATTAAATTTATTAATTTATTTAATAGGAATAGTATTAAAATTTATAAATATAATATTTACTAATAATTAAACTTTTATAAGTAGGAATTTATATTAAAAGATTAGCTTATAAGTATTTATATAATATTTTTTCATTATAAGTTAATTTTAATAAAGGTAAAAAAAGAGTATATATTTAGTTATAACGTTATAACTAATATAAGATAAAATAATAGGCATTTATAATAGCAAATTAAAAGTAATTTTATACCTTTAATCTTTTAAATTTAAAGGTAATATATAAATATATTTTTTATTATTAAGACTTAAAAGTTAAAAAAGTGGTAATATTTTTAAAAATTTTAATAGGTTTAATAAATAAAGTATTAGTTTTTTTTTTAAATTTTATAATATTAAATTTTAATAATACCTTATATTACCAAATGTGAAAAGCAATAAGCTATTACCACTAATTATATATAAATATAAGATCTTTATAAAAATATTTAAATAACTTTATTATTATTAAATATATATAATTAAGGCTTATATCTTTTAGAAAAGCTATTTAAAGCAATTTTAATAATATAAGTTTCATTTTAATATACCTTTTTTTAAGCGTTAAAATTGGCTAAAAAGGTAAGTGATAATTAAAAGTCTTATATTATATAACGTTTTTAATTAGTATAATATATATTAAATTAAACTAATTAAATTAAACTAATATAAAGCTTTAACTATTATCCACTTTTTTATTTAATTTATATAGCTAAAAATAAGTATATTAAAATAATATTTATATTATTAAAATCGCCTTAATTAGCTCTTTTAAAGGATAAAAGTTTTAATTAAATAAATATTATACTACTTAAATTATTTGCAATCTTATATAACTTTTTAAAAAGGATTTAAAATATTATTCAATTAGTAATAATTACCTACCGCTCTTTAAATTTAATAATATAAAATACTATTAAAATAATAAAACTCTTTTTTTTTTTAAGTATTATTATTTAAACAATCCTTTTTAAAAATAAAATCCTTAAGTTTTTTTATTTTTAAAAGAAAATAAGTTAAATTAAAAGTAATTAATATATTTAATAATATATTTTAATTATATAATATTTATTATAACCAATTAAATATTTTATAATAAATAATTCATTATTAGGAATATTTATAATCCATTTTAAGGCTTAATGTAATAATAAGATTATAATTTATTAATAAAAATATTAATAATTCGGTTTAAGGCTTAACCTTATAAATATAATTCCTATTTAAAATATTTTATTATATTTTATAATATTATTGTTTTTAAATAAATTAAATATTATTATTATTATTAAAGCTTATTCTTAAATAATATTATTATTAAGTTTATTATAAAGATAAAGCTTAAAAATATTCTATATTATACTTAATTTTTTAATAACTTTTAAAAGATTAGGCTTTAATTATTAATTAAAATTTACTATTTTAATTATACCTTACCGGCTTTACTAATTGTTTTTTAAGCTTTTAATAATAATATACTTTTATATAATATGGTTTATATTATATATTATATTATTTTTAATAACATATAAATAAATGACAAAGGTTATAATACTTTAAATCATATAAAACTATTTTTATTTATGTTGCTTAATTTTAAAAATATATAATATATACTTAAAAATCATATAGCTTTAACTAGTATTTATTACTTTTACTATTTTAATTATAAGAAAAGTTAAAGCAAATATTTTATTTGTTTTATTAAATTATTAATGTTTATTAATAAAAAAGTCATATTTTATCATGCCTTATTTTAACTAATAAAAGTTTTTAAATAAATTATTAAAATCTTAAAGAAATTTATATCCTAATATTTTAATGGTTAGCATTTTTATATTTAATATTACTAGCACGTTTGTTACTATAATAACTACTTAAGTTTTTTTAACGTATAACTTTAATTATATCCCTTACCTTTTTATAAGTTAAGTTAATACCTTTAAATTAAGTTATATTTTCCTTTAAATAATAAAAATTTTTATTAAAAGAAATAATATATAGCGGTTTATTATTTTATTAAATAAAAATATACCTATGTATTTATATTTAAGAAATCTTATTTTTTTTCGTAAAGATATTTATACTTTTTAAGATTTAAATATTATTATCTTTATTTTTAAGCTTAACTTTAAAAATAAGGAATATTTACGCTTAACTTATTACATATTAAACCTCCTAGAAAAGTTTATTAATTTTAATATAAAAATTTATTTATTATATTATAATATTTCTATTTTACCTATTAAATATTCTTTTAAATTTCTTTTCGCTTAGTTTAATTGGTTTTTATTTATTAATATTATTATTATGCTTTTTATGGATAATAATAATAAGACTTAATATTTTATACTTTTTTAAAATATAAATAAAGATAAAATAATTAAATAAATGCTTTTATTTTAATCGCTTTTTTAATTATTTAGTAAAATAATTAGTAGTTAAACTAAGGATATTATAGGTAAAAAGCATAATCGTTAAAACTTTAAAGCTATTTAAAATATTAAAGTTTTAAGTATAAATAATATTATCCCTAATATTAGCGATAATAATAATAACATCTTTAATATTAACGATTTTAATATTAATAACATTAATATTAATAACCTTAATATTAATAAAGGTAATATTAATAAGCTTAGTATTAATAAAAATAATATTATAAACCTTATTTATTTAGTTTATACCGGTTAAATAAAATGTTTTAATAATAGTGTTAAATTTAAAAATTATAATTTTAGTTTATATTTCTTTTATAACTCCTTTAATAATCTTTTAAATAATTTAAATCTCCCTTATAAAAAGCCTTAATTTTTATTAATAAGTGAGAATAATATTACAAAGACTTGTCGTTTATGCTTATAATTAAAATCTAATAAAAACAAGTTCGTTTTTATTAGAAATTAATTGTCTTTTAAATAAAGCGATTAATTTAAATATAAATCTAAGCTTAAAGTTCCTTATATTTTTATTTTAAATTAGAAAAAAGGTGATAAAGATAATATATTTTCTTTTAATTAAATATTAAGATAAAAATCTTAATAAGTTTATATTATTACTTTTATAGGAAATATTATAATATATATAAGGATTTATTATATAAGATAATTTAATAAGGTAATAATTAAAACAATATAATAAAAGTTATATATAAAATAAAATAAGATAAGATAAATTTATATTTATAAATAGTATTTAATTAAATTTAAGCTTTATAATTAAAGTATTATATAGCTTATATAAATATTTAAGCTAAAAGCTTTTAAGCTTTTAACCTTTTTTATTTTATAATTAAATCTTCTTTAAGTTTTTAATACTTTAATTTTATTAAGTTATATTTATAAAGAGAAAAAACTAATAAATAATTTTAATTTAAAGTTTTTATATCTTAAGAAATGATTTAAAATTATAAAATATAAGCTTTAGCTAAAAGAAATATTAATACCAAAGTTAAAAATATAATATACCTTATTAATATTTTAATTAAAAAGAAAATCTTAATATAACATATTAATAATAATTATTTGTGTTTCTTACTTATAATAAAGTGGTTAATTAGCTTTATATAATTTAAATAAATATTATAAAATATTTACTTAAGAGTTACTTATAGCTTTAATTTTAATTCTATTTTTTTTAATAACTAATACGTTATTAATTTAAAGTACTTTTATTTCCAATATTTATTTATAAATATTAAAGATAACTTTTTAATACTTTAAGAATTAGTTATACTTATTTAATATAAAAGTCCTAAATTTTTTTATAATATATTAGTTATTTAACTTTTATATAATAAAAAACCTAATACTTTTAATATTTAAAGTAATATTATAAACTATATATTCTTACCTTTTAAAAACTTTTTTAATTATATTAATAGTTATTATAAAATTATTAAGGTATTAGTTAATAATATTATTTAGCTTATAATTGGCTAACCTTACCTTTATAAGGAAATAAGGGAAAAAGATAAATGATAAAATAATGTTATATAATAAATAATTTGGCCAAAGTAATTTAAAAAGGGTAGGGAATATATTTAAGCTATATTTAAAGGTTAAATTTATAATAAATATTTTTAGTTTTAAAGTAAAATAAGAATTTACCTAAGAAATGTAATTTTTTAACCATTTTTTTCTAATAAATTATTTAATCTTTTCACCTATATTAAAAATCTTATTAAGTTTAAAATAAATAAATAAAGCTAAAATATTATTAGATTTTTATATTATATAACTCTTAATAAGTTTAGTTTTATAAGTATTAAAAAGTATATATGTATTTTTATAATTAAAAAGTATATTATTTTTAATATTAGAAAGTATTATAATATCCTTTATATTAGGGTATGTTATATTTGTAATATTAAAAAATGTTATACCCTTAGTATTAAAAAGTGGCCTTATATTTTTAATATTTTTATTTAATTTTTTTAATATATCCTTAATATTCTTTTATATAAAATCTAATAGTGTTAAATATAATTTCTTATTATATAATATAATATTAGCTATTATTAAGTATATCTTTTAATATTTTAATGTGTAAATAAAATTTTTATTTAATCTTATTTTAATAGTGTTACTATTTATAAACAATATTATTAATATAAAATTTAGCAATAAAAGTAAGGTATAATTTATTTTTTAAGGATTTTATTAATTTAATAAAAGGTTTAAATTAATGCTTTTTAATAGAAGATTTAAATTAATATTTTATAGTAAAAGGATTGGATTAATATTTTTAAGCTAACTATTAATAAGATTTAAGATAAATTTTTAAGGATTAATAAAATAAAAAGGATTACTTAATTTAAGAGGATTGTTAAAAGGATTATTATTAAAAGAAAAAGGGCGATTAGAAAATAGAAAACTTTTAAAAGAGTAAAAATTATTAAAATTAAAGGATATATTATAATTAAGTAAATTAATAAGATTAAGTATGTTAGAATTAAAGGGGATATTAACTTTAATAAACTTATTAAAATTAAGTAAATTAATAAAATTAAGCGTGTTAAAATTAAAAAAGGTATAAAAATATAATATATTAAAAAGATTAAAAGGTAAAAAAGTTTATATAGTAAATTATAAAAGTAAGTAAAGCTTTTTAGTTTAAGTATAATTAAAACAAGGCCTTTTTATTAATAAGGATTTATTTTTATTATCCTATTTCCTTTTAAATTAATAATATATAATATTATTAAAAAAAGAATTAAACTTAAATTTATTATTTAAAATAATAAAAGGAAAATATTTAAGCAATTTAAATTATACTTAAGGCTTTATAATTAAATAATTTATAATTATAAAGGATAATAAAGTTTATTTTAAGTAATAAAAATAATAAATATATTAATTAAAGATTAAATTAAAGTTATTAATAAAAATAAGCATTTAAGGTAATATAGTAATTAATAAAACTTAGGTATTAAATTTAAAAAGCAATAAGGTATTGCCGTTAATTACATATTATTTTAAGTCTTTTTTAAAAAGCTATATATAATTACAAATAATTTTAATATTAATAAGTATATATAATTATAATTTATATCCTTTAAAAAAGCTAATTAAGGTAATTTCGATAATATAAATATCATTCTAATATACCCTTTTTTAATATAAAAATTAAATAAAAAAGTAAATAATAATTAAAGCCTTATATTATATAGCGCCTTTTAATTATTATATATATACGTATATATATGTTTAAATTAAATGGTTAATTAAATTAAATTAATTAAAATATTCCATCCTTAAAAAAAAGCCTTAAATAAATGCTTTATCCTTTTTTTTATTTACCTTATATTTATTAAATTATATATTATTAAAGATATATTTCCTTTTTACTTATTAAGTTTTTTAACCTTAACTATTTTTAATATAATAGGTGTAATATTTTAACCCGTTATAAAAAACCTAATTTATAACCTTTTAAAAGATAAAAATATTAAACTAGATTTAAAGGATTTTTTAAAAACCTATTTTAATTAACTTAAAATTTATTACTTAAAAATCCTTAAAGCTAATAATAATCCTTTATTAACCTTTACTATTATAAGTAATAAAAATATTTTATATTGCTTAATTTATTACTTTTATTATATTATTATTAGGAATTATTAAAATAATATTAAAGGTAGTTTATTAAATATATATAACAATTTTTAAAGCAATAATTTCCGCCCTTAAGCTTATTTATTTAAAAATATTAGGGGTTAACTAGCTTATATATTTTAAGGTAAAAATGGTATTATTTTAGTAGATAAATTAATGATTAAATTATACTTTTATATGTTAGAAAACCTTAAAGGTTATTATAAATTACTTTTTTTTATTATTTTAACATTTTATTAATAATATTTATATTAATAAATAATTTTAAGCTAAAATATATTATTACTTTTTATTTTAAATATTAAGTTTTTTTAAACTAATTATTAATATTATAATAAAATCTTCTTAAGCTTATTATTAATATAAATATATTGTTAAATATATATTTTTTAATTGGGAAAATAAACTTTATAAAAAGTGGCTATATAATTTTTATAGTATATAAAACTTAGTTTTTATAAAATCTTATATAAGATTAGGTATTAAATATAAAAAGAAACAATTTTCCTAATAAATTTTTTAATTAGATTTTATTATATACAAATATTTATAAGCTTTTTAATAATAATATATTTATATTATTTTTAAAAAAGGTTAATAAGGATATTAAACCTAAGTTATTTACGTAATTAGTAATAAAATTATTTAAAAATATAACTTAAACTATATAAAAGTTAATAAAAAAATATTATAATTATTAATATTATATAACTAATTAAATATTTTATAAATATATTTTTACTTATTTTGCTTAATTTATTTTTTATATTATATATATACCGCTTTTTAAGGGATTATAAAAGTTATATATAAGTTATAACTTTTATTTATTATTTTTTATAAAAAATAACGGGATAAAATAAAAAAGGTAAAATATATTAAGTAATAATTTTCATTAGTTATATATTAGCTTTAATAATTTAATAAGTTTAATAAAACTTATTAAAAAAATAGTAAATAATCTTATAAAAAAGGGGATAAGTTTAATAATTTTAATGATTTTAATAATTTTAATAGCTTTAATAGCCTTAATAAAGCTTTAAAAATAAAACTTAAATTATAGGATATAATATTAAATAAATAGTTTTATATGGATTTTAATGATTTTAATAATTTTAATAATATTAATTAAAAGTTATGTAAAATAATGAAATTATAAATAATAATAGTAAAGAAATAATTGGGCATAGTATTTTAGTTAAAAAATAATGTAAATGAAAAAGTATACGATTATTTAACGAAGCGTTTTTGTTTTTTTAATAATTTAAGTATTACTTATAATATTAGATATGAACCGGATTTATTTGTTACTTATTTTAATAATTTAAATAATTTTTAGTTAGCTTTGTTTTTTAATAATAATAAAAGTAATTAAATAAGTAAAAGTAATAAGTTAAGTTAAATAAGTAAAAGTAATGTAAGTATTAATAATAGTATTAATAAATTTATTTAAAGTATTAGGATTATATTTATAATTATATTAAAGGATTTTATAATTAACTTAAATATATTATATTAAATGGATTTTATTTATTAATCTTTTATTATATAAGATAATTAGTTAGATAAAACTTTTTTTATAATTTATATATTAGGTTTTTAAGTGTTTTGTTTATTAAAAGGTATAAGAGTTTATTAGTATTTTATTATTTATTCTTTTTTTGTTTTATTTTATTAGTTAAAGTTGTTAAGGTAATTTTAGGTTTAAAAAATTAGGTACTTATAATTAATATTTGGCATAATATAAATATGTGATTAATAATAATGTCTTTATATTATAAATAGTATTATAAGTTGTTTAAATAATTATATTAAAAAGTTTCCTATTTTTTTTAAAATTAAATATAATGTAATTATATTATAAGTAATTTAGGTTTTTTTATTTAAAATGATTTAATAAAATAGATAATAGGTTTTAGTTAAATTAATAAGTTTATTTAAGAAATTACTTTATTTTTAAGCGTTAAAAATAGTTAAATATTTATTAAGATAAAGATAAGGTAATTATTTTTTAACGATATTAAGTTTTTTAATAAACTTTTAAGAGATATATTTTGGAATAAAATATATATTATAAAGGGGATTTATAAAGGTTATTTAATATATATTATAAGGTATTATATAGCTTTATAAATTTTATAGCTATTAAGCTATTTGGTTATAAGTTTAAAAGGTAATATGGTAATTATAATAAAAAGATATTTTAAGTATTAAAATATTTTTATAAAGGATAGAATTGGGTAAAAAAGGATAAATATATAAATATTTAAAATTATTAATTGGTAATATATTAATTATATTTATTTAAATAAAAGGCAAGGAAAAGGTAAGGAAATAGTATTAAGAAAAAGTATAAAAGGTTTAATCTTATTTAAAAGGGTTAAAGGATAATATGTTATAGCTTAACGATTTATTAAATAAAGTAATTATTATATTATTATAATTTTTACCTTTATCTTATAATTATTTCCTTTATTAGCGATATAAATAAATATTTATTTAATTTGTTAATATATTCTTTATATTTTTTTATTTTACTTTATTTTTTACTTATATTTTTTTTATAAATACTTTATTTATTATAAGTTTTTAAAATAAAAATGGTATGGTGTTTTAAAAAGGATAGGTAGTTAGGTAAAAAAACTTAAATTAATCGCGTTAAGCTTATAAATATGCTATTATATTTAAGTATAATTTAGCTTTAAAAATAAATTTAATAGAATAAATTAAGTAAGTAATAATATATTATTTTAAAGATTTAACTATTACTTTGAAAATTTTAAGCGGTAAAAGTAAGCTATTAACTATATAAAAAAAGTATAACTAATTAATTAATTTTATTAAAATAAATGTTAAAACGTTTTTTACTATTAGTAACTTTAAGAATGATTAAATATATAAATATTAAGGTGTTGTTTAATATAATAGATTAAGATAAATTGTGTTTTCTTATTTATGCTATTTACGTTTTATTATTTTTATAGCTTTTTATTATTTAAATAAGCTTATATATATAGTTAAATTTTATTTATATATTTTATACTTTAGTTTAATAGTATTTATATTAGGTATTTATATAAGAGTAAATGGTTAAATAGGGTTAATTTATTTAATATATTTTACTATTATATAATATATTTTATAAGATATAATATATCCTTTAACTTAATGTTAGTATTTAATAATTAGTTTTATTTTAATATAAATTAATATATAATTTTAATATTTTATTAGTAAAGTTAGGATTAATTTATATATTATATAACAAATGGTTACGTTTATATATGCGTATTTTTAAAATATTACTTATTTATAAAAATGTATATATATAAATATATAATATCTATATTTAGGTAGTAATATATTAAATTTTTAATATATTAGTATTATATATTAATATTTATGTTTATAATATATTGTAATATATTTCTTTTCTAATATAAGTATTTAATTTAAATTTTTTTAATTAGGAATTTATAATTTTCAAATATATATTAAAAAAGTCCTTATTTTTATATTAAAGTTTTCTTATTAATATATATTATATTTATTTATTTATATACTTATTTATTTTCTTTTACTTATATATATATATTAACTTAATTTTTCTTAAATTTTATTATAAAATTAGTCCTTTAATATTTTTATTATGCCTAAACTATTTAAAATATATTTGAAAAAGTTAAATGGATTTAAGTTTAGTTTTAGTTAAAATATTGTTTCCTAAAAGCAAAAGATTAATCTCGTTAAGCTAAACGAAAAAAATCCTCGCCTTATTTTTAAACTAGTTTATAATAACCTAAGTTTTAATTAATCTTAAGTAAATAGCTTTAATTAAGATTTAATAAGATAAAATCATTTCTTAGCTTAATTTAAATCACCTATTAAAAATCCCTTTTTTAAAAATAATAACGATAAGTTAAACTTAATAAATAATGTAAACCTTATTTAATATATATTTTAGGTTTTAGCTAGGATAAAGAAAATATGCGTGAGTAATATTATTAAATTAATAATTAATAACTTAAATATATAAATATATATTCTTTTTATATTTTATTAATTAAAAAGATTTATTAATAATAATTTTAGCTTAAGATAAAATAGGCTATTTCTTTAAATAAATATTATAAGGATAAAATATGTTATTATTAAAAAATTAAGCTTAATCCCTTACTTATTTTAAATTATAAAAGCAAATTTAAATTAATTATTTTCTAATATAGCAATAGGCTTTAATATATCTTAGCTATTTATATAGTAATAATTAAAATTATTTTACCTTTAAAATATACTTATAAAAATTATTAAGCAAATAAAAACATATTTTAATATTATATAATTATATTAAATTATTTAAATGATATTTATATTACATATTATTATAATAATAGGGGTTATAAATATTCTTATAAATTAAATATAATTTATTAAGATATTATAATTATTCCAACTTTTATAAATATGAAAAAACGTATAAAAATTACTAGGCTATTTATAATATTAACTAAAAAATAATAGTAATATATTTTTAATAAATTATCATATAATATAAATAATATTTAAGCTTATTTACTTACTATTATAAATGAAATTAAAGACTTAAAATATTAAATTTATATATAAGTTATATTATATTTTTTTTATTACTTTTATATAATATATTTATAAAAACTTATTTTATAATTCCGCTATTATTATTATATTTTAAAAATTAAAACATTTTATATAAAAATTAAATAGAATTAATAAAAAAATAAAATATTATATTTGAAAAAGTATAAAGAAGTAAAAAATAGGAAGGTTAAATATAAGCAAGTATATTTTATATACTTAAATATTTAAAAAATAATTTAATGTTAAATAATATTTTAAAAAACATATTATTATTCCTTTAATTATATATTAAGTAATTAAGCACTAGTTTTAACTTATTTACTTTATAATTTTTTATATTTTTTTATAATAAGCCTATTTTATATTAATTATAAAGGAAGTATAAATGGTTATAAGCGTTTTCTTATTAAATTTTTATATAAATTATTATTTATTTTAATTAATTTATTAAGTTATAAACTAATTTATATTCCTTAATAACATTTTAGGATTAATTCGAATAAGTTATAAATATATATTTAATTAATAATACTTTAATTTCCTTATATATTTATTATTTTATACCTTTTTAACCTATTATTTTTTATTTGTAAATAGCTTTTATAATAAGTGTTATGTTTTTAAATAAAAGTTTCCTTAGTAAAATTTATATTTTATAATATAATTAGTAAAGATCTTTTTAATGAAAAAATCTTATATTGTTAAAGAAGTATTATTTTATACTATTTAATTTCTAAGAAATAATAACTTTTAAAGATTTAAAATAATAAAGGTAAAATCTTATTATCCTTAATATAGGTTAGAACTAATAAGTTTATTTATTTATTTATTTATTTTATTATTCCTTAATAAGAAATAAAACATAATATACTTAATAATTATTAAAATTAAGGTTTAATATATTATTAATATTCGAAATAAAATAAACTTAGAATTAAAAAGATAAAATTATTTATTTAATTTTTCCCAAACTAGGTTAGAAAATACTTAGGAATTAATACTTAACTTACTTTATATAATTATTATATTAAGTTAATAATTATTACTTAGTTAATTAAAAGGTATTTTTTTATCCTTATAAAAAGATTAAAGCGATTAACTTATTTAAATAAGTGTCGCGCTTTATTTATTTTTTATTAACTAAAAATACTTTATATATAAATTATAATATTATTAGGTTAAATAAGCTAAATAAAGGTTTATTATTTAATACTTACTTTTAATATTTAAGATATTTTATATTTAATAAAAGGGATATAATTAATAAGGCTTTAAATTAATAATATAACTATATCCTTTTATTTAATAAAACTTTAAGGTATAAGATAAATATTATAAAATATATATATATATTTTATAATAAATTAGGCCTATTAATTTAAATAAACCTTAACTTATTATTACTTATTAATTATAATTACCCTTAACTAAAATCTTTTAACTATTATTTTATTAAAACCTTTTAATATATAATTTATTAATATTTTAACTAAAGTTAATAAAAACTATATTAAATAAATTACTAAAGTAATAAGAATATATAAATCTTAAGTAAGTATTTATTTTTATAAAGTATTAAAGATTTTATATATATTATAAAAAAAATCTATTATGCTATATTATATTAATTAATAAATTTAATTAAGTAATAACGGAAAAGAAAAAATAAAAGATATAATTAAAAATATGCTTACTTTCTTATAAATATATTTAATATTAAATATATAAATTATTAATATTTTTTATATTAACTTATACTATATAATATAAATTTAATTAATATTATATAAAGGTATATTTTAAGCGATAAGGTATATTTATTATAATTAAAACTAATTATAAGTTAACTATATTTATTTTAAATTTATATATATATTTTATTTTTAATTATATATATTATTTTACTTATAACTATTAAAGTTTATTTAAGAAAAATATAGGTATTTTTAATAGTAAATTATTATATAATTAAATAATATGGTAATAATTTTAATTTAAGATTTTATACTTTATATAATATGGTAAAGCTTGTTTTTAATATTAATATTTCTTTAAGGGATAGCTACTTTAAATATATAAGCCATTAGTAATTAAGCTTTTTATTACCTATTAATTTAAAATTATAAAAACTTTGTTAATATAATAAAATATATATATTTATAGTTTTTATTATTAATTAATAAGTATATAAAAGTAATATTTTTTATCCTTAATAATTAAATTTAATAATATTATTAAGGATTAAATATTATTTCTATTAAATTAAAAATATTAAAGATTTTATATCCCTTAGCCTTTATAAAAAGGATATAAGGTTAAATAATATTAATATAATCTATATTATATTATTATATATTATACTTTATTATTAATAATATAGCTTATTATAAATATATAATATAATATAAAATATTAGTATTTATATTTTTACCTTAATAATATATATTAATAGCTAAGTTATATAAAAAAAGGATAAGTTAAAAGTTAATAAAAGATTATAATTATTTATAAAATTATATTATAAAATATAAATAATTGGTATATATATTTAATAAAGGAACTCGTATAAAAAAATATAATTACCTAATATAAAGTTAAGCTATATTTTCCTTAGGTTTCACTTTATTTAATTTATATATTATTCTTTAATATTATTATAATAATCTTTTTAATTAGAAATAATTTAAAACTTTATATTATTTGATTAATATATTATCCTTTAATATTATTATTACTAACTTATTAAGTTTAAAATATTTTAAAATTAAAAAGGGGCTTTACCTTAATAATATTAAATTTTTAAACCATTTTTACTATAATATTTATACTATACCTATTATTATTATTCCTTAAAAATATCCCTTATTTATTTTATTACCTTTATTATAGCTATTATTTAAGGATTTTAACTACTTCCCGTTAATTTATTTAAGGGATTTTAATTAAACTTCGCGATAGCTATAGTAAATATAATATAAGTAGTAAAAAAATTTAAAAAATATAATAATCTTTTAATAACTCGAGATAATAATTAAATTTTTAAAAAACTTTAAATAATTTAAAATGTTATATCCGCTTTAAATGGTATAAATATAAAATTAAGTAACATTATTAATCGTTTTAACGTTATAAAAAATCAAATTAAAGTTATATAAGTCTTTATATTTTTTTTATAAAAATATATATTAACCACTAATTACTTTTATAATAATATATTAAGTATTAACTTATTATAATAATTATAATATAGTTACATATTTTAATAATTAAACCATTTTATATAATTCCTACTTTATATTTTTTAAAAACTTAATCACTAATAAAATTATTAATAAATTTAAAATAATTAAAGTAAAAAAGTTTTTAAAATTACTTAGTAAAAGTTTTTATAATAAAAATATAATAAATAAATATTAATATTAAATTAGTTATAAAAGTAAATTATTTTTTGCAATAATTATAATTACCTATTATAGGTAATATTTTTATTAAGTAAAAAAGGCTAATAATATATTATAGCTATGTTAATATGTATTAAATATTTAATTAAAACCTTTATTAAGATTAAAAAGGTTAAAATTAAATCGGTTAAGGTAATTAATATTTAATTAGTTTTAATTATTAAGTTTATAATTTTAAATTATAAAAACTTATTTTACTAATATTTCTATAATTTTTAAAGCTATTATTAACTTTATTATTACTTTTATTAAAAGTTTCGTTAATAATAATAACTTATATTATTAGATTTAAAAAGTGGTAAATTATTACCACTAATTTTATAACTTTTTTAAAAAGCTATACCTATTTATAAATAACTTTAAACCTATATTATATAAATATTTAAATTTTATATTCTTTAAAAAAGCTAATTAAAGCAATTTTACTAATATATATTTCATTTAAATATATCCCTTTTTAGGTATTAAAATTAACTAAAAAAGTAAATAATAATTAAAAAACCTTATATTATATAAAGCTAATTTTAAAGTAATTAATATAATAAGATAATATGGTTAAAAAATACTATATAACATAAGGCTTTAGCTATTATTTAATCTTTATTTAACTTTTATACTTTATAATAAATATATTTAAATAAAACTTATATTGTTAAAATTATTTTAATTAATTTTTCTAAATGATATAAATTTTAATTAAATATGTTATATATTTTTAAAATTATTTATAATTATATATAACTTTTTAAAAGAATTTTATTATTTTAATAATATTAAATTTTAATAATACCTTACCTTATTAAATTTAAAAAATAATAAGCTAATATTACCAATTATATATAAGTTTTAACTTATTATAAAAATATACAAATAACTTTAATAATATTAAATATATATAGCTAAGATTTAAATTATTTAAAAGGGCTAATTAAAACGATTTTATTAATATAAATTTCGTTTTAATATACCTCCTTTTAAATATTTAAATTAGCTAAAAAAGTAAATGCTAGTTAAAAGCCTTATGTTATATATATTTTAACCATTTAACATAACTATTATAATAAGTTTAATTTAATTAGTTTAATTTAATTTATACGTATATATATATATAAGTATAATAGGATAATTAGGTTAAAGGATGTTATATAATATAAAACTTTTTAATTACCACTTAGCTTTTTAACTAATTTAAATATTTAAAAGGGAATATATTAAAACGAAATTTATATTAATAAAATTATCTTAATTAACTTTTCCAAAAAATATAAATCCTAATTAAATAAACCTTATATTATTTAAGTTATTTGTAATCTTATATAGCTTTTTAAAAAGGACTTAAAACGTTATATAATTAGTAATAATTACTTACTACTTTTTAAGTTTAATAATATAAAATACTATTAAAATATATTATTATTAAAATAGTAATTCTTTTTTAAAAATGACTTAGGATAAGTAGTAATTATTTACCATTTTTTAAATTTAATAATATAAGGTATTATTAAATTTTAATATTATTAAAATAAAACTTTAAAAATAACTTTTATATTATTACTTATATAATACTAAGATTTATATATAAGTAATTTATAATAAACCTATATAATATTACATTTTATAAATTATTTAATTTACTTATTTTATTTATTATTATGATTTTAAAACTAAGGGAATATTTTAAAAAGTTTATCTATTTTATTTATCCTTTTTAACTTTTTTTTCTTAAATTTCCATCTTTTCTTTTTTTAATTTTAAATTATATCTTTACTTATTAAGCTTTTATATTTCACTTTACTTATTAAAATATAACTATTTAAAATGTTTATCCTAATTTTTTTATTATAGTTAATAATTTCATTAGCTTAAATAATTAAATATGCTCTTTTAAAAATTTACTAAGTATAATTAATGTGTAATTAATATTAAATTATTTTAATACCTTTAACCAATAATTATAATAAAATAATAACGCCTTAAATAAGCAAATTAATACCTTTAACTAACGATTATAGCAAAATAATAATACTTTAAATAAGCGGATTAATAAATTTACTATTAATATTAAAACTTTTAATAACATTATTTAAAATCTTTAAAATATCGTTTAAATTTTTAAAAATATCGTTTAAAATTTTTAAGGTATTATTTAATAACTTAAAAACCATATCTAAAATATATAAATATATTTAAAAAAAATATAAGTCTTAACTATTTATATTTTTATATTTTAATATTAAATAAATACTTATTCATTTATTATAAAAATATTAATGATAATATATATAAATTAAACATTGTTATTATTAATAAAAACTTTACTTTAATTTTATTAAGAATAATAAATAGTGAAATTCCTTTAAAATTATATCATTTATTAATAATATTAATTCTTAAAAACTTTACTAATAAGATTTTATTTAAAGATTTACTTACTAATATATTTATAAATATTAGTTAATTAATTAAATAATATTTTAAATAATTATTAATTAAAAAAAGGTAATAACAAATAAAAGATTATAAAGGTAAATAAATTATTGCTTTTTTTAAGTGTTGCTTATATAGCTAATATAATATAATAATATATATATATTATAAGGCTTTTTCTTAGTATATAATAAAATAATATTTGCTAGGAATAATAAGCTTAAGAAATTAATAAGATTTTTATATATGGTTAGTTTTTATAAATAAATCTACTTATATTTAATATATTTTTTTAGTTAATTTAATAGTTATATTTATTTTAATATATATACTTTTTTAGCTTTTTATATAGTTATTATTATTAATATATACTCTTTTTATTTAAGCTTTAAATAGCCTTATTTTAATTGTTTAACTTTATAAACCTTATAAATATAAGATAAAAATTAATGGATAAAAAGAGGAAATATAAAAATGTGTTAATTTTTTATTATTTATAAGGCTTAATTTTAATTTAATAAAAACTTAATAAAAGCTTAACGAAAACTTAATAAATATTTAGCGAAGATTTATTAAAGCTAATTATACGGATATAATTTAAGGAATAGTTTATACTAATAACTATATAAATTTAAATATTAAAAAATTAGTATAAAGGTATAAAATAAGAAAGAAAAGTTAACTATTTATAATTTATATAAAGAAAATTAAAGATAAAATTTTAATAAAAGTAATAATTTAATAAAATTAAAGCTAATATTAAATTAATATTTAGCTATAGTTAGAAATGGTTTCTTATTATTATAAGTAAGTAGATTAAAAGGTTAGAAAGTAATAAAGTAAAAAGATAAATATTAAATTATAATTAATATATTTAAAATATCTTAGAAACGTAAGGACTATTAAGCTATTATTAAACCTATATTAAGTAATTATTAAATCTTTATTAAACCTTTATTAATTTACTTTATAAAGGTTATAATATATATTTACTTTTTTATAAATTTTAATATTTAAATAAAGATTTTTTAAGATATTTTAATTAATTTTTAATATTTTATATATAATAGGTTAATAACTAATATATTAGTAATATATATATAATACATTAAATATTTATATTATTATAATAAACTTAAATAGAAAATAAGCTAGGAATAAATATTACTTTTAAATTAACCGTTATTTAAATAATATTAATAATAATAATACTTAATAATTACCTTAATTTAATATATAAAAAATAGTAATAGGATAAATATTTAAAATATATCCTTTTAATTTATTTAATTTATATAAAATGTGACTTTATATTAAAGTATATAAAATACCTTTTTACTAATAAAATAGATTATTTTTAAAAAGTAATTAATAGAAAATTACCTTTTATAATAGCTTATAAGATTAATATTAAACTATTACTTAATAATAGTTAAATAGTAATATTAATACCTCTTAAACTAATAGTTAAATATTTTAAGCTTTTAATTTAATTTAAAAAGAAAAAAGTATTTTAAATAATATTAGCCTTAATTATATTTAAAAGTTTAATTTTAATAATAAATAAATAATATATATTAAGAAATATAAATTTTAATAAGGTATTATATTTTAAAGATAATAATATAATTAAAAGCGATTAACTTTATTAGGTAATATATTATTATAAGTTCTTTTAACTTATATTAAACGCCAGCTAAACGTAAGGCTAACATTAGCTTAATATATATTAAAAGTATATATTAAAAATAAATTAAAAAAGTATAAAGTTAAATTAATAATTAATATATTTTAAATATAAGGAAATAATTTTAATTAAATAGTTATTATAAAGCAGCTTATAAGGGTAAAGTATTTATAAAAAGCCTAAGTTAATTATTAATAAAAAAATTTAAGCCTTAATTATAATCCTAAGAATTTATATAATATTAAAGCCTTAAGTTTAATTAAAGCTTTAATAATATTATTAAAAGGTAATAATTAGCCCTTAAAAAGCTTTTTTAATAATCTTATTTTATCCCTTTAATATACCTTTTTTAATAAAAGCTTAATAAAAACTTAACTTAGGCTTATTTTTACTTTTATATTATTTTTACTTTAACTTATTTCTAATAAACTTAATAACTACCTTTTCGTTTTAAAGAAAAAGCTTAAACTATATTACTTAAAAATAATAATATTATTACGTAATAAAGCTATATATAAACTTTATAAATTAAATAAAATAAATTATTAATAATAAAAGAGAAAAAAGAATAAAATTAACTTAAATAAAAGCTTTAATAATTAAAAATTAAACTTAAAAATATAAATAAGGATTTAAATAAATAAATTTTTATTATATATTAAGCTATTATTAAATTAATGTTAAGGTATTATATATTTTTAATAATTTATTAACTTTTTAACCTTATTAAAAGATTAAAATAAACTAATATAATTAGCGTTAATATATATTTACTTTAGTTTTAATAATTATTTAATATTAAGGGAAAAAAAAGTAATATATTTATTCCTTTTTAATTTATAAGGTTATTAAATATTTTTTCCTCTTAAATTATATTTTTATTTTAATTATAATAGCGGCTTTTTTTTCTTAAAAGCTAATTACTTTATATTACTTTAGCTTTTTTTACTTTATACTTACTAATAATTTTTATATAAAATGAAGATTGGAAAAGGGTATAAAATATTTTTAAAATTACCTAGGTTGAAAAAAGGTTAAGTAACGATTAAAGGATTAAAATTACTATTAAATTTAATATTTTTTAATAATTCTTTAATCTTATCATTTATATTAATAACTTTAAAGTTACTATTATTATTAAAGTTTTTACTAACTTTTTAATTAATCTTATCTTTATTTAAATTATTATAATTTTTAAAAACTTTACTAATTATTTCCTAATTAATTTTATCTTTATATCTTTTATTAATAACTTTATAATTAACCTTTCCTTTAAAGATTTTATTATATATCTTAATAAATTTTTTAATTATAACTTTAACTTATTTATTAATAAAATTAATATAAGATTTAGTTAATATTTTAATAAAAGAGTTAATTAATATATTTAAGATAAATATTAACGGCAATAATTTTTTAAAATGTAATATAAATTCTTTAATATTTAATCTTAACTTAATAAAGGTTAAATTAAAGTGAAATATATTAAGAAAATTTATTTTAATTAAAAGTTAAGACTTAATAAATAGTTTAGGTAAAGGTATTTAAATATTATAAGAATTAATAGTTTTTTTAATATATATAATTATTAAAAAATTAAGGAAATAAAATATACTAATGGTAATAAATAAACTTATGTTTAATATTAGTTAAGGCTTTATAAAATTAATATTTAATATTAATTAATAAGTTGTTAAAGGGAGTATAATTTATAGTTTATATATTAAATAATAAAGATTTAGTTTTAGCTTTAGTTTTTATAAATTTATATTATCCTTTAATATATTATTATTATTAAATTTACTATTTTAAATAATTATTAAAGCTATATACTATAACCATTATTTTATAATAATTTTAAAGCTTTTAATATTTTTAAAAAGTTAATAAAATTAAATATATATAATATAATAGTTTAATATACTTTATAATGAAAAGATAAGCCTTATATAATTATAAATTTAAGATTTTTATATTTATAAAAGAATTAACCTTAGCTTAATATATATTTAATAAATATTATACTTATATAATAGCCTTTAATTAATTTATAATAGGATTAATTTTAAAGAGAAATAAATATTATAATTTATAATTAATATAATTTAATAATAGGATATATTATTAAATATTATTTTATTTAAGTTTATAAATAAATATTATATTTTATTATTTTTTTATTAAAATAAATTTATAAAAGGCATTATAATATTAGTTTAATTTATATTTAATATAAAATAAATATAAAAATGTATAAGTCCCTTATAGCATTTTTAATTACTAATATTATTATTAGTTATAAGGATTTAATTATAATATAATTATTATAATATTTAAAATATATTTAACCTAAATGGATTTATATATATTAACCCTAATATAAAAGTTTTATTAATATTATTAAAACTAAATATATTAGCTTAAAAATATTAGGCTTATTATAAACTTATATTAACGTTATTTTAAAAGATAATTTTATATATAATATTTAATTAAAAAACACTTTTTATTATATAATTATATAATAAGTATTAGTTATTATTTAATATTAATTAAATAATAAAAACTTATACCTTATTATTATATTTAAAAATCATTATATATTAATTTAAAAATACTATTATATTTAATAATAATTAAATATAAATTAAATTAATATACTTATATATTAGCATTTATTATAGTTATTATATTAAGTAAACCTTTTTTAATATTAATATAATTTTATTACCTTAAATAAATAATTAATATTAATTTTATTTTAACTTAATATTTATTTTATTAAATGATATTTATCCCATTATATTTTAATTAGGTATAAAACTTATAATATATTAGCAAATCTTTTATATTATTAATTGCTATTTAATAATAACTTAATAATAATATTAATATTATAAAAATAATTAAATTTTAAATATAAATTTATTATATTTAATATTTTAAATAAAGCTTAATAATTAATTAATAAGGATTAAATATATTTTTAATATAAACCATTAATTTATTAAAGGTTATAACTATTATTTTAATTAAAAAAATAACTTTTAAGTAAAAATTATTAAATAAATAAAGCCTTTAATAGGAATATTAATTAAAATATATGTTAAATATAATAATAATAGTTTAATTTTAATCTTTTTAATATTATTAATAATATTATTATTATTAAAAATTAAATTTTTATTATATATAAGCTATTATATTAATTTAAACTATTATTAAATTATTATTAAATTATTATTAAATTATCGTTAAACCATTATTAAATTATTATTAAATTTTTATTAATAATAATTAAATTTATACTTTACTTTATTTTTATTTTTTTATATTAATTAATAATAATTTTTTATTTAAATATACTTATATTTAAATTTATTATTATATTTAAATATAATATAAAGTTTATTTTAATTATATATACTTATATTAATATTTACTAACTTTTAAATAATAATAATGCTTAAGGTATTATTGCTATAACTATTTTTTAGTGATTAGTTATGTGATAAGGTGGTGGATTTAAGCCTTTTAAGTGGCCCAACCAGAAACCTTTTAAAATTGCACTATTCCTTTTTGATCTTTTGGTCAAGTACCTACATGTATGTACACGTCCACGACAACTTCATTTAGCAGTGAATCAACTTGATTGATGAGGTATGCCAACGAGTTGAGGAGCCGAATCGTTGATTGACTATAATTAAAGGCATTAAGCAACATTTATCCCTTTTTAAATATTTCCGGGGTAATTTCAACCCTATACGAAATAACCCAACAACGTGATACTTCCCAAAAATTATCTAATCTCATATTTGATACAATGAACACCAGGGAATATATATCACGATTGTGGTATGACTTTCGCGGGATATAGCAGCCTGATTTGAAGACCTCTTGCTCCCGTGTTCGAACAGCTAAATGGGTCGACCTAGAGTGTGGCAACTACTGACTTATATTGCTCTGCTGCAGGCTTCCGAACACATATGAATTCCAGGTTAACACACACAGTCGTACGAGCAATGATAATCGGTAGTAACCATTTGATATTGCCAGTCTCAAAATTAAAGGGAAGGTCATTCGACGTGAGGCAAGTCAAGATAGGCAGGCCATTGAGGACGATGGAATAATATAAGCTGTCAACTGCATGTGGTCAAGTAGCAATCCCTGTGGCTGTTTGTCTATAGGTTATATCAACAGATAAAACAATGTTCTAGAGAGAGGTAAAGGTCACATACCTAATCAACCACCCACCGCAAATAAGATACCTAAAATCGAAATACTACAGTTAAAAAATACAAACCATGTAAGCCCAATAACGTGATTATGTTCAATGGAGCTTACCAGAGCTATCAAGTATCAAGATGGTCTAGGCCAGGCCACGCAGGGATGAAACGGCAAGGATGAGCCAAGGGTGGAATGACTGCCGTGGAACGGACTACGGTCTAGGCTAGAGTTCTAGAATCCAGACCTTGGGCGAAACCTCGTGAGCGTACCCCTGGCTGCAGACGCAACCCAAACCGTTTCCTTACACTACGCGGCCCGCATATGTATGTAAGTGCCATGTACGTAGGGTAGTGGTGGTCGCGTCCACGGTCTCGATCCGTATGGGTCTATCTGGGATTGGCTGGACGCCTTGTCGTCAGTTTCTGAGTTGTCTTTGTTTCAAGTTAAGCTCGTCTGCTAAATCTGTATATGGCAATAAGTAAACAGATAAGTGCCAATCCCCTGCCTTAAAATCAGCCTTACGCCGTTTGATTCCCTTGAATCTAGTTGGAGACAGATATGGCCATCCGTACTAACCCCGGAACAAGTTAAACTATCCTGCGACCAGACAAGTTAAGCATGGCCTAGCTATCTTAACGTATTGAATGGCAAGCTCTTTAAGGTTCCATCGTTCAAGTCGTCCTACCTAAACGGGAGAACAGTAACATATGAATATGGAGAAGTTGTAATAAGTATATAAAGGAGCAAGGTTCTAGGGGAGCCGATCTGTATCAGGCTTCGTGCTTCCCAGGGGGGGCCGCCCCATGCCATCGGAAGGCTAGACCTCAAACAGGACATTAACAGGACCATCCTATTAATCCATAGGGTCCTCGTTCCTTACGATCGGGCTTTCTAGATCAGCAGATCATGTTACCATGTGCATGGTAGAGAGGGCCGGCCCCCTTCTGTAACCAGATGGATTGATTGCCCATGACAGCAAATACGCACAAATGCTATTTCGATCGCATTCTAGGCTGGGCCAAGCAATTCCCATTATAATAATACATTAACGATTGCGGTTCAGTCGAGAAATTCTGATTTTCTTGTTACACTTGTCATTCGCTGTCGCAAGTAAATTGAAATTGTACGGCATGTGTATCCTAAAAGCTCACATGAAGAACTACATATGACCGACGAATTCACTTACAAATTGAAAGTCAGCAGCGGAAGTCCGGCAATATCTTCATGTTTCGAGTTTGTTCCTTTTTAGATTAAGCTTTCCTAAAATTCAAGTTGTTTGCTCTTTTCTATCCACGTCTCCTAACCCAGGGAAGGTACCCATTTCTTTTATTTCTAAATCATGTACGTGAAATATAAGTTCCTGTCCTGTCCTGTCCTCGCTCTTCCCTTTTTTTTCTTATTTGTGTCGCCCTTACATTTTTTTTTGGTAGTTTCCTACTGTCGAATCTCGGAAGCCAGCCACCTACGGCAATAAGACGATTATGACGTCGTCAGCAGACCACGAGTATGAGTACAAGCGCAAAATCCTAAATGGCGAAAAAATAGAGAAGGACCATTCAACTCTCGAGAGAAATTCAAGGTAGGCACATAGAGTCATTGCTTTATGTGTGTTATGTGTCTGTCTACCATCCGTCTCCTCTCAATTTGTTCCACCCGACCAACATCAATGCCACTTTCGTCTCCCTTGACATCAAAGCAAATATCATCCACCGGGTCGCACTAACAACACAATACTACATTTCAATTGACACGGACAACAATGCCTACTGACAGGGGAATATTTCATTGTTAACCTTTAGTTCATCTTGAAACATTCGTTGAGTCTTCGTCATTCAATGGGGGAAAGTTCTCATTCATATTCATTCGTCGCCTGGGCGCGCAATCCCAGGTCGATATGCCACTGTCCAGGGCTTTTGAATCCTAGTGATCAACCGCATCCAAGATGGTAGTGAACATGACTGGTTCTCTCAAACCCTCCATACAGACATAACCGTAGGCGCATGCTATCCAAACCCCATGGCATCAGCAATATAACCAAACTAGCCTCAACAATGAGACTCCTCAAGCATTCATTCCAACAGGCTCAGGGGTTGTCTCTCGGCTCCCTACTACTGATACACCTGTAGCCGTGGCTCTAGAAAATATCCAAGGGGTATTCCATGATCTATCACGGAGCTCTATCCCGCTCCAAGGACGACAAACAGACTCGGCATGGCAGAGCAGCCCAATGCTCACCATATATAAGATATGCGACGGTACCGATGTCAACAGCACCGCTCCCTCGTCGACATATCGATTACCGAATTTTAACAGACCATACGGCCGAACGATCGAAGATGCTGAGAATATATACAAGTCGGAATCAAGACAGTGGTGAGAAGTTGTCAAGCAGACACTCATTGGTTATAATTTGTCTGCGATGCGTAGAGTCGCTGCCGCTTCTCGGGCGGCCCTTCCGAGCGCTGCATAGCTTCAGGCATCCTCTGCGGGGGAACGTTCATTTGTTGCATCATTGCATTGGCATATTGAGGTTTCTGGGTCCCACCCGGTGTGAGCACCATCTGTTGACCACTGCCCGCACCCAAATACCCTTGATCTTGCGCCATTGTCGGCGAAGCATGTGGCATCTGACTAGGGGAATGCCACGAAGCGCTCGTGGCTGGTGACTGTATCGGAGTGGTGTCAAACTTCCCAACGGGACCTGACGATGCTGCTGAGAGCGGAGCCATCCCTATTCCCTGATTCGAGTACGGACCTGGTGTTGGTGGTTGGCCTGGAGCTCCATTTTGATACATTGAATCCATCATGCTCTCCGGAGGCGGATTCCGCAGGAAATTGGCAAGATGTTTCCTCAGTTTACCAATCATCCCCTCTTTAGTGAATGGCTTGGCAAGTACGTCTCTCATACCTAGACGTCATGTTAGCAATCCGGCAAATAAACGAAAGGCCAGAGACAAAGCTTTTACTCACCCCAATGGAAGTACATCTCAAGATCCTGCTGGTTGATATTAGAAGTCATGGCAATGATTGGGGTATTTGGTTGCACTTCGCGAATCATGGCTGTCGCTGAAACGCCGTCAAGCTGAGGCATGACGATATCCATGAAAATAAGGTCATAATAATGCTGTTTCGCGTTGACTTTGTTCACAGCTTCGAGGCCATCGCGCTATATCGAACTGTCAGTCAAACAAGCGTCGTCACGCAGAAGGTCGATAACTACGATTACGTACTGCAACCTCTACGCCGCAATCGTATTGGGCTAGGAATTTGGAACCAATTCGGGAACATGTCTTATCATCTTCCACCAGAAGGACGATGGGTTTCTTGGATCCCCAAGGCGAACCGCTTTGTGAGGCTGCTCCTGGTGGAGTTTGGGAATGCATCGGTGGTCCATTAAACTCATGACTAGGACCCATCGAATTGTCCTGCACAGGTCGGTTGTACGGGAGGTTATTAATGTGTTCGGCAGCAAAGGGATCGATACCTATAGTCTGCCCAACAGGGTACACAAGATGTCGCATGTCATTCAGAGGGTCATGCAAAAACGGATTCACGCCGCCTACGCCAGGTGGTCCCATCATCCCGGAAGATCCAGCAGATTCGGGGGAGCCTCCTGCTTGGTGTAATTGAACCGACATTCTGTTCAGGTCGCGGTCTGCGACATGATCTACTTGAAGACCGTTGAGAATATCGCGTGCACGACGTAGCTCGAGGGGTGACTCGGAACCGTCAGACAAGAGGTTTGCTGTGTTAGAACCATATCCGGATGACGAATGACCCGAACCTCGACTTTCCTTCCTCTCCTGCTCGACCTTGTTTAAATGGTTTATTAGTTCGTTGTGGACCTGGTTTTGTGCGCGAACCAGCTTCTGAAGATGAAGAATTTCATCTACGAAGATCTTATTCGCGTTCACAATCTCGTGATACGATTCTTGAAGTTGCTGGACCTGTTGTTGTGTTGCAGCCAGCGTCTCACTGAGGACTAGAACCTGTTGATTAGAAACCCCAAACTGTTCCTCTGCAGCCTGGGCCTTCCTAGGTGCCGGGGCTTTTCGCCGGATGTTATCAAGGTTATCCTTTCTGTCGGCTCGAAACTCGGGGTGCTTGAACTCCCATGCCTACATACTATGTCAGCTTCCTCCGCGGATTGTGGTGTCTTCACCAAGGAAGGCAAGTATTACAGATGCGCCGTAGGGGGATTGCCCATTCTCCTCATTATGCCGCACTTTGTGGAAGTCGTATTTATTGAGTTGTCGAACAAAACTCGCAAAGTTGCTATGCTTGAAATGTTTCGGCAGTATGGTCTTCGTAAATTTCTCATTCTGCGAGTCGGAGTCAATATCTAAATCTCACGAGAGGAACAAGAGCTCGCAAGTTTACCTCGAGCACGACAAAGCTGTCACCTTCGTTGCCCCACCTGACCACCTCACTATATGCTGGGTCTTCCAGCATCCTACATTTAAGACAGACTTGGTCAGTACAGTCGATCAGGTGACAAGTCGAATAATAACCGAGCGAAAGGGTGAGTTTACTTGTATAATTTGCGAACCTTGGAGTCGGGATATGTTAGCGAATTGCATATGCGACAGTCCGCAAGAACGCGGTCTCGATAAATAGGACGATCATGAAAACTCACAAAGTCGCTCGAATTATTACCTGCGCCCTGCGCTACGGCCGCCATTTCGCCTTCCGGCATGATAGGCGATTGGCCTGAAGCCCAACAATTGTGTTTTATTCAACGATTAGGTATATATCGGCACGCGCGCGTAAAATCAGTCGTCTCTGTCGACCTCTTCAAGAAAGAAGCTCGGACGGTAACACAACGACAAGGCGACGTTGAAATTGGTGAAACGAGATCTCGAGCGACGGTTGCTTAACGCCTTACGTACTCGTGTCGTGTTCGTGATTCGAAGTCTTCTAATATTTCCACTCTGGGAACTGCGTCGAGCTTTCTCGAGGATTTGATGGTATGCGTGGTATGCGCTTTCGTTATATCTGTGCCTCCAAGTACCGTACAAGACACGCAATCCGCAGATAACAATAGCCGATTTACTTGTAAGTTGGATATTTTTTTTTCTACGGGCGTTGAGATTCCGACAATAGACAATGCCAAGGACAAATGCAGTAGACAAACTAAAGAGTCCGTCTCTTCGTCTGGTATTGAGCAAGGTATTGAAGGCGGTGTCCGCCTAAAGATTTAGGTTGTGTCACTCAATTGGCGGGAATGGATTCCAGGACTCGATATGAATACAGAAAACCCATGACGAGCTGACCCGAACAGGGAAATGTTTAAAGACTTTTGAGAATGAATTGGACGGACATGGTGGGCGGGCGGAATTCGGGTACACCTCTGGATTTTTTTGGGGCTGGCTGGCTAGGCTAGCTTTGCGAGGTTACAGTAATAAAAGCAGAGAATGCTTCAATTCATACATATTATGGGGGCGTCCTGGCAGAAATCCTGGAACGGAGAGGTGTGGATAGGAGGGGAGAGACCTACTTGGTCGTTCTAAGTCAGAGCGCACATACCACATACCACGCGCAGAAAGAGGGACAACCTGACAAGCGGGCAAAAGCTTAGGGTGGTGGTGGTGCTGGTGGTGGCCAAAGGACAGCTTCAAGGTTCTCTCTGGGCTTTTTTCCTATCCTTTACGGGAAATTTTCCAGTCAAGCGTGACGGCATAGGGTCATCCTCTACCGTACCAACCTGGAAAGTCATTCATCATACGGGAAGAGTGGAAGTGGACCCCTGTCACCTCTTCTCTCGGTACCTTCGTACTACTTCCTTTTACAGCCTAAGTGACCCTCATTGTTTTTTTTTTCCCTTTCATCTCTCCCCCCCCCCTTTTTTTTCTTCTCATATTACGTCGTTTTTTTAAACTACTTTATAGGTACCTGGATATATTCTTCTTACATTCTACTCTTTATTATGGGAGCTTGCAGTCTCCGTGTCTGCAAGACCTCTGCAACACCTACTACAGCATGTTGCAAGGACCCTTATTCACTCACCAAGTAGAACCGTGTTATTGTACGTACATGTAGTATTGTACATGGTATTGTGCAGTACTGCATACATATACGTCGTACATACATGTATGGGAGGGCGACCATGTTACGCGGGCTGCGGGGAAAACCTGTCGAATTGACATCCACGGACGGGTCAGCGGGATACCAATGGTTGCGAGCAAAAACACATGCTATTAGGTATGACCTATGGCATATGCAAAAGAAGAGCCCACTATTATCCTATAGTTGTCTATCTACAGGTCTCGCACAAAGTTGGCAGCTCATTGGCCTACTTCGTATTCCGCGTTCATATCTCCATATCTCCATATATACCGGTATATGCCAGTATTAAGTGGGCAAGCCAACTCTTTAGTTCAGCCACTATAAATTGGATAGCGTCAGGTTTGGGTCAACTACTATCTTGATGAATTTTCAACGCGCCGGCAAGAAATTTGGAATTTCCTTTCAGCGTCTACTTAAATGAGCTGAGGGGTGTCGAGCGATACGAGCAGATATAATCAATAAAAGCAGCGCCTCTAAGAACGATGTTACTGTGCGCCGATGCGCCGCGAGTCACGAGTAGCACGATTCATGCTCCTGATCCTTAATCCCCCATGGGGGCGAGGGCCATGTTACGCGCCGGATGACAGCGTCACAACTAGCTTCAATCATTCTTGTTGTCAGCTCAGATCCTCTTCCCAATTCTCTATTGACTTTCCTCCCTGAGTCTTCAATTCGTCAGGAGCAGACATAAAATAAGGCTTGGCATTTGAAAAGTCATCTCATCCAGGCATAACTTACCCGCCTCGAACAAGCTTCGGCTTAACAGTTCCCGGCCGGCAGAGGGCTCAGAAAATATGCAGACAAATGCACGAACTACATACCGTCTCTGTACACACTTCCCTATTTAGCCAACTATTAATTTGTAGTCCAATCGCTGTATGGATGTGAGCATGGCTGGCCTGGGGTTAGAAGAGCAAAAATAGATGGACAGGCTTATGAACTTTGCGGTTGAATCAGAATAAGGTGAGCGAGGACAAAGCTAATACGATTACACAGGTACCCGGACGGTCATCAATATCTAACTTCACCTTACCCTCTAAAACCCCCCTCTTGCCCTTGCAGAAGAATACTTCAGCACCTTTCCACTGGAGATAATTTTCGGGATTTCCGAGTACAACAAAGCGTCCCGTTCCGCCTTGTTGTCGTATTTGGAGAAAGCTGAGCCCATATTTACGATTAGACTCCTAGACAGAATGGGTCCAGAAGCGCCGGCGTCTTGGTTCCAGGAACGTGGTCCTCTGGAACGTCCGGCCGGGTCCGTGGCTGCTAACGCTTTGGGCTTATGGCTTGTACCACCCACGATGCAAGACACGACGGGCACCATCTGGGATCGATCTATCTGGGAAGGGACATTACCATGCATACAGCCAATTACTTAAGGTTATTATGATGTATCATTATCATCGAACGATAAAAAAAAAAGTCTCCGGCTATTGTTTTATTATTTTTATCAAGGGTGACAATGACGCGACTCGGCCGGTATGATGACCCTACCTTAACTATGCTCCGTTAAGACAAAGGCGCCCAGCCCTTCAGGTGAGCAACTAGCTTTGTATCTCCTGTCCATTCCATAGGTAGGTTATCGGGTACACCCGTTATGAGACATGAGACATAAGCATAGATTTTTGCTTCTATAACACCTGGTTTTCTCTTCTCCTTCTTCTCCTTGGAGTCCTCCCAAGCCGGTAAGAAAGTGGCTTGCCTGGTCAGCATCTTCTACGTAGGTACCTACATAGTGAGAGAATTAAAACCCCAAAAAAGTTCGTCCTTCAGATAGCAGGAAAAAGGTTCCCAAAAAAACAGGGCTCGTGCGGCCGCCCACCCCCAAGGCGCCCTTTCTTTGCCCGCCAAGTTGGGATCGCAATCCCGAAAAGTGCAAATGATCGGCAGCTAATACCGCGATAGGCACAAAAATCGCGACACCGGCTAGCAAGCACATTACATAGTACATGACTATTTGCCGCAGCTAGCAAACCAATCCTGAGCTATCGTAAGCGCTGTCTCGGCGCATGCCTGGTTCAGTATGGGTAGTTAGGACACTGGAGTCTTTTCGCATGCGGACTTATCGCCGCTAAGGGGAAGAGGCGGCGGACAGCTTTGGGACTTCCGGAAAGGCTTATTTTATTTGTCTCGATGAGAAGAAGCGCGCGTGGGGCGGAAGCGTCAGAGACAGCTGGAAAACTAGCCAGTCGGGTTACTTTAGTCTTCCTTGCTAGGCATTTTCTACGGTTTAAAGCGTAATAAGCCAGATATAGGTAGGCTTGTACTATGTAAGAAGCAAACCTGAACTTCTTCAATGCCTTTTTACTTGTCTTTGCTACCTGCAAGTAAGACACTCTCAGACAGGAAACTCACTCGTAACCCGCGTGTTCCATTGCGTAGTCAATAGTTCGCCCAATCGTTGCATCCCGATCTGATTCCGTGGTTGAGATCCAGAGATCTACTAATCCAGATCCGTCATCCGGGGCAATGCTTCAATAACCTTACGACACAAACTTCCCTCGTGGTATTTTCTGTCAAAAAAATTTCCCGAATTCCCCGTGTAGCTAGCCTGCCTTGATTCGGACAAACGTTGATCTACCCCCTTTTTTCTTAATGCACTTGCTATCATGATACTAAGCTTAAATGAGCATGTCCTCGCTTGGGATACATGTTTCCGCGCTCCGGACTAATGTAGTAGGTACATAGTTAGGGTAGACCAGGACTAAGATCCTGGGCTAGCCAGGGCGCCTCAAGGAGCCAAAGTCGACTTCGTAAAAACGCTTATGTTGTAACGCAATTTGACAGCTGCAGCGCCCTTAAAAAAAATCTTTAGCTACCTAGCTACCTAGCCATAGTGTAATTATTACTAGACTTACAACGGTGTTCACGAACCTGCCTCCTTTTTGAACTTTTGCTTTGCCCGTCGGCTACGCCGGCACTGATCAAGCCACTCACTCGCAAGCGTCTAAAGTCCAGAGCTACTGCGGATATTTAGCTCCGCACTCGGGATGCAGCGACGGTATTGCTATCCTGGAGATTTCAATCTCAAATGTGCGAAACCAAGCTACTGTATCACCGCAGGGTATTTGTCTAAAAAAAGAACTGACAAACACTTTCGCGATGCCATACATGGGTTCATGTTCATATTCTACGTACCTACAGTATTGTGAGGGGAACCGCGGTCTTGGCTTTCAAATAGTGGCTTCTTCATCCCCAGATTCCCGCCTACGCCAACCTCTCTTTATCCCGGAAACGTGGCTCCATCGCGAAAGAAACGGACAGGGTAGAGGCGGGATTACTACGTAGGTAAATAGAACGATGCAGGGGAAAACGTGCTCGCAGTCCTTGAAAAAATCGTGGGAAGAGCAGATAGAGGAGATAGTACAGAGGCATGTTCCAAATTAGCCGGTTCGCAATACCCTGCCGCCAACCGCGACACGCTCATCCATATCCGCCAGCCGCCGTCCCGCGGAGAGAGAAAGAGAAAGAGAGGAACGAACACGAGCTCCACCTGAAGCGAGGTCGTCTCTAGCTGTGCAGGTAATTAGAGTACCTACATGGCGAAGCTACCCTACCCTATCCTAGATAAGATATATTGCCTCCGTGCTACCATGATTGTGTCTTAAAATAGCTTGCAGCATACAACCATAGTACTCAACCCTGCATTGCTCGAAAGCAACCACAACCCACAGCCGACGACGAGCTCGGCAGCATAGGTAGGCTAGAAAGGGGAACTGTTCAGGGTCCCTCCGTGACACCCCATGTTTCCCCGAACCGAAACCTCTCTTCCGATTTCCGATGCGGAGCTACGTTAGGTATGTATGTATGTGTGAGGCGTGGGTGGTACGGTAGAGGCCCCCCTCTGGGGAATGATGGTTACCTTACTTAAGCCCTACCTTCATGTGATGCGGCTCTCGCGTTGTGCGGAATGTCTTATGTTTACTTACACGTCATTTAGGGGTTTCCAGCGACCTCGTGCTAGAATTTGGATTTTATGTAGAAACAGGGTGTCGTACGGGACGGACAGGTGTCGTTTCTCTGTAGGAAGCATAGTCTTCGAATCCACCCAGTGATCACACACCCTCTAGGATAGGGGAAATATTTCAGGTACAAAACACTTCACGCTTTAATATTCCTGTCTACAGGGAAATGATAGGGTTTTATGGCTGGTTTTATTTATCTGGAAGGTAATCCAACAGTTTTCGTTCATCAACTCTCATATACGTCGCCAGGCAAAGCTATCTACATATGTGGTATCTCCATCCAGATACTACTATGAGCCGCTCTGGTTCAACTTTAGTCTCAATCTCTCAACTATTTTTACCCTCTAATTCTGATCAAAGCCGAGGGGTATCAGGCAGTTCCAATCTTCAGCGAGTGAGCCTCGTCGCTATAGTATATTATAGGAATTGGCTGTATCGACTTCAATAGGCATATCTGCAAATTTAACCTCGGCTTGCTGCCTTTTTGATAGTGGCCCTGCCAAAGTAATTTCCTCTTCATCGTGTATCGTAGTTAGTTTACGCTTTCCTAGTCCCTTCGTTTTAATTGTAGTTCCTTTCGTCCATGCTATGGTCTCGCTATCTTTATTCGTCTTTGGGAGAGTCGGCGTAGGAGGCGCCGAGGAGTAGTATTCCGACTCTGATTCCGGTTCCGAGTCAGTAAAGTCGTTAAGTGGCTTCTCGTGTTGCCAGGTCGTGCCGGGGAGCACACCCCATTCATCGTCCCAAATGTGCCTGTTGACCCAGCGGCCGCGCACTATTTCGTAGGCCTGGCTGTAGATATCCCCGGGAGGAGGTGAATCGTCTTTCTTAACTCGGTCAGCAAGCCTTTCACACTCGTTTGTAACCTGGTATATGAACTGGTTGATTGGACGCGATGCATCATGCTGATGCATGATATCGGCTTTCCACTTTGGGCGAGATCGAGCTTCGTGTCCTGTTTGGTTTGGTAGATTTAGAAAAACACATCTATTTCCAGTTAGCTCTGAATGTATCATAAACATCTATAGATCATATCATACTGAAGTGGTTCCTCATGCTTCCACACATCCATACACCCAGGTCCCCCCGTGTTGTTTCCCCACGAGTCCTTCCAAATCCCTTGTTCAATCCATTGAGCTCGTACTTCTTCGAAAGCTTGATCGTAGAGCCAACCACCTTGCATTTGACAGTTGACATGTAATACTTTATCTGATCTCTCCGCTTTTACAGGATCAGAGTCCCAGATGCGGCCCATTTCTTCGACAATCAGGTCATCGAACTGCTTCTTCGGGGTCGAATTACAGCGCCAACTCCGACGGAGGTCATCGTCGGAGATGGCTTCGTTTTCGACGTTCGAATGTTCTTTTGTCATTTTGTCCTAGGAAATTATTTTTATCGTTTACTCGAAGCTAGATTGCAGAGTGGTGAGAATATGCTATAGATCTTATATATTTGAACGTTCGAATTAATATGTTACGTTTACTTAACCTGTCTCTATTAGCACAAGTCGCTTTTATCGAACATGGTTTATTTAAGGAGGTACATAGCCTTTGTTACTCTCGACTAACAGAGGAGATAGATTAAGGCTCAATGACTCATTTTCAGAACCTCTTTGTTACCTACAATACAACAATCATTTTAATGATATCTTAAAAATAATTTTATATCCGTCGAGAGCATTTATTTTTCGGCGGAGAATTCAACTTCGATCCCGGTGTTTTATTATTGCCAAACTAATAATCCCAACAACGCAATTGCCCGTACAAACCATGGATATTACCGGCAGGAACTTAATCTTTTCTCTAAGAGGGATCAATAAGCGAGCACGAAAGGTTATATCACACAGGTACAACCGCAAGGCGACCTCGAAAGCTGTGTTCCACGGGGAGAAATGCTTGGTTTTTGGAAACTTCTCCGTCACTAAGGATCCAAACCCAATTCTTACGCTTGCAGTAATAGGGAGTAAAAAAAAGAAGGTAGACATTTATATTAAAGGAAAAGATATTTCTGACGTTCACTGTGCATTCATTGTCAATTATAACACTGGAATCGTCTTGGTTGAAGTAAGTAACCCCTGAATTAAATTGCTCTAAATATAGAGTCAAGAACTTGTAGACAGTAATAATACCATCTCTGAAATATACGTAACTAATACTCGGCTCTGCAGGATAGATCACCAGGATGGACTCGGGTTTACGAGGATGCCCAATCGACAACCAACGAAATGCTAGGTAATGGAAAGGGCCCACGTCGAGTGGCTGTCACTGCGGGCTACCATACTATACTGTCCTTGGGGAGAGATGAGAAAGGACCCGCCAGATTCGAGTTCTTCTGGAATCTGAATCCGGAACAAACTCGATGGTGGATTAAGCAACGAATTTCCGGACTTGCTGAAGATGTACGGGGAAATTTTCTCATAGATTTTCCGGGTCAGACACCATTTAGAGAACCCGATAGAATATCACACCTTCCTATCGCCGAATTGGGGGCGGGTGGTTACGGAAAAGTAGTAAGTAACAACGAAAATTCTTCATTTTCCTATGGAACATTACCTTGGGAATCAAACTTTCCTAACTAAGGCCCGCGGGAACTTATTGCTCCCGAACCCCTTCCCTAGAAAAGGGATTACTGACTCTTGATGTTGTAGTGGAAGACTATTGATGCACTCTCAGGAGATTTCATGGCCGTAAAGATGATCCACCCCCCTGAAGACTGGGATCGTGGTGAGAGGGCATGGAAGATAGCAATGTTCATGGCACGAGAAAGGGAGGTCTATTATCTGGAACGACTCGACCATGTAAGTAACCCCCCAACCTTCCTTCTATATATGCCTCAATCAAATAGTGAAGGTGGTTACCTTTTGGCTAACGGTTGATGCTTCAGCCTCATATCATACAGATTTTTGGCTCTCAAGGATGGGATGCTGGAGTTTGTCAAATATTCTTTCCCCTAAAGAAAGGAAGCTTAGAGGATCTGATAATGGGAAAGACTGGAATAAAGCTTTCAGAGTCGCAGATGATGGGAGTTGGACACAGAGCCCTCATCCAGATGCTCACTGCACTCGAATACATTGCCTTAGAAGGGGTGGTACATCGCGACATAAAACCAGATAATATTCTTTACGACATAGACCATCGAGGACGTGCTCAATTCGTGTTATCGGACTTTGGTTTAGCGAACGGAATCGAATCGGCAATATCCCCAGCTGGCACCGACGTATACGCGGCGCCAGAAATGTTAAATGGGTCCGAACTCGAGGCCGCATACAAGGCCGACATCTGGTCTCTGTTCATAACCATGCTATGGGTCTATGACATATATTCATTTCGCGATATACTACATAGCGGGGATTTCAAGAATCGATTTATGGTTCATCAGCTGGCTGTAAAAGCTTCTTATTTTAGTCCTGAAGTAAAATACATACGAGAAATGGGGATTTACGACCCCCGTTACCGCGCTTACGCGAGCCAGATACTACATAATATCGGTAGGAAAGATTTAATCAGAGCTGAGTATAGGCCTCTCCGGCCAGGTCACTATGACAGATGGATGAAACATGTCTACAAAGGCTCGGTTCCTTTTAGAAAAGAGGTTAGGAAATACCTTGAAGCTGAAGGCTTGGAGGTAACTACAATGGATGTTGACTAAGCGGATTTAACTGCTCTAACAATCACCATAATAGTGTGGTGGTTACATGAAGTCCTAACAGAGACCAAAAGCTGGGTTCTCGTCCATATTAGAATACATTAAATAGATTTGAGAAAAACGGGACATGGGACGAGAAATTTGGTATGAGCTGCATACTTGTCAACGATGAAGCATAGAAGTTTTGTTTTACTGCACAAAAGCCTTCTGACTATATTTGTCGACTCTGTCTCATTGAGCCTAGCTTGAATCAAAATCATAGATAGTACCTAATGAATCAGGCAAATGTGAAATGAAGCTGTTTAGCAACAATACCTACCTAGATATGTGACAGTTAAAGAGTGCCTAGGCGTCTTACCAATTGTGTATTATGTACATCAACGACAATACCCTAGACAACTATGTAGAGTAAGGGATACTGCGTGATATGATTGTGACCTTGAAACCTTGCCATGGGTCGTCTGGCAAACGTCTCCGAACACGGTTTAAATGCGAGCCGCTCCGCCGGGTTGCCAAACAATATGCGCTAAAGCCAACTGTCGAGCGTGAGGCGGAGCGTCGGGACGATTGTTTGCACTCGGAACAAATGATAACACGGGTCTCTCCCTTTACACCCACAATATTAAATCTGCCATAGTTTCAAGATTCGAGGGAAATTCAGCAAGCGTGTCGAATAGAGGGTCGCGTCCTAACATGACTACCACGAAGCCCCCTGGTACCACGACTACAGTGGCAGGGCCGCTATCCGACAGCTTTGGTGGACTCGTTCCGCTGCTGACTACTTTCACGCCTCCGGATAGCTGCAAGAATAAGTGGGTGTACGATGTCGAAACCGAGGGCACAGTCTGGAAGGATCGCCACTATAACACCGAGTATCCGATCGCATGCCAACCGTTCTACGGACAGAATAGCGTGTACAGGCCAGGAATCTGTCCGAGTGGCCAAGAATTCAAATCTATCGATGTGACTGTGGAAAGTGGTGGGAGAGGTACTTCTCATGCGCCTTCATGGTATGTGGGATACTGTTGCAGCACGTAAGTACACACGGAAATATCACTTCAAGGAAAGAATCCGAATTAATGACCAACGTTAACTTGCAGCGGGTATAAACTATCATATCGCGACCACTTCACCGTATATCCAGAATGCTTCTCGGGGCTGGTACCGCCCGTCGTCGCAACCGTTACGGACGAAACGGCAACGGATAGAAATACATCTGGTCCTTCCACAACGACCATCGGATCTGCGCTAGTTGCGATCGAAGAGCCTATACAAATTGTCTGGGACGAGTCCGACCTCACATATTTTCCGATTACCGTCGCGAACTCTTTCAGGGCTCTTATGGGACTAGCTCCGGTAGCGACGACAACAACAGGATCAGGATCAGTGGGTTCGGCAACGGCAACGGCGACGGTGTCAAATCTCCCTATAAGTACCTCTACTACATCACCTCAGGCCTCCAACCAAATTGGTGTCAATACCTCAAATAGCGCAAGTAGCTTGTCAGGCGGGGCTATCGCAGGGATCTGCATTGGTGCCGTGGCATTTCTAGTGCTATTAGTATCGAGTTTCTGCCTTGCGTTCTATCGGCGGCGGCAAAAGATGCGAGCCCAGCAAGACCTAGCAATATCCGAAAACGTGGGCTCCAACAATAATCCTCAGCTCAACAGACGCGGCCAAGCCACTTGGTGGACTTCGTGGAAGGAAAAGAAGCAAGAACAAGACACGCGTAGAGATGACGAGAATGAGGCTTGGATGCCGGAGCTCCAGGATACACAGATGGGGAGCCGAGTTGATCCGTTCTATCTCTCCCAGCGGCATGGCGAGTTGCAGGGGACGACTGTAGGATCACATCCTCACGGACCGGTGGAACTCGAAAGCCAGCCACTGGGAGGTTCGGGGTTGGGCACGAAAAACCAGTAAACGGTAAACGCCTCTAGCACAAAAAGAAAGTCACTAGATACCTTTTAATCGACTATACTTGCTTCCATCAATTCCGTTCCATAATGCGCTGTTCATTTTCGGTGAGTTCGAGAGGAATAGTATTAATGAGCTTCCGTTGCTGAACCAAAATGTAGCATCCACCTAAGGTCTCGTCTAACTGACTACAAGACCTGATTTCACGACCTCGTTTGCGCAAGGCGCCTCGGTGTCTGGGGTATATATTTTAAATCAGTGTAGACTTGGAGTGCAGGACATCATTGCGTGGGAAAGGAGAAAGAGAAGAATATTCCCACAAAAGATAATCGTTAGGCGTGATATAATTAAAACACTTGAAATCTATCCGGGGTTGAATCGTATTTATTACCTCCATTTCTAGTCCATGGTATGAAGGTATAGAGCTTAAGCACAAACCCGGAAGCAAAGAGCAATTATAAAAGAGATAGAGATAAGTGATTCGAAAAACACCGAAGCCATAATATATCTAAATACCGTCTTAAAATTGACAATGAATAAAGTATGTAGAAAACATGAACATGGGAGGTTTGACTCGCATCATAGTAGCATCGGTCAATAGAATTTGTCACTTAACTGGGGGGTATCATAGGAGTTGCCATTGCTACTTCTGAAGCTTGTAATCCTAGCTAAATACATAGGTAGGTAGTTTACAAGCTTGAAAACGCCACTTGCACGGTTCCTATTCACCTATGTTGCTATACTCATAGGTGAAAGGGGTAGAGACGAAGTGTTTCTACACATCATCACCTGATGACGAGTTTAGAAACCCCAGGGATGAAAGTAGCGTCGGGATGCCTTGAGAGAGCTACAAAAGAGGAATGTAACTATGCTCACCATATTCATCCACCAATATACGCCCCCGACTTACGACATCCCGCCCGGCTTTTCGAAGGCAGAATTTAGATGATCGGAAACTCAAGTGTTCCTTCAAGATCATTGCTACCTTAGTAGTAAGATATCCTTGGTTGCGGATAATAGTCGGGGATTCTTCTGGCTATGTCGCAATTGTCCAGCCACTTGTCGACCTTGTCATTGACGGGATCACGAGGGGGGAGAGAAGCAAGTGCATCTTTAAACCAACCGGGTGGTTTACTCTGGGTCTTGCAACCATCGGCGGAAATATTTTGGCTCAAGACGTCGCCAGTAAATGTTTTGACTATTATTGGTACGATGAATGTCACTGACTTTTTTTGCTGGCTGAGCGAGTTTTTCAGATGGTCCTCGCCGGAGTTGTCTCCATCCACTTGAACAGAACCCTATACTGCTTGAGTGGCAAATTCTTCTTGCTCATCTGCCTCTGGGGAGGTCATCTCGACATCTTCAGCTGTAACTGCATTATTTTCCGGTTGGGTATCTCGGGCGGCTTTCTCCGGGTCCTCTTGCCCTTCAGGCGCGCTGGTGTCTTCCTTCAGCTTCCCTCCTTTTCTCTGGGGAATCACCTTCATGAAGGCGGTTCTCCAGTCGCCCGTCTGGAGCCACTGGAGCATGATCTCCAAGACATGATTCGTGGCGAGGACGTGTCGGGTCGACATTACCATGAAATCGCCAATAGGAAGCTTGGCCGTGCGGACATTCCTCTGCCGCGCGATCTTGTAGCATAACCCCTTCTCGCGATTCTTGTCGATCAACCCACCAATAACATAACATGTGTTCGGCTCCAGGCGGTCGATGGTATAAGGTGAATCAGCAGTTAGGTAGACGATAGACTTATCTACATCGTCGGCCTCGGGTTCTGGGGCTGGCGCAGTTTTCTGCTTCTTCTTGGAGTCTTCACTGTAATTGGATAGTGAAATCGCGTCGCTCTCCTTGCCTTGCGCTAGAACGTCGATAAGTTGATCTTCCGCCATCTCATTCATCAAGGTCTTTGCCTCAGCGGCGGCATCAACAAAGTCACCTTCAACAAAATGGATATTCTTCCAGTTCTTGTGCTGATTATTGAGAACGGTCTCGTTCCTTTTCTTCATTTGGCCGCCATAGGAACTGATGAACAAGTGCACGGGGTGTTTGGCATTTTTGTTATCGGAATAGCATCGGGTGACTTGATTCCCCAAGGACACCAATTCCTTCTCCATCATGTACTTCTCAAATTGGCAGTCGATGATAACCGTCACCGGCACCTTGATGACGGGTTCTCGGTGTGGCTTTTCCTCGAGTATTGGTTCCCTTCCTTCGGCAGCAGCAGCGGCAATCTCGGCCTCCCTTTCTAGTAGTTTCCGCTCCTTCTTATCCCGGCGTTTCTGTTTGCGCACGTCTCTCTTCTCTTTTTTCTTCTCCTCCCACATCTTCTGCCGTCTTAATTTCCGTAGTTGATTCTTGGAGAGCGGAGGCGCATCGGTACTTGAATCATCCTTCACCTCTTCTTCGGAATTGTCCTCTCCCTTGTTGCGTTTTCGATCGATATGGTTGCTGCTAGCATCGCTCGGTAGTGGTCGCTTCAATCCTCCTTCTCGTTCGCCTTCCCTCTGATCTCGGTCTTGTTGGTCTTGAGGTCTAGATTCCATGGTGTTACCTAAATCTGCCAAGATTGTAGCAACCGTGTCTATAGCTTCTGCGTTCTCTGCCATGTTGTCTGGTGAATCAATTGGCACGGATTTGAAGAATTGAAAACACAGAAAATTGTAAGACTGCGACACAATTTTACGAAAAGTGTTGCGAAACTTCCCAATTCTCAGGCTTGGGAGCTCCCTGTAAAATCAATGGATTGGTTCTAGGACCCTGTGAATTTTCCAATAGGGACCTCTAGGGAATGACCCGCCGCAGCTGCCCGCACTAGAAAAAAGATGGACGTCGGTACGGTACCTACTACCCCTGTAACTATGTACAGGTGCATAAGGAGGTCCGCGCAGGTTTACGTAAGCGAGCAAGCGCGTCTCGTCGCGTCGGTCAGTTTTAATTGAATTTCAGACGCGACTTGGTACTTGGCAACTTGGACCCTTAAAAAGTTATCTTGTATTTAGAGGAACACAACGGATGAAGTAGAGGTGAACATCGCACCGCGAACTATGGAATAGGAGTTCTGACAGATTTTCTTTCTCACTTTACTCTTGTAAAATCACTCGAAGTGTACCGCTGGAGAACTAGACAATAGATATTTAGCCAAGATGTCATCCCGACCCGAGTTAAAGGTATTGTGTTCCAAGAAACCCCGATCGGTTACAGTATAGAACTGACAAATTTGTACCCAGGTCGATGATGAACATGGCTTCATACGCTTCTTCAAGTCATTGCCAGCCGTAGGCAGCGAGACCGTGCGGATATTCGACCGTGGCGACTGGTACACGGCTCACGGCGAAGATGCTAATTTTATTGCAAGAACGGTCTATAAGACGACCTCGGTCGTGCGCCAACTAGGGCGGAATGATGCTAGCGGACTAGCCTCCGTAACTATGACCGTTACTGTGTTCCGACAGTTCCTTCGAGAAGCCCTCTTCAAGCTTGGAAAGCGAGTCGAGATATATGCTAGCAGTGGCGGTCGAATGAACTGGAAGGTTGTCAAGCAGGCATCTCCTGGTAACTTACAAGATGTCGAGGAAGAGCTAGGAGGCCAGTTCGAATCTGCTCCCATGATACTGGCAGTCAAGATTTCGGCCAAGGCTACAGAGGCGAGAAGTGTGGGTGTCTGTTTTGCCGATGCTAGTGTTCGAGAGCTAGGTGTTAGCGAGTTCTTAGACAACGACCTATATTCCAACTTCGAGGCTCTGCTTATTCAACTCGGCATCAAGGAATGTCTTATTCAAATTGACAAAGCCGAGAAGGATAGAGACCCCGAACTAGCCAAACTCAGACAGATTATCGACAACTGCGGAGTCGCTATAGCCGAGAGACCAGCAGGCGATTTTGGAACCAAAGATATTGAGCAAGACCTCGCTCGATTGCTTAAAGATGAGAGATCTGCTACCCTCCTTCCTCAGACGGATCTTAAGCTGGCAATGGGTTCCGCGGCCGCATTGATCAAGTATCTAAGCGTTCTGCAAGATCCGTCCAATTTTGGCCAGTATCAACTTTATCAACATGATCTATCCCATTACATGAAGCTCGATGCCGCTGCACTGAAGGCTCTTAACCTAATGCCTGGTGCAAGAGACGGCTCCAAGACCATGAGCCTATTCGGACTTCTGAACCATTGCAAAACACCGGTCGGGAGTCGGTTACTCTCACAATGGCTGAAGCAGCCCCTCATGAATAAAGAGGAGATCGAGAAGCGCCAGCAGTTGGTTGAAGCTTTCGTCAATGATACAGAGCTCCGCCAAACCATGCAAGAAGAGCATTTGAAATCGGTGCCCGACCTCTACCGCTTGGCGAAGCGGTTCCAGAGAAATAAAGCAAATTTAGAAGATGTTGTCAGGGCATATCAGGTAGTCATTCGTTTGCCTGGGTTTCTAGGGACTCTAGAAGGAGTCATGGATGAGAAGTATAAAGATCCATTAGATGAGGCATATACCAACAAAATAAGAGAGCTCTCCGATAGTCTCGGCAAGCTCGCGGATATGGTCGAAACCACCGTGGATCTCGAGGCTCTTGATAATCACGAATTCATTATCAAGCCTGAGTTCGACGACAACTTACGTATTGTACGAAGAAAACTCGACAAACTTAGATCAAACATGGACAAGGAATTCCGAAAGGCGGCAGACGATCTAAACCAGGAAGAAAACAAGAAAATATTCCTCGAAAACCACAAGGTCCACGGTTGGTGTATGCGATTGACGAGGACAGAAGCTAGCTGCATCCGCAACAACTCCCAATACCAAGAATGTTCGACACAGAAGAACGGTGTGTATTTCACTACGAAGACGCTACAATCCTACCGTCGGGAATTCGACCAGCTATCTCAGACCTATGACAGAACGCAGAGCGGTTTGGTCAATGAAGTTGTAAGCGTTGCAGCCTCCTACTGCCCGGTGCTTGAGCAGCTCGCTGGTGTCTTGGCACACCTCGACGTCATCGTATCGTTCGCGCACTGCTCGGTTCACGCGCCCACTTCCTACGTCCGTCCCACCATCCACCCTCGAGGCGAGGGTTCTACCATCCTAAAAGAGGCCCGCCACCCGTGTATGGAGATGCAAGACGACATCCAGTTCATCACCAACGACGTCGAGCTCCGACGCGGGGAGTCCTCATTCTTAATCATCACGGGTCCAAATATGGGCGGTAAATCGACGTATATCCGACAGATCGGCGTGATTGCACTAATGGCGCAGATCGGATGTTTTGTCCCCTGCACCGAGGCCGAACTCACCATCTTCGATTCCATCCTCGCGCGTGTCGGCGCTAGCGACTCGCAACTAAAGGGCGTCTCGACCTTCATGGCGGAGATGTTAGAAACGGCCAACATCCTCAAGTCCGCGACCGCCGAGTCGCTTATCATTATCGACGAGCTTGGCCGCGGCACTTCTACCTACGACGGGTTCGGTCTGGCCTGGGCCATCAGCGAGCACATCGTCAAGGAAATCAACTGCTTCGCCATGTTCGCCACGCATTTCCACGAGCTGACCGCGCTCGCGGATAGCTACCCGCAGGTCCGCAACCTGCACGTCACGGCGCATATCTCTTCCTCGGATAAAAAAGAAGGCGTTGATAAGCGCGAGGTGACGCTCCTGTACAAGGTCGAGCCCGGGATCTGCGACCAGAGCTTCGGCATCCACGTCGCCGAGCTGGTCCGGTTCCCCGATAAGGTTGTCAGGATGGCGAAGCGCAAGGCGGATGAGCTTGAGGACTTCACGGCTAAGCATGAGAATGACGGCCTAGGCGCGCAGCAGTATAGTAAGGAAGATGTCGAGGAGGGCAGCGCGAGGCTCAAGGAGGTCTTGGTTAAGTGGAAGGATGAAGTAAAGGATGGGAGCATGACGAAGGAAGAGATGGTGGGGCGGCTGAGAGAGCTGGTGAAGAAGGATGAGAGATTACTGGGGAATCCGTTCTTTACTGCTGTCAAGGCATTGTAAAACTTGGCGGACGTATCCATAACTTGATATTTGACGGCATCAAGCCCTGAGGTTATGGTACTGAGTTCATTAGGAGGATAAAAAGGACTGTACTATATAATCATGACGACTTGACTTGGCTGGTTCGGCGTCCGGATCACGGCGAGGATATCTAGATTGGCTTGTTACGCTTCGACGCTATTCACTAGCATTTTACAATCACAACATAGTCCTCATCAACGAGAGAGATACTTAATGATCAGCCTATTGCTTTTCTCATATATTGCCTATGATATGCACATGAACGTAGAACCACGTAGCCACTGGACGGGATGAACTTCTAGGGGTAGTAGAAAAGGGATTTGACGGCTCCTTAGCAAAATGCCACACAAAATCTACAGCTGATCTGTGTCAAGATTCTCGTCGAGAAACCGCGTCTAAGCTCACAATACACATGCATCCGACAAGGCGCGCCTCCTTAACGAGGCTAGAAATCAAGACCAAGCATATCACATGAGAAAATGGTTTCATTTATATACAGACGTCACATCATTTTTTTCTCTAGCTTTAATCACTTTCCGTCAGCGCTGCCTCAGAACTGGGTCTCTTATAAGACCACAATGCCATGAACTGAGAACTGCGTCTAACCGAGGACCTTGTCGGCCATGGAGACTATACGGCGGTTAGAATTCTTCTGTACGTCTCGGATCCAAGAAGTCCGAGGCTAATTAATAGGACTCACCATCGGTTCCGGTGTTGTCCGGCTCGACGTGCACAGACTTAACCTTGCCGTTCTCAACAACGAGGGCGTAGCGCTTGGCCCGCGTGTCGCCGAAGAGAGCGGGTGCCTCGAAGCCCAGGTCCAGGGCCTTGGTGAACTCGCCGGCGGGGTCGGCTAGGAAGCGGATCTACAACGGGCGTTAATATGCGGGCTACCTACTGGAGTAGGGGTTAGAACGGGGGTGAAGGGGACTCACTCCGGACTTGTGGCTAGGATCGAGCTGGTCGGCCCATGCCTTCATGCTGCCTTCGTGTTAGTCGCAACTCGAGCACTCTCTTGTCGTCTGATCAAAGAAGCTATACAATCCCTCATCCCGTGATCCGCGAATTCCGATTCACCCATCACCCATCCCGCTCACTACACTCATTACACTCACTCGTTCACTCACTCCACCAAAGCCAAGAGACCCATACCAGACCTCTAAACCACACAATAAAACATACGTAACAGAAAAACACTCACACAAAAGCGTCATTAACAGCGACAACGAAAACCTTCCCGGCCTCCTTCAACTTCGGATGCTGGATATAGCTCGGGACATGTTTCTGGCTACAAGCGCCAGAAAACGCAGCAGGCACGCCGACAACGACGCCCTTCGCGCTCGCGAGCTCCTTCGCCAGGTTCACCTTGTTACCGGGCGACCCCTCCTGCAGCACCTCGAGGTCGGGGATGGCCTCGCCGACTTTGACGAAAACGGGGCGCGAGGCGTGGAAGTGGCGGCGGGGGGGCACGCATGCAGCTCCTGTGGCTGCGAATGGGCGGGAGAAGGGGGAGGAGATGCCGGTTGGGGCGCGGCGGAGGAGGGCGGCGCGGAATGCCATCTTCCAAACTTTTCTCTTACTTTTCTTCGTATGTGTTGAGAAGGGATAAAAGCAAGGTGAGGGAAGGTAAGCTTCAATCAGAAATAAGATTGGAATCAGAGCGTAAACCGGAGGAAATAAGAAGTCCACGATGCGATGCGATGCGATGCGATGCGAGGTTGACAATTGACACCTTTGCGGCTGTTAATAATTAACAGCTCGCCCCGGATAAGTTATGGGAAATGCGGCGGTACAAAGCCTCGAGCTATGACGTTACGCGGGCACAGTTTGTCCGGTAGACCATTACACTGTAACGATGAGCTTATCTCGCTTTGGGATTGCGAATTCTGCCGGCTTTTTCGCACCGTGCTATATTACCCATACCCTCCATGTTACTTACTACTGCATGTTACTGCATGCTACGGTTGAATTCTAGACTGAGGATAAACTCGTTATTGTAGCCGTTTTCGGCTGACCCCAGAGTTTATCTGCATATAATGTGCACAAGATAAATATACTTATATCAACTGAGTCATGTGTTTACGTTTCAAATTATTCTGGCCTTATAGGATCCAGATCGGGATAGGGGTTGTATGAGTTCGGTGTTCTACGAGATCATAGAGATGAAAACTCGATGGAAGGTAACCTTATAATCATTTACATAATACGATTCCAGGCCGATCGTAATAGAATTATAGTATGTCAATGTGTGATGCAGTTTCATTCGTATCGACTAAGAGTGAAGGCGTTACGGGAGCATCTATCTGCAGCCGTAGCGTACAAGATGAGGCTGAAGCAGAATATGACGATCGAGGAACAGGGAAGACATCGCACTCCTAACTCCGGCCATGATCGCGTCTATCTATGCTATTAAAGTACAATTTAACCACGGGAGCTAGTCCCGCTGGTTCCAGAAGCACTGCTCTTCAAGTCTACATTAAAAGTCCATCGGCCTAGAAGGAGAAAGAAGAATCGTTAGCTGAGGTTACTCACATTGCGTTCAAGAATGTGTCGACTTACCATTAGCTAAGTTGTCTGCTGTGTCCTCCAACAAGATCACTCTACGGCGGTTACAATACGTCGTCTTGTCCATAATATCCACTTTCAGTTTGGGATCAGAGAGTTCCGAAATAGGCTTCTCAAACATCTCCGACAACGCCTCTACTGCCAGCTCTAAGTCTTTCTGGTTGTCCTCAAAAATTTCTGTAAGGTTGTTTCGGGCTAAGTAGAAAGCGAAAGCGTACGTCCACTTGAGCGTCTGTCGGCAGGTCTGTAACGCCTGTGATGCCGAGTTTAGGTACTGCACCTCGATCCAGGACATACCGGAAGCAGTCTGAAGTTGCACCATCTTCTTCTCTGTCTTCTGGAAAATGTCCTTATCTAGACGCGCCGACTGCTCGTGATTGGCATATCGGTTGTAGTAGTGAAGGTAACGTTCCAGAGACACGCGGGATCTAGCCTGTGCATCTCGTGCCTCTGTACCGCTCTTTTCCTCGAACCGGTTGCAGTTGTACCAGCTCGTGCCATGTTCCGACCACAGCCCCATACACATCCAGCAGAATTCGTGCTTACATTTTCGGCAAGTCATGTGGTTACAACCTCCGTTCTTCTCGATCGTTGAGTTACACTTGGGACATTCTTTGGTGTTGGCTGAGATCCAGTTTGCCGTTTCGCTATCGTCGGCACACTTCTTTAACCATTTCTTGACTAACTCGCATGGCGCTGGCTGGTGGTCGGGGAGGATACAACCGAAGCAAAATCTGTTTCCACAGATACATGCGACGGTAGGGACCACCTTGTCCAGATCCTTCTTCTTTATGGCACACTCAACAGCATTCTCGCAGTCTGGTGCAGGACACCACTTAAGTGTATCTCTGTCTTCGACATAAGTTCTGTTGAGCAGTTCTTGATATCGACCGGCCAAGTTGGGGGTCACTAGTAGATCGAGCGATCGAGCGTCAATAATACGGTGGCAACCTTCGGCGGGACATTGAATGCGAGCCGCCTCGCCTTCTTCGCGAATCTTTTGCGTGAGGTATTGCCGGTAACAATCAACGCAATATCGATGGCCGCAAATCATCGCAAAGCTCTGTAACCCTTCTTCGTCCTCGCAACAAATGTCACACATAAAACCCGGTATGACTTCCAGTTTGGGGGGCCTGGACGCGCTACCACCTAAACCTGCTTCTTCCAAGACCTTGGATGGATTATCCATATAGTCCTCAATTAAGCGCTCCTTATTCCATCGGAAGTAACGTAAGAGGATGGCGGCGTCTTCTTTGCTCATTTCCAGTATCATATTTACTTCGTCGACCATTTCTTCTTGTTGCTTCTCAATGTCTTTGGGCGTATAAACCTTGTAGCTAATATCGAACGACACGCCCTTCTTCTTGTCGAACTTTGGCGATGTGATACCTGGATCGTCGTCGGGCTCATCGTCGAACACGTCGAAATCTAATTTGCCAAATATTGTAAGTTTATGAACGCTAAGTTGTAAGTCCCGCGCAAGCTACACTGAAACTAGGAACAATGCTAAGAAAAGGAAACAATGGGATGAAACATACCTTCGGCCCCAGACAAATCATCGTTGTCAGTATCATCTTGCATGATATCGTCCCCACTAGAGACCGTGGAAACGAAGTCCTCGTCCGAATCCATGCCGGTAATGGGTGTGGGAGGTGCCGTGTTCTGTGTCGCTGCCGTTGCTGCCGAGGCGAGGACTCGTTTGTTTGGAAGCGCCTCGCCGGTATCCGCAGCTATCTTCGCCTCAGCGGCTTTCCGCTTCCTCGTTGTGGGAGGAATCTTGTCGGTTGGAAATGTTGGCTTTGGGATGCTCGCTGACGACGAGCCTCGAGTAACAACAATGGGGCGGAGGCAAAGGCGTGCAACAAAAAGTTGAACTCAGCCTGTTGCGTGACCTCTTCAATATCGACGGTATGTAGGGATCGTTAAATGTATGTGATATTACTAGGGATGGCCTTGTGATAGACCACCTAGTTAGATGTGGTGTGACAGTATTGTATGTGATTCGGCGGGCTTGAGCAAGCAGACGACTCGGGATCGGGTAACCGTTTGGTGTAGGTAATGTAGGTACGCCGAGCGGAAGGGGAAACACACTACGTCGTCAGCAGCACGAGGAGGGGTCAATTTGAGGTTGCATGGGGGGGATGAGAGCGAGAGGTATAAAACCAGAATGATCTAGACAGTGGATGGTCGTCAAGAACAAAACGAATTGAATCTTCCAAAGCAGTGCCTGTGTTTGTTTAAGTGAACAACAAATACAAACGTATCGAAGTTATTAAGCTTGGGGGAGAGGCTGGAATGAATGGACGACTTTTTGATGCGATATGATTTGGTAGTGTAGATTTATTTAGTGGAAAAGGTTGAGTCGGACGTAATAAAGCGCTGGCACCGCATGTTGCACACACGTTGGTCGATCTGGCTGGTGTTGGTCCCTGCCGACTTTCTTCTTACGGCCCTGGTCGATACCTACTGTACTTCACTTGTCAGTCTTGCCAGTTTCAACAAACTGGGTCACAAAAAGTCATTCGGGTGCCTGCCAGGCAAGTACGGTATCCACTTCTTACCATTTACATCCTAGGAGATTAGGAGATCCTAGGAAAAGTCACTGGGAAGTAACTACGGCAGACGCGGGTTTCTGACGCAACTGACTGGCATCCAGTTGCTTAACGCTACGCTAGTTCCTTCTTCTAACACCAAGCTGGTCCCCGCCGCCGCTGGGGTCTAACTTAAGACTCATCGGCCATACGTCGGCAAACTGTTTCCCAATTAAGCTTTAACGGTAGCCGGGAAACACCGAAGTGAGATGCACCCCATCAACCACTCCACCACTCACTACATACATTACTATACTCGCATCGCCACAAATAACGCCGACGTATTAAAACGTTGATGGTACCCCTCTACCCCTATTTCAATCCACAGATACATGTATACATAACCTATTCTTAATAGTGTAGGTACATATTTAGTCATCGATGCTGAGATTTTTCATGTATCAACCATGTACCTACTGACCTTAAATACAGGCCAAATCGTTTACTCAGTAGGCAAAAAGGGATGACAAATTCAAGAATATCACTAATGTGAACGCCAATATATAAGTTGGGTCATGGGTATGCATTTGTAATCCGTCTACCTCATTGGTTTTAATGTTCTCTTTCCTGGGTCCCTGACGAACCTACCTTGTGTTAATGGCACTCCCGGGCTAAACCAACTTATAAAATTTCTAACGCCTTTTTACTCCGTTGCCACCGCCTTAAACTCCAGCGCTATGCTGAAATGACCGCCTTGCGCCATTAACCCCTTTCTCAAACTGATATATATATACTATATGCTTGCTCAACGCATAACCTGTAGCCTATGTAGAGACTCATCGTCTCTGCAGCCGGGCCCGTGACCTAAACAGATCATTGGCCTGATCGAATCCATAGACCGAGGGTCTAAGCCAATAGGCCAGTGGTCTAAGAAAATAGAAAGCGAGACAGATCCGGCTTCTTAGTCTTCTTCTCCTTGCCCAAACGTACATTTTCCTGTCCTTCCAGAGCCTCATCGTCTTCATCCCCAGGATACATAAGGTCCTCACTGCCAATAGGTTGATGCAAAGCTTCCACTTCTTCCAAGTCGACGGGTGGTAGCGCCACAAAAGCGGGGTTGATGGGGAAAGAATCTATACTAGGTCTCCCATGGCTAGAGCGCTCCTGACGTCGCGGCGCCGTGATAGTAGGTGTAGGCGGCTGTTTATTACGACCCAAAGCTCGGGCACCGAGTCGCTGAAGAGGTGTCATGCGAGAAGTCGCCGGTGTCGTCTTAGCCGTGGAGGGTTGCGTCGACGAAGAAAACGATGTAGAAGCAACAGACGAATCGGGTGTAAGACCAGGGAGCGAATTTCTGCTGGAAGCGACAGAGACACTCTGGGCACTTGAATATCCACGTTCATAGGCCGGGAAGCTAGATGAAGAGCCCGGTGTGTAAGCAAATCGTTCCATAATGTTCCGGCTGTTCGAAGTTTCATTTCCCTGAATCGAGGAAGTGGTCTCGGCTGTGTCATCCTTGCTATGAAGCTCGTCATCCTTAGAAATTTCAGTCTGATCCGAAGAGACATCTGCCTCTTCGTAGACCATTACTTCCTTCTTTTCCTTCGTCGATTGACTCCATCCGTCGAAGTCAGGGAGATCTCTTAATGCATCGTCGATCGAGTCATCAGACATCAAATATCCCTTGCCTTTCTTGGTAGCAATATTTTTCGTGTTGCTAGGCGAGAAGAACTTGCTCTTCTCTTTAGCAAGACTTGGCTCCGGACTAGCGTCGTCACATAGACGTGCCTTCTTAGGCGGCCGAACTGGATTGGCCGCTCGCGTGGTCTCTGAGCTCCTGAGGGTATCGACCCCAAATCCGGTGCTCCGGCGTCCGGAACTGGACGTGAAATAATGGCCTCTATTGCTAGGAGTATTGGTATTCGAGCTCCCTAGTATGTCGATTTCCGGACCGGTGGTCTGGCGTCTTAGACTAGGGGCTTGGGAATTACCCCCGCTGCGGAGCAGATTTCGAACCGGTTCTGTTCGACGACGCGAGTTGCGAGATGAAGCCTCGGATTGGTTGATGTAAGCACGCGAGATGGTGGAAGTAGGGCGAGTATCCTCAAGATAGGGTCTAGGTAGCGGGTATACGATAGGTCGATTTCCGTTCTCAGTTATCGCAGCGACTCGTGTAGGGTCAACTGTAAAGCAGTTCGGTTCCATTTCACCCAAAGGAATTCGTCCATGATTCTTCATGTAAGAGTCAATTGGCTTGTTTGTAGGTAGTCGACCTTGTCGAGCCACAGCAATGGAAGTTCCTGATGCAGTACGCTTTCGTGGTGACGGTGGGGTCCGAAGCACAATCTTTTGCTTCGTGATTGGATTCACATCTCCAATAGCGATGCCCCTGGCCACTTCGGGTTCGATGAAAGGCCCAATGAATGGAAGTTCGTCTGCCTTGATGTCCGGGCCAGGTTCGGTGAAGTGAACGAGCTCGTTCGCCTTAGGACAAAACACCCATTGGTAGAGAAAAGTCTGCTCGGCTTGTTGAAACATGGTCAGATAATCAGCAGGAACTCGATGTTTGCCGTCGAACTGTAGCATACGGACAACTCGCTCGGGCGTCTTGTGTTTCCGCAGCATCCTATGTGCGGTCTTGAGCCCGAGGTTGTTGATACTGTCCAGATAATCGCAGCCGCTTAGGATGGCCATTTGTCGAAACTGAGCATCCGTCCAGCCTGTCAGAGAGACCTCACGACAAGCGCAGAAATCCCTTCGGTTGATCTCAATGCATTGCCCATGCTGATCGAGTTTTGTCAGAAGTCGTTTCGCTCCGAACACAAGCAGGTCTGAATCTTCAGATAAGATACCGCTAATGAGACCTTTTCGTTCCAAGTATACCAATTGAGGGTCAGCTTCATACGGTGCAACAACATAAGGGACGTCTGCTTTCTTGAGCTCTTCAATTAGATGCCGAGCCATCTCAGGTGTGACGTCAATGGCTTTTTGAAGCTCGGCATGTGCCTGAGAAGGCTTGCCGGCCTTCAAAAGCTCAAGACCAGATTTTCTACATTCCTCTCGGCGCTTCTCCCGAGAAGCTTCAGTCGTTGCCTTGCTAGGCAGGAAACCACCATCGAATACCAAGTAAGGTGTTATACCAAAGTGCTTAAGCATACGTACTCGGTTCATGGCAAAGTCGACATACCTAATTATATTTATGTGTGAGGGGGGTTTTTGGCAGCATGCTGTATCTTCATTGAGACTTACTTGCGAGTTGGTTTGCCTTGAGCAAGATCAATGGCGCATGGCACGGCGCCTCGATGCAACCAGCCATATGCATCTACTCCGAATGTCTCACCGCTATATTTCTTCAGCTCTATGGGGCGTTGTATGGACTTGAGCAATGGGAGAAGTCCTGCGACAGTGGGTTAGGTCTCCTTGGGACCACGTCGAGCTCGATACACATACCTTGAATGCCCATCTCGACGAGGAAGCCTGTTCCCCAACACCCAAACCACAATTGAGACCTATTGTCCCCGCGTGCCCATCCGGAAAGCCTTAGAACTGCGACGGCTCCACGTTTATATCATTAGCTATTGACGAATAAGAGGGCGTTAGCAAGAATTAATGAGCCCAGGGCCTGCTAGAAGGATAGGTCGAGTTTGAAAGCAACGGATTTCGACCATGCGCGTTAGACAATATAAAGAAGAGTGATGTAAACAACGCCGAGAATATGTAAATACGAAAAGATTTTGGGAGAAAGTGGGCGGCGGGTGTTAAGACGGAGGACGGAAAGTGGAAAGTGGAAAGAAAAGTGCTGCAGTACGAGATTGACGGAATTGGATCTTTGCACAATTCTCAAATTTGAATTGCGACGCGTGACGGCACAATGTAGTTACGAGGTTCAAATGTTCCTTCCTCGGCGGCTTAAAAGACTGGAATCAATCGATAAGAGTAACCGCGTCGTGGGCCACACCGCGATTTCCCCCTAGTGTGGGTACAGTAGGACAAGCAACGTGGGGCCAGCCAATTAAGTGAGCTAAACTAAAAGGGGTCTTGTCGCTTCACCAGTACAGTGGGAACTAGATACATGGAAGAAGCTAGTACCATAACAAAATTTAATGAGCATCGTTAACACAATCCAAGTACCCAGTACGATTGTTAGCTCAGGGACCTCTATACCACCCCGCATTAGATGCAACCATTTTAGAAATCCATTTCTGGAAGAACTCTATTCTTGCCCCACCAATTATCTTTCTGCGGAGCAAAAAATCTCGAAAATATGTGCATAGTCCTACTTTACATGTAGATAACTTATCCATTCACATCTTGATCACATCCTCGACCTCCTTGAAAATGCCAAAGTCATTTGAGAAGACTCGCAAGGCCATTGCGAGGAAGAAGGGCCCCATTGATTCGCTTCATCAGTATTCGCGGGATTCGAAGCGACTACATCGAGCCCAAGTTCGAGATGAGAAGTTGGAGAAAATAGCGGCATCGAGGAAGAAAAACGATAGACCTTACCGTACGTCCATTGTGACACCGCCTACCAGACTCACCTAATTGACACGTTGACATGATTAGTTGAGCGAGCCACCTTCTTTCAAGAAGCGCTGAGACAAAACGAAGAACAGCCACTCCAAATGGATGTAATCCAGGAGCTTATCAAGACGTCAGTCCTGTCAAAGGTGTTTTACATCTCAATTCCCTCCAAGCTAACATTATACTTAGTTTCGTGCATCAACATGATGAGGAGTTGAATGAAGTGAAGAAGGCACGGCGCCCTGGACGTCCTGCTAGCGCCAAAGAAGATCTACTTAAGGTCAAGATTGATAAGCTCCAGAAGGAGTACCAGAATGGATTCTGTCAGTACTTGTATGATTCCATTGCTAGGTATCCATCCAGCTAACCCGTGTCTCAGTAATTCCGGTGCTTGATACGGAAGAAAACGTCAAGCTTCTAAGTCGATGGGAAGGCTCTTGGTCCTACCTCACCACTCTGAAGTGGGTGAGGGTATCTTCCGCTGGCCACGTCCAACCTTCCAGCTTTCCTCCGAGAGGAGAGCACTGAAACGGTTGCTCAACAGCCACGTGCTTGGAATCTTCAGCCCGAAAGGGGGCGTGTAACGCTTCTCTGTATCTTCGGTTGATGTTTCTATCTTCATCGTAGAACAGACGGGGCCTTACGTGCGGGCGTAGGAAGTTTCCGAGACCAGACAAGGGAGTTAGGCCTGGATATTCGCGAATCCACGGTTACCTACAGCCGTGGCGCATATCAGCTGCAAGGTTCGCAACAAGCCACATATGCCGGTATTCGTTCCCATATTCCTAATAAAAAACGATAGGCATGAATTAAACGACATCGGCTAGCCTCGCATTTAACATATTCGCGTCTATGGCTATCAACGGAAATACGGCATCCAAAGGACCCGGCGAGATATCCGCAACCTTAGACCCGGACCGCACTGGGCATTGCCAAACATATCATTCCATCCCCGATTGCACTCGGCACATCCAATACTAGTGCGGCGTAAGTGTTACTACAGATATGAAATCGTGATCGCTTAACACCCGAATGCAATGCTCGCCGAAGCTGTTTTTAGACTTTCCAGTTGCACGTGGGAGGAAGCGGGTAGCCGAATGTTCAGGGCATGCAGGTTTACCTTGATCTGCACCCCGGATCCGAGACCTTCAGAAACGCCGCAGAGCCTTATCACATCCCGAACTACCGATTCTACACCAGCTTCATATATAAATCAGATCGTCCCATCCGCAGTCAATGAACGTGTGACATTTCACAACCTCCTGTCTTCTACGGACTCGTGCCGACGCGGCTACTTGCTCAGTGCATTGTCCCCTTTGAATTCATGCCATCCCATACCGATGTCATCACTCGTAGCACATTCGTCAAGTAAAATGCCTATCTCTCTTACTCAGAAGCCTTGAGGTGATTGGTCCATTCAGCGTGTATAATAATGACCATGGATGAGTATGCTTTTCTTCCTTCGCTTCTTCAGGTACCCGATTGGCCCGGTGAGGAGCGCTGTAGCTCTACACTCCATATAGATCATACGTTCTAAGAATCACGGCAGATGAGGCCTTCAGGACCTTCAGTTTTTCTCCCCTCGTTTGAGGTGCCGTTGTCGTCATATAAATTGGATCCTAATGTGCTTCAGTACGAAAGAAAAATGACGATCTCTACCCCATATGACACCTCCCACAAATTAACCAAGTTGCAAGTTACCGAGTTTCTACAACTCGACGTTAGCCTTGTATGTAACTTAGAACTCTTGGGCTGATAGTTTATATCACTTACACGCAATTAGCAATGTGCCAATACGTCACGCACTTAAGGGCCTGCTACGCCTGTGGCCATGAAGAAACGGTTCTGATCTCGGAGCAATCGTGCAAGACGGCAAACAAGAGCGGTGCGTTTGGGAGCTGCGGAACTGGCGTCGGCAGCATAGCTAGCAAGACTCAATACCACTGCTGGAAATGCAAGGAGACCAAACTAGTCCCACGGATATGAGTTCCCAGGATACGGTTTCCCTGGATCGACTACAAACATTATAGAGTGAAGAAAAATGGTGGACTACAACTCTCTATCTGATAGAGATTTTCGGCCTTTGACGTAACTTAACGTCTGCGAGATACCAACTCCAACGAACTGGTTGAGCGGTAGATCAGATCTGATGAAGTGTCTACGAATGTTCTGGGTGTAGGGTTTCATTGGATACCTATACAAAATATAGAAATCTAAAAGTGAGGTTATCAAGATGTCACAAACTTATATTTGATTGTATTCTTGTTCGTCTATTATTTTACATCCATAGTTCAGGGGCTAAGGGAGTGGTGGCCGTAGTGTGGTGTACTGTACAAGCACTATACTCTTACTGTGATATTCGTTAAGCAGGGATTATATAATACCCACTTGAAAGCTTGCCCCTGTACGTGGTCCGTGCATAAAGTGGGAGCTCGAATCTTTTCATTGCCATCGTCTAATAAAATTTTAATGAGAGCTTCTAGATACAAAAAAAAAAAAAATATCTAGGTACATATTCAACACCGAGATATATAACTTGAGTCAACTTGAGTCTACGTCTCAATTCCTACCTAGATCTTCTTGAGCCCATTCTCTATTCCGTCTCACAATCAAGATGATGTCCCTTAGAGCTGTCGCGCGCTCAGCGCCCCGCACCATTTCCCGTCTCAGTTCCAGTGCCCTCCGGCAATCCAGAGTAGCTCGACCGAGCTCCCTAGTCAAGTCCTCATGGGCACCTCTCAGATCATCGCAGTTCGCCTCGGCGTTCTCGACATCGCAGTTCAGACAAGCATCATCGGCCGAGGTGGACCAGGAGTTGTCCGTTAAGCTTCAGAGCGAGATCCAGTTCGAGGGAGACATGAAGGAGAACGCGCCGGTGCCAGCTAGCGTCAAGGACTTCCTCGAGAATAGCCCCTTCGAGCTCAAGGACACCCCAGGCAAGGAAGACGTCGTTTTGACCCGGAAGTTCGGCAACGAAACGTGAGTTCCGTTCAACAGCACATATATTTCGATAGATATAAAACTAACTTTGTTTGTAGCATCACCATCTCATTCTCCATCTCTGACCTCGCCAACTACGATCCCGACGAGCTATACAACGACGACAGCCCTCTCGGCGACGAGGACATCGAGTCCCCAGAGGGCCAGCGCTCATCGCAGGCCGAAAACGAGGAGGGCCTCGGCGACGAGATGGAAGATAACGAGCCGGCGGTGCCATGTCGACTAAACATCGTGGTGGAGAAGCCTGGCAAGGGCGCTCTTAACATCGAGGCGCTCGCGCAGGACGGCCAGATCCTCGTCGAGAACTTCTACTACTTCAAGGACCCGAAGCTGGCGCACGGCGAGACGGCGGAGCTCGCCCACGCCGCCCAGGATGTGTACCCGGGCCCGCCCTTCGGCAGCCTCGACGAGGACCTCCAGATCCTCATGGAGCGCTACCTCGAGGAGCGCGGCATCACGACCGCCCTCGCCGTCTTCGTCCCCGACTACATGGACATCAAGGAGCAGCGCGAGTACCAGGAGTGGCTGACCAACGTCAAGGACTTTGTCGATGCTTAAGCAGCGCTGGGGTATAGAACGTGTGTGTGTGTCCATGGGAGGAAGGAAGATCGGGCGAATTGAGGTTAATGCGGGGAAGGAAAAGAAAATAAAAACCTCTTATGACGTGCTATGAGGAACTTTCATGTCCTTGTGTAAATTTTTTTTCACAACTCCACTGTATAATAAGGATAATGACCATCAATGAATCTCTATGGGACGGGAGAAAATGTTCCAGGGTTGAATCCAATGCCTCCGGTATTTCTTGTTTTGGTGATAATATTTGTGTTGTGTTTTATGAATGCTTTAGAGGTTGAAATTTCAACGAAGCCATCGTGATTAGGTTCCTAACTTGTTAATGTTTTCTTTATTGGTATTCTTGCATCTGTGGCTTAGACAAATGTAGAGCCTCTTTTCTCTTCGGACTGTAGCTCTGCCCTAGGTCTAAGGTCCTATGTGCAAGATCCTCCTTGAATAGGTACATATATGTATGGGGTTCAACTTCAGACAGACAGTGGCTCATGTATATTGACCACAAAATCCACGTGTAGTTTCGGAACACTTAGGTAGGTATATTCACAGTAGTTCCGTCGTAGGCTACGGGTGATGCTGCTTTTTGGCTGACTTCTTCTAAACTATCCGTACTCTGGACGTTTGCAATGGCGTAGGGTATCAATGGAAGCATGATAGAATTGTACCTTAGTTAGGCTTTACGAACCAATAGTGTATCTTGTACTAAGGTTGCATCTCTTCACGAGGCGACCAATAAGCGCTTCCCGAATAAATGAGTCTATGTGAAGTTTGAAATTGGTCGACTCCTCATCCTCTTCAAATTTTGTTTGGCAATACAGTAACTATTCCAAAACACTTCTCAAGCCATGGTCACTAAAACATGCACCTTCTAGACGTTAATACAAGACGGCTGAAGAAGTATGTGGAGGAGAAAAATGGCAAGATTTGCGAAAAATACGGCATTCTTTCTCACCGGTGGTTTGCGCGAGATGATGAGATTCTCTTCCAAGATATTGAATCTGCCGACCATACCCTCCTAAGAAAGAGGGAGGGCTTCTTCAAGCTTGTCAAATGTTGCGAGCAAGCTAAGCGAGATGACCTTGGATATGTTTGGATCGACAGCTGCTGCATCAATAGATCGGATAGCACGGAGCTTCAGGAATCCATCAACAGTATGTACCGTTGGTATGAGAATGCCGATAGATGCTACGTTTATCTCAAGAACACATCGAACCCGGTTTCCGGCTCTCTCATACTAGGTAAAGAGGAAGATTGGTTTAGAAGAGGATGGACGCTGCAAGAGCTTATTGCTCCAAAGCAGGTGGTATTCTACGACAGACGATGGCAGTCCCTTGGAGATAAGACTTCTCTAAAGGGCATTATATTCGGCATAACTGGTATTAGTACGTCATTATTAGATGGTACTCAGAAGCCTCAGGACTGCTCGATCGCCGAGCGCATGTCCTGGGCGTGCGACCGTGAGACAACGAAAGGTGAAGATCGCGCGTATAGTCTATTAGGGCTCTTTGACGTAAATATGCCGATGCTTTATGGAGAAGGCGAACTCAAAGCATTCCTACGCTTACAGGAAGAGATTATCAAGATATCGGACGATCATTCTATCTTTGCGTGGAGGGGTGTACACAAAGCCCACGGGTTGCTCGCAACAAGTCCAGAGGCTTTCCGCGGTTGTAATAGAGTGAGGAATATTCCATCTCGCGAAGGCCGAAATGCGTCTACCATGACCAATAGAGGACTTTCCATTACCTTGCGCTTGATTCCCTGGTTGCTAGATACGTATCTGGCTTCGATTGACTGCGTGGAGATCGTAGACAACTACGGTCAACCGCTTCAGATTTTCCTTCGTAGACTCACAGCAGACGATCAGTATGCTAGGGTCAGTGTACGCGGGCAAGATGTTCGTCGTGGTCATTTTTTAACTGAAACTAAAGGAAACCATATCTACGTACGTCAACCCGGAACAGAGGTAGAGCAGGTGGGAGCGGATTATAAAAGGGTCACCGGCTTCCGACTAAGTAATGAGCTACTCAAATCCTCATCTTGGAAAGGAAAAGACCAGAATGCGCAAGAGCAGTTCATTATATTTGAGTCAGGGGCGTTGTTCTGGCGTAATCTGCAGGAATTAAAGCTCTCAGGGTATAGAGAGTTCGAATCCGCACACGTAGGATTCGACTTCGATTTCAATCCTATACTTATCCTCTCTGAATCGGCCGATAAATTCAAAAAGTATCTCTCTATATGTCCCCTAACCAAAGACGAAGCAGTTAGGAATAATGGGGTGTGGCAGGGAATGACCGGTAAACAGATAGAATGGAACCGCATAGGGCACTTCGTGAGACGAATGGCCAACGGTAACCTCGTCGAGTACAACCAACACCAGGATTTCTGGGCAATAAAGGGAGATAGGCTTAATGGGCTTGATGCGTATATCGAAGGCACGAATATTCGTATTATATTGGACAAGACGCTGACCGAACGCCAGGAATTGGTATGGGATTTAAAAATTGAACATTCGCATTTCTGTAGCCCTAGAGCAGTCGATAGTCAATTACCTAAATGATGTATTGGGATGTGTGCTGTATGCATACTATAATATACTATACGATATCCACTGTATTTATCTTATTTACAAGGCTATCTAGCGCTGTATTCTACTCTAGATTTAGTGAGATACAGCGCGCATCTCTATAATTGCAGAGAGGCCTTTTATAGGTACACTTTTAATCATTACTATCGTCTACCGTCAGCCCCTATCTTCCTTCCCATTGAATTGCTTTGTTCTAAGAATCAAACCCTGCTATAACTACATATATTCCAACGGACTTTCTTTTTTTTCTTTTTTTTCCCCCTGAGTCGTTTTCGAGGAATATGCAGATGTTATTTTAGGTCGTTTCTCTGGATGAAGATAGAGGTATTTGAGAGAAGATCGTCGAAAGTGAGTCAATTTTCCAGCCATAAGAGCCGCACATTGAGCATTCAAATTTTCGATCCCAACGGCATTGACTAGGTAGGTAGATAATATACACTAGAAAGCAAGCCAGAGGTCCGCGAAGCTATCGCTCGCGACGACCAGTAACCCACATTCCTTCCTACCAACCAATACCCAACCCAACCCGTGCTGTCCTAGGCAGGCAGCACAAGTCTATCCCGTTCCCTTCAAACGTCCTAAGACTGCTGGACAGTGATAGCAGCAGAACCACTGCTCTGGTATCCCTCGGTAGCAACAATCTGGTAGTTGTGAGTGCCGAGCTTGAGGCCAGCCTTCTCCCAAGCGTCAAAGTGGTTCTGCATAGTAACAGAGCCGCCGACGCGCTTCTGGCGGCGGACGGACCAGAACTGGTAGAAGGTAGATGTTCCATCAATACTAGGTTGATTTACGCGTTGAGTTCGATACTTTTCGCGGATAAAAACATGTCGTGTCAGCATTTTTTATCTCTCGTTTCTAGAAATTAAGGTCTAAAAATGCCGGAACGACATGTTTTGATACTCACCACGTCGTAGGTGCCGCCGTCGCTGTCTACGGACCCCAGCTTTGACGCCCCGCTCGACGGGTTGTACGTCCCGAACGACTCCACCACGTAGTACTCGATCAGCGGGTTCCGCGTCCACCCGTACACCGAGAGGTAGCTGTTCACGCTGGCCCCGTTCCACGTCCCGTTGTACGTCACCACGCGCGCCGCCCCCGGGTTCCACCCCTTGCCCGCTACGAAGTTGCCGACGTTCCGCCAGGTCACGTCGTACGAGCCGCCCGGCCCGTTGTTGTACGTCACCTGCCCGGCGCCGTCGGTCCAGAACGAGTAGAAGAAGCCGTTGTTGGTGCCGGTGCCGGCGGGGGTCGACCGCGTGATAAGGTCGAAAGGGGAGGCGATATCGAGCGTTTAAAAGCCACGAATTGCCATTTTAAGTAATTATTATATTTGAAAGACTTGTCTTAAAAGTAATATATATTAGTAAAAGAGTAAATAATATTAGAATAAAAAGGTTAATAATATAATATATTGTTTATAAGGGTAATAAGAGGTAAAAAATTTAAGGTATAATTTTTATAATTATATAGTTAAATATTATCGAAATAATATTAAGTTATTTAAGGGAGTTAAGATATTTTTATTTTAATTATTTAAATAGTCTTTAAAAGTTACTTTAATAATTATAAAATATTTTAAATAAGGCTTTTAGGAAATTAAATAAATATTATTTATTATTAAAGTGCTTTTATAATTTATTATATATTTTTTCTTTTATAGCTAAGCTTTTAAATGGTTAACTTATTAATATAGTAATAATTTTTTTTATTATTCTTTTAATCTTATAGTAATTATATTATTTAATATTATTATTTATAATAAAATAGTTGGCATTTTTAACGTTATTTTTTAAGCTATAACTAATATGTTTTACCTAATAATATGTAAATATATAAATTCCTTTATTTTTATTTTTAATGTGAAATATTTTCTTAATAATAGTAACCTTATAATAAATGATATATTAATAGTTAAAAAATGGTTTTAACTTTTATTAAATATTTTTTAAGTGGTTTTATTAAACTTAGTCGCTATAATTATTTAAATTAAGGTTAAAAAAGAATAGGCTTAGCTTATATTATAATAGATTTATTATATATTAAATTAAATTATATATATTATTTTTTATAAGGGGTAATTACTTTAGAAATATATGATTTATATTTATAAGATTATATTAATATAAGTAAGGTTAAATAAAAAGGGATTTTTATAAATAATGGTAATAATGTTAATGATATAAATAGCTTATAATGTTTTTAATATAATAGATATTTTATTAAAATAAAAGGTATATTTTTATTATATTTTCTTAATAAGTTATATAATATAATTAAAAAAAAGTATTAGTTTTAAAGCATTATTATATTTTTTTAATAGGTTATATAATATAGTTAAAAAAAAATATTAGCTTTAAAGCATTTTCGAGTAAAACTTATAACCTTTTTTTAAATGGCTTTTTTTAAATATTTAAGTATTAATATATATGGTAAGTAGTATGTTTAAATTAGTCACGCGCTTATTTTAATATATTTTTATAAGATTTCTAGCATATATAAATATTTAATATTTTATATTTTATTTTATAATAAAAAAAGTAGGTAAAAACTTAAATATTTATGTTAATAGCTTTTTTATTTATTAAGTGTTAAGCGTAAATAAAAGCCTAGCGTAAAAAATAGTAATAATATATACTTATAAAGCTTATAGTAAGTTTTATAATATGTTAAAAGTTTTTTAAAATATTTATTAATTTACTTATTATAAAACTTATTTTAAAACTTATTTTAAGATTTATTATAAGATTTATTATAAGATTTACTAAGAGTATTATGGTATGTTATACATATATTAGGCTATTAGTATAAATATTAAATTAATATTTAAACTTTAAGGTAATAGTAAACGTATAAATGAATAAAAAGTAAGTCTTTAAATTTATTTTTAGTAATGATAAGGTTAATAATAATCGTTAAATATTATTATTTTATTTGTAAAATAATAATAAAAATAAGAAGTTGTTTTATTTAAAATTTTATTATTTATCTTAAATAGCGAAGTTAAATGAACTTATTATATTTTATAAATATATATTTTTATAATATTATATAAGTAATATTAAATTATTTAGATTTTATGTAAATTATATAATTTTTTATTAGTAAAAAAATTATTATATAAATTATAATATAAAAATTAAAATAATAATTATTATATTAAAAATTCTTTTATTTTTAATAAATAAGGGATATAAATGAATATAATATTATAAGTAAATTTTATAATAGTATTATGTAAATATTATTAAATAATTATATAAAATTTATATAATAATAAAAGTTTATATAAGAAAATTCTATTATTTATATAGGTAAATAAAAAAGTAAATTATAAAACTTATTAATTAGTTTATTTATTAATTTATAAAGAGCTATTTTATTTAATAATAATAAGGTGTTATAAAAGTAATATATATAATTATAAAAAGATATTTAATTAAGCCTTTTTAATAAAAATATTATAATTTTTAATAAGATTTTAATATTATTATATAAATAAAACTTATATATTTAAGAAATATATAAGGCTTAATTAAATAAATATATTAAAAAATAGTAAAATATAAAATAAATAAAATTAATAATATATATTATAAATAAAATTAGTATTTTTATATTTAAATATATATATTTATTTTAGCTAAAATAAAATAGGTTAAGGAAAATAAAAAGTTTATAAAATTTATAAAATTATTTATTATTTAATATATTTAAAAATAATAATAAGTGTTAAAAAAAGTAAAAACTTAAAGCAAAGAAATTTAAAAAAAAGTTTTATATATATATAATTAATAATTTAATTAGTAATCTTATAAGTAATTAATTTATTAAAATTATTAATAAAAAAAATAATAAAATTTTTACTTATATTAAACTAGTTAACATTATAACTTAAGCGAAATTATATTAATTATTTCTTATATTAATTAAACATGTTTTTATAAAGTAGGTTGGTTTAAAATATTTTTAATAATATGTTATTTAAATCTTAAGGAAATTATTACCGTTATTACCATTAAAATTACGGTTTATAATAATAGCTTAATTTATATAAATTTAAAATAATTTATACTTTAAATGGCGTTATTAATTTAATATTTGTTTATAATATAAACCTTATATTAAAGGATAAAGTTTAAATTATTATAACTAATAATATTTTTAAAAAAGCCTTATTTTTTAAATAGTTAGTTATAATATAAGTTTAATATAAATAAGCTTAAAGAAAGTTAGAACTAATTATATAAGGGTAATTAACGTTAAATTAATTAATAAAACTTTTTAATTTTAAATATAATTTAATAAATAAATTCATTAATATAATTTATAAATTATATTAGTTTAATTATTAATAAGTAAAGATTTATATATATAAATAATATTTTTTAAATTAAAAGATAAGTTTAAACTAAGCTTTTTTAAAAGGGAGCTTAAATATTTAAATATTATCGCGTAATGTGTAATATATTGCTAATATAAAAGTATAATTAAAAGATTTTATTTGAAAATTTATTTAATAAAAGAGGTGTAAAGGTAATTAAAAAGTTTTAAAGGTAAAAGCAAGTTATATTTACTTTTTTAAAATAAAGTTATTAAAGTAAGCTTTATAAATCTTAATAAAAGCGATTATAAGATAGTAATTATAAGGCTTATATTTTATAAAGTTAAATAATGTTAAAATTTATAATATTTTATTATTATTTTTATTTATTTTTTTCTTTTTTTTTTTTTATATAGGCTTAATAAAAAATAAAATTTATTATGTTAAAAATAATATTAAATATTTTGTTTTTAAGTGTTATATAAAATATTATAAATGAAAAAATATTTTGTATATATATTTTAAGCTTAGTTTAATAATTTATAATTCCTTATAAAATAATAGATTTTTTTCCTTTATTTAAAATATGTTATATAATAAATAAATTTTAAATATACCTTTATTTCTTAATTATTATATAGCTTGTGTTAATGCTTATAATTATTATTTTATAAGGTTAATTAAATTTTATTTTTTAATAGTTATTAGCTATTTATATAGCTTATATATTTTATAGTTTTACCTTATGTTATTTTAACTTTTATTTTAATTATCGTGTATATTAGTAGGGGTAATAGATAATATTTATGATCTTTTAATATTTAGCTTATTAATATAAAATAGGTAAGGAATAGATTTTTTATTTAATATTATTAATTTTATTACTATGTTTTAAGTTTTAAATTGTATGTTTATTTAATGGTAATTATATTTTAAAGGTTTTTATTTTATATTTTTTAAGTAAAAAATATTATATATTATTTAAATTTAATGGTAAGGTTTATTTTAATGTAGTTATTTTAATATGGGTAAATATAATATTTATTTTATTTATTATAAGCTTTATATAATATTTTTTTTTTTAGTTATAATTTAAAGTAAATTATATTATATAAGCGATAATATGTTTAAAATTATAATTGCTTTTATATTTTTAGCTTTATAAGAAGGTATGCGAACTTTATATATTATATTATAAATATTATTATTTCTTATTTATATTTAAGTTAAGCCGGTTTTATTAATATTATAAATAATTTGGTATTATTTTTAATAAGCTATAATAATCTTATATAAATTTAAATGAAGAAATTTAAGAATTAAATAAAATAAAATACATATAAAATAAATTATAAATTTGCTTTTATATAAGTTTAAAGCCTTTATTTTATCTTTGTTATGACTTAAAATAGTGTAATAATTATAAAATAAAGTTCTTTTATAATAATTAAAAATAATAAGTGAATTTTTATAATATAAATAATATATGTTAATATATTAAATATAATAAATCATATAATTAAGTAATATATTATATAATTTTTTATAATATATAATAATAAAAAATATCTTTATTTAGTTTTTCTTTTTTTTTTTTTTCTTTAGTAAAAATTATTATAATAAAAAAATATAATTTATAAATAAATATTTATTAAATTTTATTATATAAATTTAATAAATAAATAAATATTTATATTAATAAAAATTTTATAAGGTTATAAATATTTAATTAAGTAATAGTTAATTTATATTAGTAATTATTTAGTAATAAAATTATAAATATCCTTATTAAAATATTATATTTATTATATAAATGTAAGTATATATATATATATTATATTGTTATTTTTTAAGCTAATTAAATTATGTAAAAATATATGTGAAAATTAGTTATAATATGTAATTAATATTTTATTTTCTTATATAATATATTTAAATAATTAGTTTTTAATTAAAATAAAATTTATTATAAAAAAAAAACTATAATATAATAATCTTTTATAAATTTAGAATATAATCTTTATAAAACTTAAATATTAAATATATAAGTATAATTAACTAATAGGTGGGAAATTATCTTTTATTATTTTATTTAATATATAAAATAAAAGATTTTACTAGTTTATACTTTACGATTATTTATAACTTTATATCTTATTTAATTTTAATTTTAAAATATATCTTAGTTAATTAAAGCTTTAAAACGTGTTTTCCCATTAAAATTTTCTTTAATAATCTTTATAAGTATAATTTTTTCTTATGTAAAAATTTATTATATTCGAATTTAAGCTTAAAATTATATAAGATATAGTTAATAATGTTTAATTAAGCTAGTAGTATATTACCATTAAGGCTGTTTATTTTATAATAAACCTTTAACCGGTATATTAACTTAATTTTTAAGTTTATAATATTTTAATTAATATTTATATATAAATATATATTAATATTTAAGTTTTATTAAAGGATAATAATATTATTATAAACCTTTTAAATAATAATACTTATAACGAAATATTAGTATTTTTTAGGGATTTACAAAGGGGTTAAAATAGCTTATTATTGGAAAATTTTAACTAAAGTAGTTATTATAGTGTAATTATAATAAGGCTATAAATGAGGTTAAAAAAGAGGTTATAAATAAAGTAAATAAATAGTTTTATAATTTTTTATATAATATATGGCGAGAATTTAAAAATATATATATTAAATAAAATAGTTAAAAACTTTTATTACTTTAAAAAGTTAAAATATATAATATATAAGTATTATAAAAAAGTAAAAGGTGTGAGCTATGTTATTTATAAAATTGTAAAGTTAAATAGCGATATAAGGGTTGGTTTTATTTTTTTAAAGAAGTTAAACTTATTTTTAATATATTTATAATTAGGGTTTTTAAGCCATAAATAATTTAATTAATAAGTTAAATTATTTCTTATGTAATAATTAAGTGATTATATATATTTTACCTAATATGTTTTAGTAAAAATTAATATAATTTTATATATATTTTATTTTAAACCTTTATTTATAATTTAAAAAATTTAACCTTCTTTTTTTAGTTATAATTAATATAAAAAGAAAAGGTTAAATTTATATAAAAAAATATTTATATGTGATTAAAAAAATTAATAATATATATTTGCTTATTAAAATTGTATATAAAAGTGTAATTTAGGTATTATATAATAAATAGTATTTTTAATAAGTTAAGGCGGTGATAAAATATAAATATATTTAATAGCTTTAAGTAAATATAAAGAAAGGTTTATTTTATAAGATTTGTTAGTATTATTATTTAAAGGTTTTAAGAAATGATATGATTTATAATAAAATATTTAATTAGTTATAAAACTTTAGGAGGTATTTATATATTTAACATTAGTAATATTAAGTTTAAGTTGGATTAATCTTTATTATTTTGTATTTTAAAATAAAGTTATTATTTAATTTATATAAAAGCCTTTATATTAAGTAAATAAGTTTTAAAAGAATTAATGGGCTTTTTTTAGCTGTTTTAAAGGCATATAATTATTTCCTTAACACTTATAAAAACCCTTATATAATCATGGGTTATTTTAAAGGCTTTAATAGCTTTAAACTTTTTTACTTTTATAATAAAAGCCTTTTTTTAATTATAATCTTTTTATAACCTATTAAATATGCCTTATAAAATTATTTTTTAAGCTATTAATTTTTAAGCTTTAATTAAAAACTTCCTTTTAAGGCGTATACGATTTAAAAACTTTATATTAACTTATAAAATTAAGTTATTAAAATTTTTATTAAATTAATAAAAGGTTATTAAATAATTATTATATATAATAAAAAAGGTTTTTAAGGTATATATAATTGGCATAATAAGCTTATAAAGGGTAACGCTAAACTATTTAAAAATATATATTATATGGTTATAAAATTAAGTTATATTTAGCTTAAATATTATTGCTATTATATTAAACTTTAAAAATAACCTTTTAATCGATTTTAAATAAGTAATATGTATATTTATTTTATACCCTTTCTTTTTAACTTAATAAGCTTATATGTTTTATAGGTTTATAAGTATTTTAATTATATTACCTTACTAGTTAAAGTAATAGTATAGTTTAGTATATAACCTTAAAGTAGTATTTAATTAAATAATTTCCTTAAGTGCGAGTCCTTTTAAAAAATAAATGAATTATATTTATATTATATTTCTTTTTATGTAAATCTCTTATACGTTATACTTAAGCTAACTGCGCGAAATTTTAAGCGATAGGATTATTAAAAACGGGTGGTTTTTTTATATAGTTAAGGTTAAGATATATTTTTTACTTATGTTAAATATAACCTACTATACCTAATGTAAATAAGTATTTTAATGTGTTAATTATAGTTATATATTTTTAGTTAATTATTTATAACATGTTTGTTTTATTATATTTAAAAAATATTTTATTTAGTTATTTATTTTTTAACGCTTATATGGCTTTTATTTTATGTTACTTTTAAAGCCGCCTTAATATTAATATTTTATGTTTAAGTTTTAACTTTTTTTAAGGTTTTTTTTAATATTATACACCGTTAGGTTTAACCTTACCAATGGGGTTATATAGTTAATTAATAATTAACTTTTTAAGTTAAACTTAATATATTTTTTTTATATTTGTTTTAAAAGCTTTAAGGATATTATATCGTTATAAATTTACTTTATAAAAAAGTATTAAAACATTTTTAACAAGCGTAAAATAAAAAAGGTTCGTTATATTACGAGCTTTTAAAGGATATACCTAATAAGTAAAGGTAATATGGCTAATTTTAAAGACTTAATTATATTAAAGCTAAATTAAATAACTTGTAAAAGGTTTTTATAAGAAATAATATAGCTATAAAGCTTATAAAAGTTAATAATCCCTAAGCTTTATTAGGGTTATTATAATTGGTTTAAATTTATAAGGATAATAAAGATAAAGGATTTTTATAATTAATATAATTTTATATTAAGTTTTATTTTTTAATAATATTTTATTTTATTAAATTTAAATAATATTTTATTTTATTAAATTTAAATAATATTTTATTTTATTAAATTTAAATAATAATAAGTTATTATTATTATTTATATAATTTTTTAAAAAAGTTATAAAACTTTATTAATAATTTTAATAATATAAAATTTATTTAATTAAAGGTTAATTTTTTAAAAAAGTTAATTAAAATAATTTTATTAATATTAAAATATAATTATTAAAGTTTAATTAAAATTAATTAATATATTATAAGGTTATTTAATTTTATAATATATATATTAATTTATATATTAATTTAATAATAATAATAATAATATATTTAAAAATATTTTTACTTTTAATTATATTAATAATATTAATATATTTTATTTAATTAATATTAATTAATAATTAATAAAATAATTTAATTAATTATAAATAATTAAATTTTTATTTAAAAAAGCTTAATAAATATTTTAATATTTAAATAATTTAAATAAAAAAAGGTAATAATTTTAAATTATTTTTAAAATTTTATAGTTTATTAATAAGTTAATAGTTTTTTAAAAACTTAAGATTTTTTATATTATTTTAAAAATATTTATAACTTATTATATATAAGAAATTATATTATTATATTTATTAATATTTAAAGCTTAATAATAAATTAATAATATTAATTTAATTATAAAAATAACTTTTTTAACTTTTTTAAATTTTTATTATAAAAAATATTATATTTATAATTTACTAATAAACTAATAATATAATTTCTTTAAGAAAAAAATTTAATTTAATATATTTTAATTATTATTTTATTTTTATAATTAATTAAGCTTATTATATTTAAATAGCTAATTAAATATATATACACTTAAAAGTTAACCTTTTAATTAAGTTAATTAATAACCTTTTTAAATTTTTATTATAAAAGATATTATATTTATAACTTATTAATAAGTTAATAATATAATTTTTATAAAAAAAAATTAATTTAATAACTTTTATAATAATTTAATATTTTAATTACTTTATTTTTTAATATTTTTATTATAATAATATCTTTTATAATTAAGCTATTATTATTAAGTAATTAAGCTAATTAATTATTAATATAATTATTTATATTTTTTAATATATCTTATATATTTATTTATTAATATAGTTTTTAATATAATTAAATAATTATTAATTTTTTAATATATTTATTATTATAATAATAAAAATTTAAAGTTATATTTTTAAAATATATATTTATAAGCTATTATTAAATATCGATTTTAATATTATAAATATACTAGTAATTATTAAAGAATAAGTTAATATATTTATTATTAAAGGTTTTTTATTTTTTAAAAATTTAAATAATAAAGATAAAAAGTTTTAATAAAATTTTTAAAAAAATTTAAAAGTTAAATAATAATATATTTTATAAGAATATTTTTATACCTTTATATAATTATAATTAATTATTTATACTATTATAAAATATATAATAAAATTAGTAATAATAAATTTAACTATAATAAGTTTAAAAAATTAATTATAATAATTAATATTTAAAAATTTATTTTTATTTTTAATTAAAAAAATTAATAAAATTACCTTATATATACCTTATAATTTTATTAATATTAAATATAATATTTATTATAAAGAAAATTTAAAAATAAAGTTTAAAAAAATATTAAAATTAAAAATTAATATAATTATTAATATTTTTATTAATATAATTATATTAATTTTCTAATTAATAATAATAAGATTATTTTATATATACTTTAAATTTTATTAAAATAAAAGAAAAAACTTAAATTTAAATTTATTAATAAACTTAATATTTAATATAAAGTTTATATATATTAAAATCTTATTATAAAGCTTTATTATAAAAGATTTAATTAATTAAAAAAGAAAAATTATTAATAGTTAATTATTTTAAATTAATATTATTATAATTATTTAATATAATTATTAATTATAAATTAATTATAAATTAATATAATAATAAAATATAAAAGGATATAAATTAATAATAATAAAAATATTTAATTAGGAAGATTTAATATAATTATAATTAATTATTAAAAGAAATATAAGAAAAAATATAAAAAAAATATAAGAAAAAAGAAAATTTATTAATATTAAAATATAATTATTAAAGTTTAATAAAAATTAATTAATATATTATAAAACTATTTAACCTTATAATATATATATTACTTTATATATTAATTTAATAATAATAATAATATATTTAAAAATACCTTTACTTTTAATTATATTATAATATAAAATTATATTAATAATATTAATACATTTTACTTAACTAATAATTAATATAAATTTTATTTTAATATATTTTTAAACATTTAAATTAATTAAAAATAAATATTAATTAAAAGTTTTATATTATATATATTTTAATTATTTAATATTATTATTTATTTTTAATTAATTTTTATATTTAAAAAGAGCAATACTAAATAGGCTATATAATATTAAAAAGTTTACCACGTTATATACTCATTGCCTTTTATTATTAAAACACTATCTAACTTCGTACCTAAATAACTTCACGGATATTAATCATAACGTTATATAATTTGAATAGGAAGATAAATAACTTAATTACGCATATTTTGGTTTAAGTTATACTTTACTACGATATTTCTAGCTAAAAATATCTTAAATTAAAGTAAAAAGGCCTTTAAAAGAAGCTTACGTAATACCCTTATTAGTTATCTTTTAGTAATAAGGCCTTTAAGCCTTTTAAGGCTTTTATATAGCACCTTTTTTAATAGTTTTAAGCGTTATTAAGGATATTATATAACTTTTTTAAAAACCCCTTAAGTTTAATCCTAAATAACTTTAGCTATAAATGTCGTAATATAATATAACTTAATTTAAATTATATATATTTAAGCTATTTATTTACCTATATAAATTATATAATGTCACGATAAATATTTATAAAGTTATTTAGATATAAAGTTAAAGCCTTGCTTTTAAATTTTACCTATAGCTTAATACAAAAAGGAGTATTATATAACTCGTTTAATATTGCTTTTTAAAAAATATATTAAATTATTTTAATTATATATATATAATATTACTATAATTATTTATTATTTAATAAAAGATTAATATATTATATAATAATTAAAATAAAAATATTTTTAAATATTATAAATATAAAATATATAAGTTTATATATATTTATTTAATTAATTATATATTATAATATTAATATTTTTATATTTTTATAAAAACTTAAAATTTATATATAATTAAAAATAATATTAAATAAATTATATAATATTTAAATTTATATAAAGTTATAAATAAAATTAAAAAGTAAAACTTAAACTTTATAATTTAATAACTTTATAAGTATTAATTATAATATTATATAATTTATATAAAAAATAAATAACTTAAAATATATTCTTTTATAATATTTATAATTAAATTAATTAAATAATAAATATATATTATTTTAATTTAAATAAAATTATAAAAACTATACCATTAATTACTTATATAAAATTTATATTTAAATAATAATATATTTTATTTAATTATTAAATTATTTTACTTATATCGTTAATAAATATAATAGTTATAAGCTTAGTTTTTATATATATTATAATTATAATTAAAATATTTAATTAATAATATAAAATAGCTTATTTTATTATTTTTTTAAATTAAATTATATTTAATAAAGCTTAATTTTTTTAATAAATTCTTTTATATATTTTTTAATTACTTTAAGTAATTTATTAATTAATTAAAAGCTTAAAGATAATAAAGATTAGCTTAAATAATTTTATTATTTTTAATAAATAATATAATAGTTAAAAATAAAAAAAAATAAATATAAAAGATAAATATATAAAAAATAATTTAATATTTAAGAAGTTTTTTTTAAAAGAATTAAAGAAAATATAGCTTAAAGTTTTTATTATATTTTTTTATAAAAAGCTTAAAATTAAATATAAAAATTAATATAAAAATTATTTAATATATTTAATTAAATATTTTCTTTAATTAATTTATTATATTATTATATAAAATTAAATTATTATTATAACTTTTCTAATATTTTTATAATAATAATAATAAAGCTTAAATTATTTTATTTTAATTAAAGGTTATTTATATAAAAATTATAAAATTATTTAAATAATATTTAACTTTTTCAAAAATAAATATATTTAATATAATATACTTTAAATATAAAAAATATTAATATAAATATTATTTAATTTAATAAATCCTTATATATAATATTAATAATAATAAAATATTTATATATATATTTTTATAATAAATATTTTAAAAATTTAAAGATTTTTTAAGTTATAATAATTTCTTTATATAATAAAAATATTTAATTATTTTTAAACTAAATAATAATTAATAAAACCAATTAAAATTAAAATTTTAAAGTTACTAATATTTACTTTAAATTAATATAATAAGTAGTTTAAAATTTTTATTTAAAATTATAAAAATTAAAATTTATTTAAATATTTTATTAAAAAAGTTAACTTTTTCATTTTAAAACTAAACTTTAATAAATATTATTACTTATATTTATATAAAAAATTACTTAAAATAATTAAAGCTTAATATTTAATATTTAAATAAAAAAGTTTAAAGTTAAATTAAAAGTAAAATATAAAAAGTAAAAATAATTTAATAATATAATTATTTTAAAGTTAATTAATTATTTTTTTCTTAAAAGTTTAAATATTAATAAATAATATTAGCTTAATATTTATAATATTTATAAGTATTTTTAATTTTAAATAATTTTATTATTTAATAATAATTAAGTAATAATTTTTTTTAAAAGTTTTATTATTAATAAATTAATTATTATAATATTATTTTAACCTTTTATATATAAATATTTAAATTAAATATATAAACCTTAAAAAATAAGCATTTAATAATATTAATTATTTTTTAAAAAACCCTTTTAATAAGTTTTAAAAAGATTTTTTAACTTAAAAAATATATTAAAAAAAGATTTTTAAAAAGCTAATTAAAAAAATTATTAAAACTATATTATTAATTACTTATATAAAATTTATACTTAAATAAAGTTAATATTAAATTTATAATATACCTTATAAGTTAAAAAATAATAAATTATATATAATTAATTATATATAAATATTTAAAAGCTTTATTTAATTATAAATAATTTTAATTATATTAAATATATTTAATTAAATTTTTTTAAAAAGCTAATTAAACTAATTTTAATAATATAAATATTATTTTTATATATTTTTTAAGTAAAGAAATTAATTAAAAAGTTAAATAATAATTAAAAAGTTTTATATTATATAATATTTTATATAATAATTATTTAATATAATTATTATAATAGTTATAATAAGTTTAATTTAATTAGTTTAATTTAATTATTTTTATTTAATTAATTATTTAACTATTTAATATATATAAAATATAATAAAATAAAATAATTAAGTTAAAAATATTATATAATTAAAGGCTTTTTTATTACTTAACTTTTTAATTAATTTAAACTTTTAAAAATAAATATATTAAAATAAGTTTAATTAGCTTTTTAAAAAATTAAAATTTTAATTAAATATATTTAATATTATTTTTAATATTATTAAAGTCATTTATAATTAAATAAAGCTTTTTATAAAAAGTTTAAAATAATATATAATTAATAATAAAATAACTTTACTTTTTTAATTAAATAAAATATTATAAATTTAATAATAACTTATTTAATATTATTTATAAAATCATTAAAAATTATTAAAATAAATATATTAATTAAATATATAAATTATATTAATTTATTTAATTTAATTAAATTATTTATTATATAATTTAAAATAAATTATTATTAAAATAAGCTTAATTATTAACTTATATATAAAAAATGTTTAAATAATTTATATTTTTTATTATTTTTTAATAAATAATTACATTATTTTATTATAACTTTTTAACTTATATTAATATATTAATAACTTTAAATATATAAGTAAAACTTTTTAAAAAATATAAGTTATTTATATATATATATATAATATTTTTAATAATTATAACTTTTATAATATAATAATTTTATAACTTTAAATATATATTTATTAATAAATATTATATATATATAAATAACCGATATTTTTAAAAAATTTTACTTATATATTTAAAGTTATCGCTAATATATTTATAAGTTCATAAATATAGCTTTTTAAATAACTTTTAAACGTAAGGCCACCCTTAATAGCATAAAAGCCCGAGTTTTATAAAGTTTAAGCCAAGCTACCCAGGAAGAAAAATTTAAAAAAAAGTTTAAAAATTAATAGTTTAATAAATAAAATTCATAAAAATACACTATTTTATATTTTAAATACCTTATATTTTAAATATTTTATTAATAATTTTATATTATTATAAATAAAATTAATTAATAAATTATTATAACTTTAAACTTAAAAGTTTTTAAAACTTTTAACTTTTTAAGTTATTTTTATATTTATTAATATTAAAATAAAATATTAATATTAATAATAATTATATATATAAGGTTAAATTAAAAATATTAATGAAATACTATTAATATAAATTCTTTTATATTATTTTAAAGTTAAAATTAAAATTAAAATAATTATTAATAAATTAAATTATTTTAATTTAATAAAATAACTTTAATTAAACTTTTTAAAATATTATAATATTTTATTTATAATAAGTTATTTTATTTTTAATTAAATAATTTTAATAAATAACCTTTTTATTAAATAAATAAGGTTTATTAATTACTTAATAAAGGATTAATATATTATATAGCAATTAAAGTAAATATAGTTAAAAATATTATATTTAAGTTAAAGAAAAAAAGATTTAACTAAAGTAAAAACACCTTTAAATATTATAAATATAAGATACATTAGGTTTATATACGCTAAGCTAATTAGTCACATACTATAATATCAACACTTTTTAATTTTAATTTAAAATATTTAATAATTTAATATTAAAATTATCGTTTCGTTTTTAAAAAATATATAATAAATTAAAAAGATATAAAAAAATTAATAAAAAAGGTTAATTTTTTTTAAAAATAATAATAAATAAAAATTACTTTAATAATAAATATTAAAGTTAAAATTTAAAAAGTTATTAAATTATATTTTAAATTTTAATTATTAAAAAAACATAAAATAAAATATATTATTTCGTTTAAAAATAAATTTACAACTTTTAATTTTTTTTATTTTAATATTATTTTAAATTTACATAATATTTATTATTTTAATTAAAGGCTTTTTATATTAGTTTTACGTTAAAAATTAATTTTAATATAAAATTAATAAAGTAATTAATAAAATAATTAATAAGCTTTTTCTATTTTTACCTTAAGTTTTAAACCTTAATAACTTTATAAGCTTTTATTTAATAAAGGTTAAAATAATATTATTAAATAAATAATTTAATTTTTAATTTTTAATTAAAATATATAATAATATTATACTTATATATTAAAATATTATAATTAAATATAAAAAATACTTTAAAAAAAATATTAAACTTATTAAAACTTTAAAGCTTTAAAAGTTAAAAAAGATTTTATATAAATAACTTTTAATAATTTTATTAATTTTTTAATTAAAAGTTTAAAAATTTATACTTAAACAAATATTTAAATTTTCATTTAATTAATATAAAATATACGTAATTAATATTTTAAATTAAAAAATATATAATTATAATAATATAATAAAAAAAGTCGTAAAATTAAAAAT